>JAINUG010000194.1:1656838-1797124 GCA_029706075.1 Aldrovandia affinis | reverse complement strand
AAATCCTCAACCAGTTTTGTCCAGCTGTCTTCCGGGGAGCGCTCCTCCTCCGTCTTCAAACTCTTCTTTAACTCGAAATCAGGTCTCTGCTGATTGGCTGACGCTTTCCCAGGTCCTCCAATCGCAAGCCACTTACGCCAGCCTGCCTTTTTATCAGGCCAATCAGCAAATAACATACGCCATCTGTTTAAGCCACTTACGCCAGTCTGACTTTCTAACAGGTCAGACTGTCCAATTAACAACATCTGTTTATGGAGCCAATGAGCCCTGTCTTAGGTCTTATCTTTAACCTTGCTGATAACCAGGTGAAAGAACTCAATAACAGAAACATGGCCCCGAGTGGTTTGCCACGTACTAAAAATACAATGGATCATAGAAAAGAAATAATGAGCTCTGCACATTATTTCACAGTCAGGTCAGAATTAAAAACATACTAATAAATTCCCACAATTCCCTCCTTTGCTCACATTCATGGGAGCAACACAATTAAAGAGAGCAATTTGAGCTCCAGAAACAAAAGTTTCTCCATACTGTCTCAACATTATATCCGCCTCTTTTGCTGGAGGTGCGGGACTTGTATGCACTAACAGCAGGTTACATACATGCCTTTGGTTAGAATCAACCCTCTGGCTGGTCTTTTCGGCTCTTGAACCCCGCCGGCGTGTGCCTACTCAGTCCAACCTTTGGGCATGCTAATTTTACACAAAATTATCAATTTAGGACTTAGATCCTTCGAGCCTCCCTCTCAATAGGGCGCAGCTCCAGGCTGGATCCCTTTCCGCTGAGTTCCTCCCCCCCGACTCCTCGGAGTGAAGGGCCCTCAGCCTTTCTGCTTCCCAGTATTTTCTTTTCAAAAACACTGATCACAGAAAGCACTACTCGCTTACTAACGCATTCGGTTTTAGCTTATAGTGGCTTGACTGTACATTGAGCCGAACGCGGCAGCCATCTCTCATGGTCTTAATGCCATCTGCGATCCGACCGGCCGGTGACCCAGTCGATAGCGATCCCAGACCCCGTAGTAGCTGTTAACCACCCGGTTAGGAACCGACGGTCTGATCCCTATCCCACTTCGCTATGGGTATAGAAACTTTGACCGTTTTCACCAGCCTTGCCTGTTCACAGAGGTCGTCTCGAACGCCCCTCTGCTAGGTGTGGACTGTCATCCACGTACCACGTACTGCCTACATACTTACATGCGACAGCTACGCCGACTAGACGGTACCACGGCAGTATGTCAATTCATACTTCATCAGACACGGGGGCCTTCAGTCTTCTCCCCGGCACTATAATGCGTCTTTAACGTGCCCTCGGAACTTTGCAATTCGCGCGCCGCCTGTTCCACACTAGGTTCGGGGTGCCTAATCCCCTGCCTAGTGTGGTGCATTTTACAATTGTTAGATTTACACTTAGTAGAGTCGCCATACAGCTCAGCTGTCTTGCTGGTGACAAGAATGTATATTTTGTTTGCAGTAGTAATACAGAAACTACATGTGGTCACTTTGACTATTGGTTGGTATAACACTATGGTTTGTGAGGCTTTTACTGCTAATGCTGCTGCTTCTACAGCTTGTAAACAGCATGGCAGTCCTCTTGCTACAGGATCCAGTTCTGTGGAGTAATAAGCAATTGGTCTTTGCTTACCTCCAAACCTGTTTTCACTTGCTCAAAGGCTTCGTTGACTTCAGGAGTCCATTTGATTGGATCTCGAGCCTCCGTTGGTTCGCTGTAAATACAATCTAACAGTGGCTGCATCAATTGTGCATAATTACACATCCAGGTTCGGCAGAAATTTATCATTCATAAAAATAAAAATAGAAATATCATGTTTTTATTTTATTTTAGGCTTTGGGGGCTGCAGTATCAGGATGCAGGTTTTCCTAATCTAAGAACCCACATCTCCATTCACATTCGGTCATTTTTCGATAATGAAATATGCCACTTCCTGATTTGTCCAAATAATCATTTCTGCTCTTCACTCAAGTTTACTAGAATTCCAGTCAATTTCAGTCAACTATACATGGTGCCTAAACATCTCGTTTTGTTTATTTGCGGCATGTTCCAGAAACACTCATATTCAAAATGTCTTATGTCTAAAAGTCAGGGGTAAGATTTCGCTGGGGCTATCTGCTCGGACGGAATAAATTCACACCGTTGTGCATGCACTTGCAGTATATCAATTCACATGTGTAATCCCAATTTATCAATTGTATAGAATTCCCAAAACTATTTCCAATAGTACCTATACAAGTGACGTGACTGACACACTTAGTATTCTATCACATTCAATAGTAATTTTTTGTTACTTTTGCGCCATTATCATTTCGTTTTTATTTTGCACACAGTCTAACATTTTTACGTAATCACAGCGTCCTCGGAAAGAATAGTTTCTTGCCCCTGGTTTAGGGAAGTTCAATCTCCTCCACCTGACACCACTGTTGTTTTAATGCATAGCGCACGCACCTTTATTTTTTATATAATATAATATTATTATATATAATACTTGATTCCATATTTATTTTGCTTTGCTTTATCAGCTTTCTCCCTAATTGCATTCACAATCTTGCCACATTGCGGGACCTTCAACTTCCCAAACTTTTCTTTCCACATGCTCAACCCAATCTCCTGCCCCCTCCCTCCTTTTATGATTTTATTCCATATAGTCATAAAACATTTATCAAATACTTACCCTCGAGCGGTAAGTGTCACATACAATTACTCCGCCCAAATCCTCCTAAACTTCCTCCAGTCTGTACACTAGGGAACAGCTCCATGAGCGGGTCTATTCTTTTACACATTAATTGTCCAGAAAACAGTCTCACCCTTTATCTCAGTTCAGGATGGTGTCATCCACCACAGACTCCTCAGTTTCCAATGTGGGGCTTCCATCAACTTCTACGAGAATAGAAGGGGTGGGTTACCCAAACCAAGTATTGATGGTTCAGTGCACTGTTGCATTGGAATTGCTGCGGACCCAGCTGGTGGACGTTTATCATCTTATTAATTTAAAACACTTGTTGCTTAAACCCTTGCTATTCAAAGGAAGCGAGACTGTGATCTTAAATTTGGAGGTTTTATAATTGCTTCGCATGAAGAACATCAGAGTATTTGAATAGTAATAATAATAATACATCTCTCTCCCTTGAGATCCCTTTTGGCTGTAGGAATTTCACCCATTGCCCCTGAATGAAACCTTATTTATTTAGCTTATTTATTTAGCCCCCAAACACACGTTTTATCTTCCCAGTATCTGTGTTTCAATACAGGGGTTCCTCCTGTCCCCAATACTCATATTCCTGTACTGGTGCTTTACTGGTGGCCCTTGTGGCCTGGGGCCTGCTGTCCACACTGGTGTTCTAGGTGGGCCCCCTTGCGGCCTTCCCATAGCTCCCTGCCTATTTACTTCAGAAACACCAATCACCAAAATCAAAAGGAATAGGAACCATCATAGGGGAATGTGCTGTGTGGGATGTTTTGACAAATCCAATAATTTATACAGCACAATAATCAAACTCATTCTCAGGGAACTGACCTTGACGTTTCCTGCTCTCCAACCCAAACATCTTAATGTTTCTCATTCCTCCACATGAGTTGTCTCCCACTTCTAGCAACACTCGCTTATCTCTTCCTGAATGGTACACCGTATCCAGACAATGTTTGACCCGTTAGTGGAAGCATAAACAACTCATTCAGCAAGCTGGAAACGACCGGTCGAAAGGCCTAATTAAAATTTTCCCTCACACTCCTCAGTTTTGTTACTAATGTAACAACTTAAGGAAAAAATGTCATCAGGCAACTGGAATGGGTAGCTACCTTTAAAAATTATTACGCGAGAGTGTTACCTTATTGTTCCCATTCTCTCTCTCCTTGCATTCACTGACCATTCACTCTGCCACGGAACTTTCAAACATAGGTGTATGCTAGCGAACTATTCACTCAACACGCTAAAAACAGTATTCCTAGAATATCTAATTGAAGGGACGAAGTAATTAAAACATGGGAAAGGTTGTACTTAAATTCCAGAGACCAGGGAAACAGATAACAAATCAAACCACTGCAAGATTACGCATTCGAGTAAGAATGCTTGAAAGTACACTGAAATGGAAAAAACCGAAGCTCATACACGCTCCCGAACAGTAGCGAAATATCAGGACAAAAATATAGAACACTTAGATCCTTCGAGCCTCCCTCTCAATAGGGCGCAGCTCCAGGCTGGATCCCTTTCCGCTGAGTTCCTCCCCCGACTCCTCGGAGTGAAGGGCCCTCAGCCTTTCTGCTTCCCAGTATTTTCTTTTCAAAAACACTGATCACAGAAAGCACTACTCGCTTTACTAACGCATTCGGTTTTTAGCTTATAGTGGCTTGACTGTACATTGAGCCTGGTGCAATGCGGCCATCTCTCATGGTCTTAATGCCATATGCGATCCGACCGGCCGGTGACCCAGTCGATAGCGATCCCAGACCCCGTAGTAGCTGTTAACCACCCGGTTAGGAACCGACGGTCTGATCCCTATCCCACTTCGCTATGGGTATAGAAACTTTGACCGTTTTCACCAGCCTTGCCTGTTCACAGAGGTCGTCTCTTACGCCCCTCTGCTAGGTGTGGACTGTCATCCACGTACCACGTACTGCCTACATACTTACATGCGACAGCTACGCCGACTAGACGGTACCACGGCAGTATGTAAATTCATACTTCATCAGACACGGGGGCCTTCAGTCTTCTCCCCGGCACTATACCTTGTCTTTAACGTGCCCTCGGAACTTTGCAATTCCGCCGCCGCCTGTTCAGGGCTAGGTTCGGGGTGCCTAATCCCCTGCCTAGCCCCGAAAGGTTGAAACTGAATGGTCTTTAAAGAATCTAACTTGCCAATGCCCCAAACTACAAATGAACCGCTATCGGCGCACTAAACTGAAATTATGATGGAGGTGAGATAAAATAACTAACAGACTAAACCTGAAACAAGGAAAATTTCCCAATAAAGCGCTGAACTTCGTAAACTAAACTTAAGAACATCTGTCGAATAAGGACCTTTAAAATAGAAGCAGAGGAAAGGTTATAACAAAGAGCTGGAAAATGAATTAGATTGGGAAATCTAGGAAATGTATATGCTTACACATATCAATAGCCACTTTTGATTATTATAATTTTTTTTTAAAGAAATCTACACGAGCGAATGACTCGCTGTGGTACCAAACTGTACCGAAACGGTGCCTCATTGCACTTAGAATGAAAACCGGGAAAAAAATAAAAGAAAAAAAAAAAAAAAAAACTCCTAAGGGCGCAGATGTAATAACCCAATTCAATTCACTAGTGACCTTGAAAACGGTCTCTGTCTTCTCACTCCTCTTCAGCCCCCACCCTTTTTTTTTCAAATGTATTTCCCTCCTGCTCTGTTTGCCCGCTGAACTGAATGGTCTTTAAAGAAAGTCTGCTGAATAAAGACCTTTAAAACATTCCCGAAGCGGTGTTCCGACTCCTTATTTTTCTATATAATATACGCCATTTAGCAGACGCTTTCCTCCAACTGTACATAAGCAATGTATTTTGTTTCTCACACTTTGTCTCATATTGACATAATTCGGTACAAACTCTCGCAACGGATAACTTCCCACTTTGTCTTCTCCCCTACTCTAAATTCTGTATGTATTCAAACAGAGTGTCCCTCTTCAATCACTTAGCGTTTTGTTGCAACACATGAAACACAATCAACACATCATTTTTCATGCTCTTATATCTACATTTCTAAATTAAGACTTGTCGACATTAAGTCCCCATATATTGTAGTATGGCCAGGAATGCGTGCGTGTTTACTTTCTTTATTGGGAAACAGGGGTGAGCCTATTATGTCATTTACTCATTAACTTTATCCGTTATATATGTCCCCTATTTCGGGCTCATGCAACTATAAATATGTCCCTTATTTCGGGCTCATTCGACTATAAATCGGGGCTCATTCGCCACGGCCCTTATGGACCCGTGGTCTCGACAAGTCTTATTGTATTATTAACGTAAACTATATACTTATAATAACAATATTACAATTCCACTTTTCAAAAATCCACTTATCTGTAATACTGAAGGCTGTCTAACATTTAGCAAGTTTATATATCGCGTGCGCTATTTTACAAGACAAAATGACTTACACCTGTACAGCAACTTCGCGATTGCGAAGACATTTATAGAAAAGATCACAAATGCAAACAAGCACTTGCACATGATACCAGATCTCGTAAAGCACATGAAGACCCCATTTAACCCCATAGAATATTCGCAGGCGCCATTTGAGCTCACAACACACTCCTCACAAATTGCCGGCATATTCCTACGTTTTGACCTATTTTGGACTGCCTTTTTGCCAGTCCTAATTTATTTATTTGAATCTAGACATACAAACTTCAATGATTTCCTTTTGCCAATCCTAATTTTGTATTTTAAACAAGACACACGAACCACAATAATTTCCCAAATTGCCAATGTCAATAATCCTTTCAGCGTCGTGTATATAAGAAAAAACCCACAGTCTCAGTCGCCAGAATCGGTCGCAAAATTCAGGTGCAAACCCTTGAACTTCACTCCAATTAACAGTATTGTGTGTCAACACTGTATGTATGCTGCGTATTAACACATCAATACTCAAGCGCCTGAAATGGCCCCTTACCACAGAAGTGGATTTGCACAGTTTTGTCAGCTGACAGAATGAAAAACAAAAACGGGGAAAGATATGCAGAAACACAGCTGCTAAACTAATAGTTAATATTTTAAAGTTGAGATCCTGATCGTTCTTGATTTATTTGACTTTGCTCTTTGCACTTTTTCACTTCAACAGATCAGGTGATACCGGTACCTGTGGGTCTCCCCCCACTAATTCAAACCACTTATCTTTACTGTACGGCTTGCCTCTCGCTCACAAATATTCTGCCTTGAATCAACTGGCTGCGCGCAGTTCCAATCAACTCGCAAACTACTTGTTTCAGAGTTTGAGACCGCCCGCAAGTACACTTTTACAAAACGACTTGCCTCTCGCTCATAAAGAGTTTTGAGACCGGCTGAATGTACACTTTACAAGACAGTTTGCCTCTCGCTCATAAAGAGTTTGAGACCACTGAATGTACACTTTACAAGACAGTTTGCCTCTCGCTCATAAAGAGTTTGAGACCACTGAATGTACACTTTACAAGACGGCTTGCCTCTCGCTCATAAAGAGTTTTGAGACCGGCTGAATGTACACTTTACAAGACAGTTTGCCTCTCGCTCATAAAGAGTTTGAGACCACTGAATGTACACTTTACAAGACAGTTTGCCTCTCGCTCATAAAGAGTTTGAGACCACTGAATGTACACTTTACAAGACGGCTTGCCTCTCGCTCATAAAGAGTTTTGAGACCGGCTGAATGTACACTTTACAAGACAGTTTGCCTCTCGCTCATAAAGAGTTTGAGACCACTGAATGTACACTTTACAAGACGGCTTGCCTCTCGCTCATAAAGAGTTTGAGACCGGCTGAATGTACTCCCCTACCTATTTAAACTAATGTTGTCTTTCTGCATATCATTGCGTTACAATCTATTTGTCTCTCTTAATATAACAAACAATTCCCTAAATTTAGACCTTCTCATCCAACAGTCTGACACTTCACTCTAGACTAATGCAGAATTTTATGAAAAAGGTTTCTGCTTACCTTGTCAGATTGGCGCCGGTAAGTGTCGGACTTATCAGTGATTAGGTATGCTTGCCATCCCACCGTTGCCATTGCGCCCCTCGCTCCTTAACGTTCGGGGTCACCAAATTGATAGCGTGTTTCAAAGGAGGTGTCGAGGAGGCAAATACTAAGACCAAATTATCCTTAACTCAGAATTTATTAAAGAGACAAGTAAAAGGTAACAGGATTCACAAGCCAACTACACAAAACTCTCAACCAGTTTTGTCCAGCTGTCTTCCGGGGAGCGCTCTCCCTCCTCCGTCTTCAAACTCTTCTTTAACTCGAAATCAGGTCTCTGCTGATTGGCTGACGTTTTCCCAGGTCCTCCAATCGCAAGCCACTTACGTCAGCCTGCCTTTTTATCAGGCCAATCAGCAAATAACATACGTCATCTGTTTAAGCCACTTACGTCAGTCTGACTTTCTAACAGGTCAGACTGTCCAATTAACAACATCTGTTTATGGAGCCAATGAGCCCTGTCTTAGGTCTTATCTTAACCTTGCTGATAACCAGGTGAAAGAACTCAATAACAGAAACATGGCCCCCGAGTGGTTTGCCACGTACTAAAATACAATGGATCATAGAAAAGAAATAATGAGCTCTGCACATTATTTCACAGTCAGGTCAGAATTAAAAACATACTAATAAATTCCCACAGGTTGTGCCACTTTGCAAAACAGCAGTTCAGCTGAGTTTCAGTAATAATGATAATTGTGAAGGGTAGTCTTCAGTGACTGGAAAACCTGGATGGCACAAGATATAGACACATTTTGGAGGAAAACCTGCTGCAGTCTGCGAGAGACCTAGGACTTGGGAGAAGCTTTATATTCCAGCAGGACAATGACCCAAAGCCTACAGAAAAAGCCACATTGGGGTCATATAAAAATCAATGTCCTGGAGTGGCCCAGTCAAAGCCTAGACCTCAATCCCATTGTAAATCTGTAGAAGGATTTGAAAACTGCTGTTCACCACTGGTCTCCATTTAATCTAACAAGTAATTTTGTAAAGAACAATGGGTGAAAATGGCAATGCCTCAAATAGACTCACAGCTGTAATTGCAGCTATTTGTATTGCACTGTATGTGTGTGCACATATGCATGTATATGTATATACACCAATGTTAGCATAATGGTTAAGGAACTGGGCTTGTAACGCAAAGGTTGCAGGTTCAATCCCAGGAGGGGCACTGCTGTTGTACCCTTGAGCAAGGCACTTAACCTGAATTGCTTTAGTAAAATACTCAGCTGTATATAAAGAAATGTGAAACTGTGTAAGTCGCTCTGGATAAGAGCATCAGCTAAATGCTTATAATGTAATGTAACGTAATGTTGAGGAAAAATAAAAACATTCTGTATGAAATTGTACAAAGCTTATTTGGCCATTGTTAAGACTCTGCTGTGTTTTTCCTAAGCTGGGAAAAGCTGAGCACAACTCTTGTCTGACCCCACTATTGCTCTAACGCTCAAATGTATTGGTATCTTTGTCCGGTCCAGCCTCAACACTTAATGCGGTGTCAAAACATTCAAAGTCAGGACATCTCATTTCAGTTAATTTATTCAATAAAAAAAACCACACATAACAATTTGAGAAACCAAAGAGTAGCAAGCCTTTCCACTTCTTAAGGGTACAGAGTCCCACAGCCAAACCCACCAGAGCAGTTCTTGGTGGTTTATCTCTTAGGATCGGTATCTAGAACCAATGATCTTATCTTGTGCTCCTTATGGTTATTGCTCTATTGTACCATATATGCATGATATGGACATTGTAGTTTCAATGTATAATTCTTTAAAACGTCCCTCAATACATTTTATTCCAAAGAATTTCAAATATGATACAATTTTGTAGTGTAGTGTAATGGTTACGGAACTGGGCTTGTAACTTGAGGTTGCAGGTTCGATTCCCAGGTGGGGCATTGCTGTTGTGCCCTTGAGCAAGGTACTTAACCTGAATTGCTTCAGTAAAATATCCAGCTGTATAAATAGATTGTATGTAAAGAAATGTAAACTGTGTAAGTCGCTCCGGATAAGAGCGTCTGCTAAATGCCTAAAATGTCAAATGTAATGTAATGTAAAAAGAGGAAGGAAACCTTTGAAATAGAAATGCTTCACCATAGGATGAAGGTGATCACTCAGAATGGCTCAGATCACTCGGTGTTTACCTTGCCCTCTAAGTGGTTGAGTAAATAATACATTTTATTTATAATGCACTTTTCATTATAGGTCAATCTCAAAGTGCTACAAAAGCATCCCTTCGCCATGGGAAACAAGCACTCAGGCCTGTAGGATTATTTTGGCATGTGTCACACATGCACTCTCATCTGCTTGTTGAGAACAGAGTGAAGGATGAGTCATTTGACATTTTTCCACTGCTCTTTCAACCACTGTCTGTGTCCTTTGTACCACTTTACACTTTATTACACCTAAAAATGCACTCATAATAAGGGATATATGCACTGCAACCAGACCATATTATCCCTCTCTGTGAAGCTCTCAACAGACTGTTCTTGATTAAACTGCCTGCTCATGTCCTAGATTGATCATTCCAGTCAACGGATTCAGATCTGCTTGTCTGTTGTGCGTTGCACCTCCAACCAATGTATGGACATTGCGCTCGAGGAGTATGCGCTCCTCAACCACAGTTGCCCCTTGTTGATTGTGCCTTTGCCTCAGACTTCCATGCCAGCATCACCACTATTCCTCGTGAAACATCAGAAAATTGTGCAGTCTTCATCACTGAAACTCCAGCCAAATGTGCACCAAAAATCATCCCTCTTTCAAAGTCACTGAGATCTCTTCTTTTACCAATGGTAGCCAAAATGATGTGCAACTGGGCCAGCCCAGCATTTTTATGCATGGACATAAGCATGATGGAATGCAATTGCTTAATTAACTCAGGAACCACACCTGTGTGGAAGCACCTGCTTTCAATATACTTTGTAACCCTTATTTCTCCAAGTGTTTAATATACTTAGCAGTTACCAGTACATTGGATCTTGTTAGTGAATGTGCAATTCCATACCTGACCACTCGGTGACAGTATAGCACTTACTTTATACACATATGTATTTCGTTTTGCTTTTCTGAATTTCTGCATGTGATACATTCAATATACTTTATTTAGTCATTTTTTGAGAATTTGTCAAAGACTGCTGGGCCAGTGTTTACACATTTAGTAATGAAAATATCAGAGATTTACCAAATACTTTTCCACATAGTTTTTTCCACCAAATCTTTACAAAAAATCCAGACCAAAGATACCTCTATTTCATGGGGGGAAGTAGTACCCATTTTTCAATGTTTTTTTCTGAGATAAAATGAGTTGTGTAAAAACAAATGTATTTCTTGACTGGTTGGTGCACAGTGATTGAGTCGGTGAAGCAGTAGCTAGGCTACTGGTTAGGTCACCAGTTTATCTGGGGGTCATTGCCCCAGTCCATCTCTACTGAGCTGAAAGGCTAGCAGGGAGGCAACTGCACTGTTTCTAAGTATTTATTGTAGCTTGCCTGAGGAGTGAACCAACAACTTTCTGGAGCCTGGGAAGATGTTCTAATCATAAGTCTGGGTTGCACCCAGGGCTGGACTGGCTATATAGTCTACCGGGCAGATTCAACAGTGGGCGGTCTAGTTTTGGGCCGGTAGGGCATAATAGAATTATTTTATATATTTTTTTAATAAAAATAAAAATAAATATAAATTATACCACGGACCGGGTGTTCCGAGGGGCGCCATTTTTTTTTCGCGTAGCATCGCGTAGCATCCCCCCCATCATAATCGATAATGAGGACATTTTACAATCCAGAATACTTGAGTATCATGCTCTTTTGTTTACTAAATTAATTTTTCATCTGAAATTGTTAAACTGTTTGTGCATAGATATTTGTTTACGTAATAAAACGATATTTTCACCCATGCTTAAAAAGTCTAAAAGTTAGCCCATTAAAGCTGACAAAGAGAATAGTAATTGAACTACAGCGGTTTAGGATACCCACAAAACCGCCACTCGTCTTCACGTAATAAGAGAGTGGCCAGCTCCTAAGACTGCATCAATCTGAAGCGGTAACAGCTATTATCCCACAGTTTTGTTATTGTGAATGAGTTGTTGTATAACATCTATATTTTCAGTAAATTAGAAATAACTGGTGCTTTGAAAAATGTACTGTACACACATCAGCACAGTGTGTGTCAAAGCATTAGTGTGAGAATGTGTATACAGTGTGGTTCTGTGTGGCTCAGTAGGTAGAGCATGGCATTGGTAGAGCATTGGTACAGGCGGCAATGGAGTATAATGGTTAGGGAATTGGACTTGCAACTCAGAAGTCGCTGGTTCAATTCCCAGGTGGGGGCACTGCCGTTGTTGAGTATGTAAAGAAATGTAAACTGTGTAAGTCGCTCTGGATAAGAGCGTCTGCTAATGGCTAAAATGTAAATGTAAATGTATTGGCAACGCTTAGGTTGTGGGTTCAATTCCCACTGGGACCACATATACTGAAAAATGTATGCATTCACTGCTCTCCTGAGACCCAGGAAGAAAAAAAGTGTTTTAATTTTGATTTTTTTAAATAAATTAAGTGTTGGGGTGGTAAAAAAACACATTGCAAAGTTTTGTTTTTTTAAACGTAACTTGATTAACATTTTACAACATGTGCACTGTAGTGTACAACAGCACTTCATTAATGTCGATTGTGCCTCTGTCATAGAGCTGTCTACTAAAAAAATTGAAATTATGATATGATTATGATATGATAACATAAGTACAAAGTTGGCAAGGCAACACCCCCCCACATGTGATATCATCTTAAAGCTACAGTTGTCATCTCTAAGGAACATCAGGACTCAATAGAGTGACATCTGTAGTATGGGAGGACTTAGCAAAAACATAATGTGCACTACAGTGCACAAAAATGGATTCCCGGGTCTTGGGAGGCTAAGTCGCTTTGGATAAAGGCGTCTGCTAAATGGCATATATTATACTATATATTACAGTACACTTCATAAAAGTATACTGTAAAACTGTACTGTGTGTATCAACACTTAATTTTTGTAAGTCACTTTGGATAAAAGCCTCTGCTAAATGATTGTATTGTATTGTTTTGTAAAATATTATATTGCAAGCATTCAAATGACTGACTGCAGAGTCATGGGAGAAAATGATTCCAGGGTTTTGTTGGAACAGGGGAAAATGTATTTCATTTTATGAGAATTGAGTCCCCTCCCGGAAAGCAACATTTCTTATGGAAGCTTAAGAAATTAGGTCAGTCCTTGTCTGAAACTGGCTCTGGTAAAGAGGTGTTTTGTTACTGTTATGAACCTGGCATAGCACCATCAATAATGCAGGAGAAAAAAAAGGTAAGAAAACTGCTATATCAGGGATTTCATAGACTGGGAGAGGGGGGAGTTACATAATGGACTAATTTGTGGTAATGTTATGACAAGAATTAAGACTTTCAGGTGTAAATTAATAAATTGACACTGTTTAAAAAACTGTTTGAATCAACATGAAGTTGTAAGATCTAAGATGCCAGTCATTTAATGGCTTCAGAAAGATGGGAGTGCTGGAGCATACTTCTGTTATGACTCCACCCCTAATCCTAGCTCTTTTTTCTTTTTAATGCTCTTTCCCATTTTCCTTCCAATTTGAAATGGCCAATCATATTCTAAGCTGTGCTCGCTACAACCTCCGCCGTCACAAGCATGCGCTCCCCCACAGAACATGTGAGGCCAGCCACTTCCTTTCTTGTCTACAAGTCTACAAGTTAGTGGAAGACACCAGCAGACACCAGCAGACTGTGGGCGCCCGATTGACCCGTGGGGCTCGCTGGTGCGCGACGAGATGTGGACAACCCGGCCAACTGAATCCCTCCCTCCCACGGCACTGCCAATGATGCATCACCCTGCAGGTTTTCTGGCCACAATCAGCACTGGTAAGGTCTGGATCCGATACCAGACCGTGAGGCTTATCCACGCACTAGAACAATGCCTTAACAGGATGAGCCACAGAGCAGCCCCATAACACCAGCTTTCAAGGTAGAAGTGAGCCTAACCTGGTATTATGTATATGTGGTGTGTGTGTGTGTGTGTGTGTGTGTGTGAGTGTAAACAAAACAAAAACAAAAATGGGCTTGGAACTTGCGGTGAGGCAGTCCCAAGCCTAACGTGATGAGGGGTAGGCGGCTCAGCCAGGCTCAGCCACAGGCCTGGCTTTGTGTACTGCCATTGTGTTCCTTACATTGGAAGTACTCAATTCATGGCGCATCCCAAAGAAAATAAAGGATTAAAAAGAGCAATGGTGCCAGAAAGCCTTCACTCTCTGACAGCGTCCCAAACAGACTTGACAACTCGGCAGCAAATTTATTTCACTAAATATCGCTAGAGAACACCTGGGAAGGGGTTCTATTCGGAAAGGACAAAAGCACCTGGTGCACCTAAAAGACATCTAACTTGTCCTTCCAACCATAGCAATCGAACACCTCTGTAATATTGAAATCTCTGGAAAGATTCTCTGGTCCGCTGCATCCCCACACCCCCAGGTCTGACAGTACTTCTCTCTTGCCCTCGTTGTCTCCTGGAAGTCTCCCTGAATTGCACCCTTATGTCTCCAGAAATCCATTTCACCAGGCTGGGTTGTCTGTTAATTTGGTTCTTCCTCGCTGTACTGGACACTATGACACACAAAATAAATGTGCTGTATAGCACAACAAATGCTGGAACAACTTTTCCATAACCACAACCAAAGCAGGCAAGGCAACAACCTCTGCATCTCTGTGTTAATGATATCATTATAGTAGCCTGATGAGTATAGCTATCTATGATGGTTCACTATATCGACTGAATATATTAAGACGAATAAATACACAAATATAAATAAATAAAGCAAATACACCTGATTTGGTACAGCACAGCCTCGTACAATCCACAGTGGTCTCAAACTAGCTTCAGAGCAGATATACAAGATTTATACATGATAATAACTTTCTTGGATCTAACTGGCACATAATGTATATGATAAATAATGTACATTTATAGGTGGTTACTGTGTTTTTTAACCATGAGGTTGTAAGATCCATGCATCACTCTACATAAATTTGCAGCTGGCTGCTCAAGAAGTTAATAATAGATTATCATAAATGTGCTTAAACAAATTATTACCTACATTTTCACAACATAAAAACACATATTTTCAGTCAACATTGTATTATAATAAATAAGAAAAATCCAATTGCTATCACATGTTCATTTATATGAATGGGGAATATGATTACTACCAGGATATGATATTGTCTAAAGTTATTGAAGCACGAAGGGTGATCACTTTGTTCAAAGTACTCGCTATGTGAAAAGTTGGCTGCTTCTAGAGAAGCCACTCATAAAAATGTATTATGAAATTGCACTGGTGGTTTTTGCAAGGTCACATGGAAGCCCTTAAATGTAACTTATAATATGACGTCAGGAAAATACTGAATCCAAATTTCCATGATTTTTAGACTTGAAAAATCGTGTTTTTACTGAGAAATGGACCCAGTGCCTCCTCCATGGAATCTAGTACAGTAGGTCCTTCATGCTACTTGTGTCAAGAAGCGGGTCTTTCTGGTGGGGTCAAGAGTGGGTTCAGTCAGACGTTTGGGAGAGGACGTTGTTCGGTGGAACTTTGCAGGATGAGGAGCTCTGCCATTCATTCAGGTAGTATCTCAGTTGATAGTCAGGCATCTTGATTCCATCGGTCCTTGTGAGTACAGAGAACCAGAGGGATCCATGCAGTGCATCATGATGTCTGCAGAGCCCCAGTGTCTTCACTCAAATCAGGAAAAGCCTGGCAGCCTGTCACATTCCTCTGTGGTATAACTTTACTGGTGGGTCTTCCATTTATGTGAAATTCCCTGGAATGTGAGGCGACCGTAACTGCCAAGACACAAAAACCTCACCCCGTTCAGCTGATATAGTGAGCGTCTGTGGGATTCCCAGAAATGGGCTTTGTGGGCGATGGCCTCACACCAATGTCTCCAACATCTCTTTCTGGTGTTGTCACCCTGGGATTGTTTATTTTTCTTTTTCAGCATGATTGTTTTTCCTCATCTGATACTGCAAGTGACATCTATATAGGTTTTTGTTTCCTGTCTGGTGATATATAGTCCAGCTCCACATAATGGCCCATGACACAATCATTTATGTCTTGTCAGGTCCTTGTGAGTTATTATATTTGTATATATTCCTTCATCTAATGTGCATTATCTATATATGCTTTATGATCATAGAAACAAGTAAAGAACATAAATAACACTTTGCAAATGCATAAAACATTTAAATGACAAGTACAAGACTAAACTTGTTTCAGACTAAACTGGTCATTTTAGCCATTCACTTCATAAAGTTCTTAGTTGGACTTTGAACAAACATGTGAATGTTATGGAAGAGGTGTTGGACAAAACCCATGCTCTACAACAAGAAGCAAAATCAAAATAATTTTAACAGTTTTGTTTGGTCTAGTGCTTGAATAGAGATAATAATATAACCTCTGTTTATTCAAACTCTATACTTTTATATGCTATGCTTTATACCCTAGCATTCTGTTGACCAGTTTCCCTGATTCAGCACAATCTCTAGTTTCAAACAGAGGTATATAAGCTTAGCTATAACATCTCTTTCATATGATGCCAGCTTCAAGTTAGTAGCACCACAGTCAACTGTTGTCTGCAGTATGTACATTTACATTTTACATTTTAAGCATTTAGCAGACGCTCTTATCCAGAGCAACTTACAAGATGTGCATTAATACATGGTAGGGACAATCATAGTTAGCGCACGAGATCAGTGCAGGAACCCATGTGTTGGTAGCTTCCAAACTGAACACCTCATCCTCGTTTGGTTTCATACTGGTGAATTTAATCACCTGGTACTATTATCCTTATAAAGGTAATGCTCTTCTGATTTTGCACGTGCAAGACAATCAGGCCCAAATTAATCCACATTATGTCCTTTCACCTGATAGAATGGCCCTGTGTCCAAAGGAAATGAAGCCACTGCCAATGTTTTCCTCTGCCATTTGTTTGCCAGCTCAACCAAACTACAAAAATGTCTCCGGTTAAAAATGATTATCAGGCAGGCTTCAGGTTGTGCCTCGGCTATATGGACCCCAGAAAAACCATGATTAATTAAATCAAGATATACAACTAATCTTGTGCTTAACCACGCCACTTTCATCTGTAAAAACAAAGAAGTAATACATTTATCTTAATCCCCTACAGAGTATTTTCTACAAAATTTTATATGCAAACAATTGGTTTCACATTTATAGAAAAGTGGTGTTATTACTCAAACGTAGTAGTAGTACTGTTTATATCAGTGCACTACGTGAATACCTACGATTAGCTCAAGCACAGAAGACTGTACTCCTTCTTGTGCTGTGCCCTGTCAGGGCAAAAGTACATTTTGACCCGAAATAAAAATGGTTTCCGTAACATACACATCAACAGTAGGCCTTGCCACAAATGCCACTACCCATTCTAGAGGAAATGCAGGGCGAATGGAGGATAAGACACTTTCTTACCTCAGCCGTACTGCTTTTATGTACAATAAACACCTTGCCTGCTAAATTAATTACAGAAACAAAATATTTTCTTTGGAATTTACAGGGCCCAATTTACTGAAAATGATTAGACAAAAATACAATTGAACCACATGGTAAATCCACAGAGATGGACAACAGGTCAATGGTCAGCACTACAGCAGAGGTCATAAAACAGATAAATAAACAAAAGCAGACATTCAAATATTACTATGTTTCATTCTGTACTTCTACTCTGCGTCACAGAACGTTTCAACGCATGAACATTCTATCTGTGCTGTAAGAACTTTCAATGGAAGTTAAATGATCGTTGCTCTCTTTTTTGAGTATTTATGATAATGTGGAGCCCTGAGATTTGATTACCTTAACCTTGCAGGGTACACTTTATGTTGTTGACATTCTGTCAGGACCTGGACCTTGGTGATGAGCTCAGCCCAGGTCTGTGCTGCCTCAATGGCCTACCACAGTGGGCCCCTCTGGCAAATTATAATTTGCCACTTGGGAGGTGTTGCCAATGTGTCCTGAAAACAGAAGCAAAAGATCAGGGATTGGATTAGATCTGACCTCTTCCAAGTTTCCATTTCAACAGGGGCATTTAATATAAAAATCCAGAGGGGAAACATTAATATTATTGAAGCTGTAGGCCGTTTTTTTATATTGCTTATATTTTTTTCCACTTCAATACAATACAATCTAGCAAATTTAAAGTAGGAGTACGATCCACAAATGAATCCTTCTTGATTCAGAATTCAGGACATCCTTTGGCAGTCTCATTACCTCAAATTCTTTTGAAAGCCCTTGACGGAGAAAACCTAACCAGACTGAAATGATCCATGAGATTGTGTTGATTTTGATATTGGCCAGCCTCAGTGCTTAAAATGGGAAGAAAAAAAAAAAAAACAGAATTATACCATCACGAAAACAAATCAATCATCGAATGGCGAGGTACGAAGAAGAATATGAGTTTGCATCAAAGCCCGTCCGCTCAATCGCTCCACCTCTCTCGCTATGCGATCCATCGCTTGACAGAGGGTGTTGATATGCGAGATATGCATGAGAGATTCATGTGAAACTCAAGGCTCCGCGTTTGGCGAGGCGCACTCGGCACGCTCAGGAGCTCTGGTCGTGTTGCCAGACGGGCTCCCGCTCTCACGCCAGATGTCTGACTCCACGGAGGAAGGCGCAATCTGTCGGCCACGACTGTGTCACACCATCGTCGTGATATACACTTTCGAAGGCGGCCGGGGGGGACCCGGCACAGAGCGCCGTGGGGAAGAGCAAGGGCAAAGGGGGGAAATTCCACTCTCAAACTATGTGCTTCAAACACGTTCCTGTTCCTTCGCCGGCCGGCCTTCACAGACCACCGGTGTCACGCTGCCCTTCAGGTGGAGGGCTTCTTAGACTTGTGAAAACATATGAGTCTGGATAGTCACATCCATTCCAGGACTTTGATCCAGGTGTGCTGAACGTGTTTTAATGAGCACAATGGGCCAGATTGCTCTCACAGAGAAAACAATTAACTGTCTGGGCCCTGCCAAAATAAATGGAATATTTTCCTGTCCTCTGACAAAAAACTGCATCACTATTTTAACATTAGTCTTTTGACACAACGAGGCCAGGGAATAAGCAGTGAAAATATGCTAGTAGTCAAACATAAATACATATATATTTAATTTTTACACCCTGACTGATTCCAGTTTCATCTATGCAGTATTACAGTCGATTACTGAAATATAATCTGTCAGTGTGATTATATTATGTTATTTAAAAACACAGG
Source organism: Aldrovandia affinis (assembly GCA_029706075.1). Lineage (NCBI taxonomy): Eukaryota > Metazoa > Chordata > Actinopteri > Notacanthiformes > Halosauridae > Aldrovandia > Aldrovandia affinis. The sequence goes on along the minus strand of JAINUG010000194.1, from coordinate 1,778,087 downwards.
TGAAATAGATCTCATCACAGCATTTCTTACACTTCCACCGTCAGTGTCTTGGTTGCCACCCAAACAAATGTGATCATCACCAAAAGCAGATTGGTTTCCTGACAAAGTAGGACATTTGGAGCCCTGACAAAATGTCTCTCCCCTAAAACCCATCCAACAGATGTCTTATTTTTTTATTCACAGAGATAATAAAACCGATGTGACAATGCTCTTTGCTTCTCCAGTCCATGAAATGTTATCCCACAACGTTTTATTGCCGATTACTGATCATAATTATGATGCTACCAATGATGAGGAAGAGGGTGATGATGATTATTGTTATTGGTAGTATGTAACCTTTTATCTTATGTTATTGTGAGAATGCGTGGAGAAGCGTGATATGCGATTGGCATTCAATACATTCTGATGTACTTAATCTGTAAGTCCAAAAAGCTTGGAGAATGCTGCCACATTCAGTGTTTCAGGTTTCCGTGGAAATACAGTGCATGTGCAAGTTCTTTCAGCAGTGAAGAATTAACATCCGGTGACGTCAATATTGTTTAAAAAGGTTAGACTGATCTCTCTAAATCTACAAAGCTATTTAGCTAGTGTCATTCACAGCCTGTGAAGGCAAAATACCATCCAATTATAGGGAATTATGCACAGAAATTCTTGGACTTGTCCAACTTCCAACTTAAGTCCAAGTCCAACTTAAAGCATAACATGTCATCACTGCCTACACCTCCTTCCCTTCTCTCTCTCTCTCTCTCTCTCTCTCTCTCTCTCTCTCTCTCTCTCTCTCTCTCTCTCTCTCTCTCTCTCTCTCTCTCTCTCTCTCTCTCTCTCTCTCTCTCTCTCTATAGTTCAGGCCTCAGCTGGAGTGAAACAAGAAGGACATTCCATGGCCGATTACAGTGTTTTAAACTTAATTCATGGTAAGGAACTACTGAACCCTGTATCCACAGAAAGGGAGTTAACTGATCCAAGTCATCTGTGTAAGATTCAATCATTCAGATTTTACAGATCAGGAGCTGACACTCAAAATGTCTGATGACAGAGTTATCCCTTTATACAAATAATAAGCAACGGCAACAATAATAAATAGTGAATAATAAAATAATGTGATAACACAAATAATAAATAATCATTCCATCCACTTTCCTAGTGATACATTTTCTACCAAACCCTATGAAAGCAACACACCCACGTAATATGGCTCTGGTGGTGAACCCGCCAGAGTGATTTGCTGCTGGGTTGAAATTACTGGGGTTTCTCACAAATCGAAGTGTGGGGAAAACCACAAACATCATCATACAAATGCATAAAATGTATATTCCAAGAGAAAAGGTTTGTCCTGTGTCATTTAATCACAGAGTTAATAAGTCAGAGTTACACTGACCTTTAGATATAGTTTAGTCCTAAGGTGGTCTGACATGATGTCAGGTAATGTGGTTTAATAACTGTATTTTTGCCTGTCAAAGAATATATCGGTCAAGCACAGAAAAATAGAACAACAATAATTTTGTATTCATCAATAGGAGTTTGTTTCTGAAAATAATCCAAAACCTTGGCTGCAATGTCAGCATTAACTATAACTGTCAAGGAAATTCAGCAATACATTTTTCATTGAATCTCCATTTGGACCAGTGAAGCCTTTGGATTATAGAGGTATATTTGTTTTACTCACATTGTTGCACTGTTGATATATTAGCAATTTGGTGAGCAGGTGCTCTCTGTGAATGAATCAGGGTCACATGCTTTGATAACATGTGGAAAAAAGCCCTGTCATCATACTAATGTACTCTCTCTCTCCCTCTCCCCCTTGTTACAGCAGTGTTTATCCACCTGGAAAATTGCCCTGCAGTGCAGACTGCAGGAACATTTCCACATTAGACAGTCCACCTCCCAGGAAATAGCTGTTACGTCTCACAATAATCGTAATAATAAACTGGGGTATCCAATTTGATTTATCTCCAGAACAAACCGTGGTCATCTGGAAGTGATCAAGTCCTATCCTCGCCGCAACCAACAGTGGAGAAGAGCCCCAGGATTCATTCAGCTGAGTGCAAGCTACACAGGAGGAGCTAAATTGGAGGGGGTTAATCAATGAGCCACAGATGTTCTGTGGGCTCCCTGATCTCTAAAGTGCATGGATGGGCTGGCATATGGGGCACAGTGACTAGGATGAGCCATCAAAGGTGATTTAGAGATCAGTGAATCTGCTCGGTAGAAAGTAATTCATCGGTAGAAAGTAATTCCATTGGCAGTGGACAGTGCGGAGGCCCTGCAACAGAGAGTTAGATCATCCATGCAGCAGCTGAAGCTGCCTTGCGACTGCCTTGGTGCCTTGTCGTGGCAAATCCTACATGGATTGCAAGGCATTAACTCATGTATGGGACTTAATGCCTGACATTTCTTGAGAGGCTTTAAAAACTGTGAATCTGTGTCAGAGTTCATTCCGGTAGCACCTGCACACACAAAATGAATAGAAAGTCCTTTATCCCAGTGCTATGTTTAGACTGTTCAGCACTGCAGCTGGTCTCTTATTGAATCATTGTAAATAAGAAAACCTGTGAATTCGGTTGCCAATTGCTGATGTGCTCAGTGCCGAGAAGATTCGATTCGATTAATTGGGGATGAAAATATTTTTTCCCTAATCTGTCTTAGAGCGTGTGTTCTGTACCAGGGATACTGACATCACTCAGCTTTTCACAGCCCAGTGACGGCTTGGCAAACCAAATCATAGTTAATCTTCTGTAAGTGCCAGCACGGGGGGGTATTGCTGACCAGGGCTCCGATGCACACAGGCCTTAGTGTGAGACCCGAAGGATACATTGCACTTTACCACGTGACCCCTCCAATTCCTCCATTCATGATCTTACCTATCATCTCCGCCATTCTCACCCTTCCCCCCTGATGCAAATGGTCCACACATAGGTTGTGTTCGAAACTGTTCAATCGTTCACTCATTCCCTATTCCCTATGTAGTGTTCCATGTAGTAAACGATTAAACTGTTTTCGGACACTACACTGAACGTCATTTGCGTCAAAAAAAAAAAAAGTGCTGGATATTCAGGTGATGCAAGCGGACGCGCCCAGTATCACGTAAACAAACCGAGCACTCATGACTCTCCTTCGGTAAGACACGACCGCATTGCATTGTGGTATACGGGAAAAATTGTAGGGTACATTCGCTGTTCACTAGAAATCGCTGTGAATTGTGGGTATTTTATAGTGGACTATATAGCAAACGAAATTAACCGTTGAGAATTCGAACACCACAACAAAATGGCGAACACACTATATAGTGCACTATTTAGGGAATAGGGAACCGTTTCGAACACAGCTCACCTCCAACAGTCTCTGCTCTGCCCTCCAGCACCTGCCCCCAGTCTCACGGCACAAGCTCCTCCCTCACCCCCGGCAGACCAGGAGCAACACACATGATGCAGTGAGACAATCTGTCTGAGCTGGCAACTATTGTGCCCTCAGCTTGTTTGCGGCCCGACAACTGGGTCATTGGGGCACGATGATGACAAACAGCGTCGGCCCAGTGGCGAAAACAAACGCCTCATATACTCCTTACAATGTGCCCGTTAGTCCAGATTCCAGGTTTTGAATGTGAGGTGCAGAATGGCCTGAAAGAATACGAGATTAAGTTGGGGCGAAAGAGCCTTTGACAGCGACCACGGCTGGCTGATGAAGACATTTGTGTGGCTGTTCCTGTGCAGCCTGTGACTGTCGCTTTCGTTAATGTGTGCACTACAAAGCCTGCTTGTCTTTGACTAATTGAATGAAAGGAGCACTGAATAGGTCCTATTCAACAGAGCTGCAAATGCAGCCCGAATAGGAGATGCACTTAGATGAGTGCCTGGATGCACTTTTTAGAAATATGTTTGCTGGCACACTCGGCCAGGAAATAACACTCGTCTTTCTGTCCGCACCATGCATTCGCTAGGGGTTTCCTTCTGTGTGCTTGAACAGCGATCACATCATTAAACCTACACTCAGGGCCATGCAGACTTTTAGGGCAGGTGCTCAACTGAACAACAACCCTTAACTTTGAAATACAACTTTTATCATTTATTTTATGATTAAAAAGCGAATTCTGTTTTTCAGGCTTAAGTTAAAAAGGCTACCTATCTAACAATGTTTTTATTTGAACAAAATATGACATCCACCCATGTATGCGCTTATATATGTATTCATTGTGACAGGGGCCATGCCACTGCTAGTCTACTTCTCTGTTTCACGGTACACCACCAAGCCAGATACACTGCCCGTCCAAAAAAAAAGTCACACACTAATATTTCGTTGGACCGCCTTTAGCTTTGATTACGGCAAGCATTCGCCGTGGCATCGTTTCGATAAGCTTCTGCAATGTCACAACATTTATTTCCATCCAGAGTTGCATTAATTTTTTGCCAAGATCTTGTATTGATGATGGGAGAGTCGAACTGCTGCGCAAAGTCTTCTCCAGCACATCCCAAAGATTCTCAATGGGGTTAAGGTCTGGACTCTGTGGTGGCCAATCCATGTGTGAAAATGATGTCTCATGCTCCCTGAACCACTCTTTCACAATTTGAGCCCGATGAATCGTGGCATTGTCATCTTGGAATATGCCCGTGCCATCAGGGAAGAAAAAATCCATTGATGGAAAAACCTGGTCATTCAGTATATTCAGGTAGTCAGCTGACCTCATTCTTTGGGCACATTCTTTGTTGCTGAACCTAGACCTGACCAACTGCAGCAACCCCAGATCATAACACTGCCCCACAGGCTTGTACGGTAGGCACTAGGCATGATGGGTGCATCACTTCATCCGCCTCTCTTCTTACCCTGATGTGCCCATCACTCTGGAACAGGGTAAATCTGGACTCATTAGACCACATGACCTTCTTCCATTGCTCCAGAGTCCAATCTTTATGCTCCCTAGAAAATTGAAGCCTTTTTTTCCAATTAGCCTCACTGACAAGTGGTTTTCTTAAGGCTACACAGCTGTTTAGTCCCAATCCCTTGAGCTCCCCTCGCATTGTGCGTGTGGAAATTCTCTTACTTTCACTGTTAAACATAGCCGTGAGTTCTACTGTTGATTTTGTACTATATGATTTCACCAAACGTTTAAGTGATCGCCAATCACGATCATTCAAGATTTTTTTACGACCACATTTCTTCCTCGAAGATGATGGTTCACCACTATCCTTCCAGGTTTTAATAATGCGTTGGACAGTTGTTAACCCAATTTTAGTCGTTTTAGCAATCTCCTTAGTTGTTTTCTTTGCTTGATGCAGGCCAATAATTTGACCCTTCTGAAACAGATTAACATCTTTTCCATGACCACAGGATATGTCTTCCGACATGGTTGTTTAAGAAATGAGAAGCTACTCACTGCATCAGTTAAGGTTAAATGACTTGTTGCCAGCTAAAACATATTAATCACTGCAGTAATTATCCAATGGAAGGCTCTTACCTATTTGCTTAGTTAAATCCAGGTGGTGACTTTTTTTTGTTGGCCAGGCAGTGTATATCCTGATCCATTTGGATTAGCATATCATAGCTAGAAAACAAGAAAACAAGCTAGAAAACAAGCTACCTAAGCATTCGCTAGCATCTTCAGTCATGTGTACCAGGTAGTTTAGCAGAATGTTAGGTTGTATACTTTTATACATTTCTGTTTAGCTAATGACGGTTTACTTCTGTCATGGCGTAGGGTTGATGTCAGCTGGATTCCAGCAGGGTATTTTCCGTTAGCTACTAACCTGAATCCATGCCTCGGGGTTCTTTCCTCGCTTTCAAACTCCGTTAACCCATTCAGACCTAAAATGCCTGCTAAAAACGCCTATTAAAACCTAAGCAATTATTCTACACAACCTCTTAAAACCTGAGGGTTTTCTGGAAAAAATTTCTAAAAAAAAAGCCGACACCAACGTGCACTTCATTTCCCCCACGTCTATTTCAGCGAATCACAGCGCATTTCATTAATCGCAAAATCGAAGCGACCTAAACGTCACTCCAGGTCTTAATGGGTTAAAGAGTGGCCTCGGGAAGGGGTGGGGGCGAGAGCGGATGTGTGACTGTGTTCGTGTCGCGCGCCGAGTCAGCTGCTGGACTGCACGCAACGGGATGAAGAATCACATTCAATGTGCGGCTCTCGGCTCTCAAACGCGGCTATCCATCACTCATATTTGTGATTGGATTGGACAGATGAGGAAACCGCTTCTCCTTTCGTTCACTCAGCAGATCCTTATATCTAGAATGCACTTCCTTTGTGTCCATCAGGAGCGCAGAGATGCTTGTTTTTTACGAGGTAATGAGTGCAACACATTACATGCGCAGCCCAGAATTCCTGGATTCTCAGGAGTGCTCCTGAAACAAAGCTGCATCCCCCATCTGTCAGTCCTGTCAATTACTTACACTGATGATGATTCAACTCATACATGTGGTTCTGCTGCAATAACAAGTCATACTAGGACCTTGGCTTATTTTGTTATCAAACTTTACAATTATCATTTGCATCCTCTCTGACTGATTGCTGTGAATAAAGAAGTGATACATTACTGTACTATTATTTTATGTCGCTGTCATGGGTGATTCCTTATTGAGATTCAGATTCATTTATATGTCAATTTTATGAAGCAAAAAACATGCCAAAAGTGGCTTCCAGTCTACAACCAAGCTGTTCATATTATTTTATTATTATTTGAAAACAGTTTACATAAAACATATAGACTGGACTATACAAAATTGCAGAACACAATTTGCTGTAGACATTTATAGGGTTGATTTTAAAATGTTAAACTATCTTTGGCAGGACTACATGAGAACTGAAATGTCCATATACTATGTTCTAAAATTGAGATTTGAAAGGTGGGGTTTGCCTGTATGTTCAGTAGGCAAGAGGTGCTGAGATGTTTTGTGTTGGTGCGAGGAGTGAAAATACTTCCGGAGTGATTGATAGCCATGGAGAGATGAAGCTGGTGGGAGTCATCTTGTGTGATGAGGTGGAACTTGGCCTGCACATTCTTAAAAAAAAGGCTTGCCTATTTACAAGAGTGGATGGCACTATGATAGAACGGAAGATGTCGTTCAACAATTGTTAAACAATTTTGGCTTCCTGAGAAAGAACATATGTCTGCTAAAGAACATGTGTTTTGTCTGCATTACCAATCAATTCCCGAGTATTCCCCCCAACATATACACTGTATGTCCTTAAACAAGTCTTTGTCACACAAACCACAGATACCACGGAATTACAGGGCTAAGTCTTTCATTACAATTGGGAATATGTGCTCATCCATTTATCATTGTATTTGGCCACATAGTCGAAAGTCATTTGAAATATGTACAAAATTAAGAACAGTTGCCAGTCTCGTTTCTGATGTGATGTAGTTTTCCTCAGACACACACACATACACCCATTAGTCTGAATCACTTGAGAGGGAGACGCTGCTGTGGGTTTCTCTTACCACCACAACTGTTACGTCGCCACTGGAGATTCAACAACAAGTCCCACGGGATCCCCCCCTGCCCACAACCAATTACATCACTATGTGGGAACGCTGTGGCCTATTTCTGCCCCTTTGTTCATTCCTATTCCTGAGAGACAGACCCCCAATATAAAAGAGGCACTCATCAAAGGCAGAAATAATTATGTGCAGAAATTCTAATATTAGAGTTGATATTATCAAAATTGTCATAACACAGGAAATTCAACTGAAGTACCACTGTGCAGAATTATTACTTATCATCAAAGGAAATCGTTTCACAACAGTGGAAACCTGAAATATAATCTGACCGTTTAGCTATTCGCTACAAGAATGCGCGCTCAAAGAATGTGTGAGTGCTCGAAGAGAAGAAGAAAAAAATCTTTGAACCGTCCAACTGCAAGCCGAATATTTTCTCTACTGCGGGTTGACGCAGGAAGCACGCTGGAGACAAACAGCCGCACTGAGAGTCAGGGGTTTGGAAATCGGTCATATATGGGGATGCCAAGGTCCAAAACCAGCTTCCCCACAGCAGTGCACCAATATTCCCTTCTCTCCGGATCTGTCTCTGAAGTGAAATGCATCCGAGTGGTTATCGTCCTGCTGTTTGGAGCGATTTAGGCAGATTTGTGCCGTTATGGTCTGGGTAATCAAAGGCTGCAGAAGCAGTGCAGGGCCATCTCCTCCACACCCATCCAGAAGAGCTGGAGCACACTCCTGAAGTACAAGCAGCAGCTGCCTCCCATTAGCAGGCCTCAGGCACACACACTCGCCGCGGACCAGACAAATCCAACAATGAGAGGAAGGATATATCAAGAATGAAAGGACGAAAAACAAGATTTGAAGAATAACCTCATGAGAACATAACCTCTCTCTTCTAAAGCGTGCAAGTAACAAGGACAACAGATGATCCTGTACATTCTTACAATAACAAAAGTGTGCGCGCTGCCCCAGTGGAAAGATGTGCAAAAATCAATCATGCAACTGTAACTGCAAGGGGTTCTACAAAGTCTGAGAGACAGGGTGATCACAAGCAAGAAACCCAGCTGAACAAACTATGTGGGGTGCAGACCCTTCAGTATCAGGGGGGATGGGCGAAGAGCAGGGGGAAATAAAAGGATATATTGCTTATTGTAAGAGTTCCATTACCGACATAACCCTGGGGTCTTGAGAGATTCTCCCGCATAAAGCTGTATATGAACAAATTATCTGAAGGATCACGTTCTGTAACAACAGACCCTGCGCCTATTAAAACAAATAATGAAAAAAGATAACGGTATAAGTTCAACGGTACAGTGGACTGTACAGCGCTCTCAAATAACATCTCCACGCCTGAATGAGAGAGACATGTCTGCAAAGACTCACTCCAGCCCCTCCTTCCTCTCGACTCGGATACACACTGGGTGTCAGCTCTAGAGCGAGCGGCCTTGTTTTTTTAATGCTTCGCTTTCTAGCAAGCCGTTTTCCACTGTGAACCGACTGTGAAGGAATGCTGGAGAATTTCTCCCCATAGAAAATGTGTTTTACAGTTTCCTCTGCAGACCAACAGGATCATCTGGTGCTCATTTCTTTTAACCAACATTTTTATGTGATAGCTGGAGACCCCATGCCGCCTGCCGCAGTGGAGGGACCTCTCCTCCCCACTGTTTCAGTGCGTTGCAGCTCCGTTGAGCCTCCAATCCCCCTGTCAGTTTCAGCTGTGCCTGTAGCCACTGTGCTTGGGCTCCGTCGATTACATCTGTGTGTACAAGGCCGACGCTCAAGTCAACACACGCAGTGTTCATTTCAGTTCTGTGGTGGGAAACCAACACGTCACATCACACGTTTTTCAAATGAAAACCCGGCGACACCTTCATTAGGCCTGTGACATCTGGCCACAGAGGCTTTGATTCGCTCCCAAGTAGCAGCAGTGTTTTCGCAACAACACAGCTCGATTTCATTCCAATCCGCAGCTTCGGCCTGACAGCTGGGAGCCCTCGTTTTTATCCCACCCCTCTGTGCCGAACACGCCCACTGCGGCTTGACACAATCACACAAACGGCAACAATATCCCTCTCCAGACTTAATCCTGCGGAAAAAAGGGGTTTATCAAAGGACAGGCAAGTAAAAGGGCTGAACTGCAGACCTGCAACGGTCAGAGGTCTTGTCAACAGTGTCCAATGGGAGCAAGACACTTACCTTGGCAGCTGAGAGGTCTCCCCTGGGCCCAGTGAGCACCCTGTGATACTGGAATATTAGCCTGCTTCCCTTAGGAAGTGCTTACCCAATCCAATGTACTTGCCTGGCAACAGCTCAGCCCCTCAACTTTATTCCAGTCCTCTTGGTTTTAATAAAGATACCAGAGTAGGGGCCCAGGAGAGAGACCAAACCAGAGTCTTTAGATCACCGTACCTCTGATTTGACATGACAATCGCCTTGGGTTTTGCAAGCCTCCCCTGAGAAAAGTGGGTGGGCGTGTGGTCAGGCCGGGGAAATCCATAACCCAAGCTGCTCTCTGACAGCATGGCAACAGTAGTGGATACATCAAGCTTCTGATTATGGAAAATTAAAATGCGCCTTTGCCCTGTGCGAGTTGTTTTCTTTTTCTCCAGTAAAATATTTGACTTAACGCCAAGGCATCCCAGCTGAAAACCCTGGAGACCGTGGAACACAGGAGCAGCCAGCTAAAATTTCGAGCCACAGCGATGCGCTTTGGTTTTTCACGGAGGATTTGATTTATGCTGGTCTTTCTTCACATTGTAAGACCCCCTAAAAAAAACTGATTTGCTGCACACTGAATACACATTTTCAAAGAGATATGTTTAACGTATAACATATTTTAATAATGTTTATAAGCAGACTCTGTGTACAGTTGCATACTGTATAATATCCAGAACAATAATGCATATTTCATACTTTTCATACACTTTACAAAAGAGAACAAAACAAAAACGCAGTCTCCAAAATGCTGCTTCAAGAACAAAACCTATTCTACTAAAAAATAAACCCTATTATTCAAGCACAACCAAAATAGGAGTCAAGTTGGCAGCCGGATCCAGTGCATTGCAGTTGGTCTCAATGGCTTTTCTTCTGCTCCAATCCAAAGGAAATTGAGTATTGTCCATAATATCTGTAAAACCAATAAGTTAGTCAAATAACTGGCACTACCCCTCCCCACTTTTCTTCCCAGGTATTTAGGGAACACACACACACACACACACACACACACAAAAGACAAAAGAAAAGGAAAATACAAGAAAGAGAAAAGCTAAGCTAAACTGCTCCTTTCTTTCAGCAGAGATCAGGTGCTTCAAACCCAAGTCAATACTGGGATTATAGGGAGGCACAGGGGGCCGTTGGAAGCAAAGGCTCCATGGACCATTCCGCACCCAACGCCACGGAAACGTAATTAGCTGAGCTCTTTAAGCCAATCAAACAGCATCAGGCATTAACCGTAAACTGTCCAACGGCTGTTTCCGTACCGTGACTCATTATTGCAGTTGCGCTTCCTGATCTGAGAAGGTTTCCAGGTACTCAATGACAGCAGTGAGTGCTATATACTGTGGGATGGGGCCATAACTGCACTATGAGAGCCTGGAAAGAGCCTGTATTTCAGGGTACAGTATAAATTAGTGGGCAGCTATGCAGTATTTGTCGCATTTAGCAGCGTTTCATATGATAGCGAGCCTGGTGTTAAAGAAAATATAAAGGTGAGCACCAGATATGAAAGGTGAAATTCCCATACGGGTGAACCAAAAACTGACTACTTCTAGTAACTGAATATATATTCCAAAAATGAAATGAAATTGCCTAATTCATATATATTTCATGTATTATATCAAAATATGTTCTAATATATATAAAATATATTCTGAAATACATATTTGAATCCATTACAAATATATAGATTAAATCAATATATCTGACAAATGGTTATTCAGATATGTCCTTATATTAAAAATGATGGTTCTTCCATATGGAGGAGCTGATTTATATCACAAACGACCGGGGTAAAACTCTTTGGATCTTTGGCTCTGGGTGAATTTGTCACTGCCAGCACATCTGTATAAGTAAAGAAACTGGAATACTTAATACCAGAGGTATACAATAGGGAAGGTGCACCCAACCAAACAGAACATTAGCATAATAAGAATAACAGTAATGGTAAAACAGAAACGGTTAAAAGACACAATTGTGTCTGTAAGACCCTGCCCAACAAAATTAGGCTCAGACACCCCCCCTCCCCTGTCCTTATAACTAGTCCAAGGTCACTGTTTTCGCATGACAATCCTTATTGTACACTTGTGTATGGCTGAGTCCTCCTGATGTCCTTCCAACTAGCCAAGGCGCAGCTGGAAACAGGCCATGCCTTTCCCAGGCCAGGCCAAGTGCCTAAGTGCACCAGAAAGATGGAGGAAGGAGAGGAGGGGTGGGGGTGCAGTGCTCTGAGGGTGGGAACCTCCAATTTGGAACATATTAAAAAGGCTGCACCGGTGGGGCTGCTGAGGGGCGCAGAATAGTTGCCATGCCAGATCGATGCGCGGGAGGGAGGTGGAGAAAGGAGGACGGCGATTGTCAGCATTTAACTGTGAAGAAGAACGTGAGGGCCTGGGGCCATACTTTAAGCAAAGGTCCACTCACATGAAGACTTGGTCCACTTCGCTATCCGGCAAGGAGTCCTTGCCACATCTACACCATCGGCTGAACGTTAGGGACTGATTATGCACGCATCTCATTTTGCCTGGGAGGATGACTAGCTACAGAGGCTATGAGAGTGATTTAGGTGGAGAGGGGGGATTAGCGGTGCCCAGTGGCAGGAGAGATGGGCCTCTTTACAATGGCACAGCTCCCTGGGAGCTCCCCTCTCCCTCTCCTGTGGCACTAAACTGCAGGCGCTCACTTCTGCTCCATCGCACCATTTACCATCCAGTCAACTGCCACATCACAGGCTGAATTTAGCAGTCATGGAAACTCCAACCACGCATCGTCATGATTGCTGGCCTTTAACGGTGGTGGAGTAAGAGCCGCAGTCAAGGGAAGCTAGTGGCTCGGTGGAGCGCCGGCTACTTTTTCAGTTACACTCACCCGCTGTGACCTACAAAGATTCACAACGAGTGAAGATACTTGATTGAAGCTTTCCCCTCATTGCTTATGATTCAAACTGAGCCAGCCTTCAGTGTGTTACATATTCACCCAGTCATACAGATAACCCCTGACAAGGTTTAATGCTGTTCACCGGGTGGAAAAACACAAGTCCACAAGTTGAATACTGTAGGCTGAATCTTCAATGGACATCTGTGGTAACATTTACAACAGTGCAGTTAGCTTGATTTAACTTATAGCATATATCATTTGATTATACTGATTACTGCTGTGATGAAATAATCGCAATTACTAAAAGCAACAATACACATATGTTAAAAAATGTTCTATAATAACCACCTGACATACCTGATTCACAGCAAAATAGTATTGCAATTGATAAGTTATATCTGAAGAATGGCCTTATACATACATACATCTACAATTACACAGGTGTGCTTAAGTGCACTTATAATGAGAGCAACATGGCATTACCAACCAGAGCTACTGCAATAGACCCCAAAGGGGAGAATCTATTGAAATGTGCCTACTCACAAAAATACATGTACCAACCAATTAAAAATGGATTATGGTATTGCGATAGCACATTTCCTGAAAAATCAACTGCCACTGTTGGGTGTGTGATTAATGCTTAGCAGGTGCGTAAACAATTCGATTTAATCGTGGCCAAAGTCAAAATTCCTGCCATCAAGTTAAAACCTTTTTTTATTTTTTAAACAAAAGCAGTGCTGCCAAAACTCCACACATGGAGACTGTGCTGTGCTGTGCCTGTCCTGGAATCTCCACGTCCACCTGCTGAAGGTGGACAGAGTTGCGCCGAAATCAACTACGCCGAATCGCGACTTGTCGGCCTGACGGCTGGACACCTGGCTTCCCGTCCTGTGAGGCTCGAAGTCAAACACACCTGAGGAGCGCTGCGCAACACCTGATCGACTCTGTGTACGCTGCCAACTTCAACTGACCACCAACCCACCCCCCAGTACCATTGCAGTGCTTTCGCTGGAGGGCCAAACTCTAAACGCCTCCTCATACAAACACTACAGGGATGACGGACGGAAAGCAGGAGGGGATTTCGCTGCCGGCACGTCTCACAAAAACGTCACGTCGTCCTGCGATTGCACCCAGCGCCAGTGGGCATCGTACTCCAGGTGCATTTTGCTGTTCAGCTTGCACCCCTCCAGGTCAATCTTGCCGTTCTTGTAGGGCTTGAGTTTGGGGCTCTGGCTCTTGCCCAGCTTCTCGGCGAGGCAGGCCCGGGCCGTCTCCGGGGCACCCACCTGCCTGCTCCCTTTCTCCGGGAAACCGTTACTCTTGGCCGGCTGCGTCTGACCGCCATCCTTGCTGGTGGACGCCGCTCTCCCGGCCTCCAGACCGTTGGATCCCTCGCCGGCCAGCTTGGCCCAGATCGGCGGCTCCTCTTTCGGGCACTCGGATCTGACCCGGGGGGGGCCCGCCGCGCCACCAGTCCGGTCTGACGCCTCCGTCCCCAGAGGGGTGGAGCAGAGGACGGACTCGGAGCTGGAGGGGCAGTACTCGTCCATGTCGTCGGCGAGGGTGTCCAGGTAGCTTCCGACGGAGATGTTGTCCAGCTTGTCGTTGGGGTCCTGCAGGCTGCTCCAGCTGCCCCTCAGGGACGTGTCGGGCCCCTCGCCCAGGCTGTACTGGCTGCTGGTCAGGCTGCTGCAGCGGCTGGTCAGGGTGCTCCGCTCCTCCAGAAGCCACTTGACCGACTCGATGCCCTCGTGCACCGCCACCAGCTGCTGCAGGATCTTCACGTCCACAGAGCGCAGGTGTGCCTGGGGGAGGGGGCAGGCAGGAAGAGAGAGGGAAACAAAGGACAATGGTAAACAGGGATTTAGAGAAAGAGGGCAGAAAAGGGAGGGGACGTGTGCAGGAGGGAAGAGAAGGTATGGGAGTGAGAGGGGGAGGGAGAAAAGAAGCGGTGAGTGGAGGAGTAGAGAGGAACAGATGTGGGAGAGGAGACAAAGAGAGAAAAATGGACAGGCAGCAGTTAGTTTAATTTGTCACTATTTAAAACTCATGCCAAGGGTAAAGAGTGTCTATGTCAAATCCCAGAATAACGAAAACAATAAGGGATATAACTCCCATTACCACAGTCTTGATATTTGGGGGAGTGGGGGAAGCTAGATAAGCAAAAATAACTGACGCTGAATGAAAACACTCACAATTCGTAACAGGAAATTGCCCCGGAGAAGAGGCTAATAGACGTAATATCGCTTCGAGAATAACGGCTCAATCCTGACAGCATCAATCCTCCTCCTGCCAAGCTGAACCTCTCAGCAACCGATCCAAAAATACTGTTTCCTCTGGACGCTCCCCAGGGCAGCGGGAGGGCTGCCAGATGAACCCATGAAGCTCTGAAACAGCAGCTGGGTCACAGCGATGTACCAGTGAGGGACCACAGAAGACCCATGTGCCAGCATGTCCAACGACACACACTCTGGGCACAGAGTGTTCTCTGCCTTCACTGCGTGCTGGTCTCCCACACACCCCCACCCCTCCCTGCCCCCTGCCTTCCTGTGACCCTGCAGATCAGTCGATAACACAGCCCCCTGGGAACCATAGATCATCCAGCCTACTCCCCAACTCTCACTTCCTCCATTACTGCCACCCACCACATAATACTCAAGAGGTCTCCTGGGGAATTGAATATTTTGACTGAATGAAGTGACACACAGTTCTAAATATGTTGCTGTTTACAGGGTTTCGCTCGTTCAATGTGTTGTAGTAGATTGGAGCACCTCTACTTTTCACTAACAACATACATGCTACATTTAGAAATAGAGTGTTTCTGTACTTAATATTCATATCTGTTTTTTTATGGCTCTAAAGGTTCATCTGTCACAGTGTCACCAACTTGTATATATTTGAATAATGGAATACATTTGGGAATTCAATGCTCGAAACGAAAACATCTAAATTGTCTAGGAAAGTAGTAATAATAAGGAACTACATGATGCAATTTATGCTTTTTGGTTTTAATTGCCATCCAACCCCCTTCCCCCCGAACACACACACACACACACACACACACAAGGGTATTGTGTTTGCATGAGTATGTCTATATGTCTGTTTATTTATCTGTGTTTAATTTGCATTTTCATGCAAGGAAGACCGCGTTCATGGCCCACCCCTGACCTTCATGCCCAGCAGATTCCAGCACACCGAAAACCATAAATATCCAGCGAAGCATAGGAGGCACTGGCGCTTTAGTGCTACACAGCTTGGCCATTAAAATTGTGTTAAAATAGTGCTACACAGCTTGGCCATTAAAATAAGCATGTGCATAAATGAATTTAATCAAAGGCGCAAGGGACTGCAATCTCAGGGACCGCTATTTTACATATGGCGAGCACAGGTAATATGGTGCGTACAGTGTGGTCAGGCTGGTTGAAGGGCGTGAATGATTATGTCCCAAGCTGACAGCTGAATTAATGAAGGCACCATGAATTCTGAGTAGAACATTATTCACCAACAGCATGTATGGACTTGGCTGGAGATAAATACTTGTATAGACATCACAGAGTGGTGTTAGCTAAATGAGCTTGGATATGGGGTACGGTAGTATAACACAACAGCCAGGGACAGGGAGCCTGTCCCCTCAATGAACCATTCTCCGGCAAAAACATAAAACAAGTGGCGAGCAATAAAGGCTGACATTCATGGCTCGGTAAGATTTCTCCCTCTGATCCACACTGTCACATCAGAAATTCGCTTAACGGTGTCTGCAGAGATCCCAGCTGGGGCCAACAGATTAGACAGACAAATGGGGAAACCATGCCGGACACACGGACAGCCCGCTACACAAATCCAGGAGCCACATCTCCCTGAGCCGCTGACAGATTTCCGCTGATACTGAACCCTTAAATTAAAGGGCGGGAAAAAAGAGGGGCGAAAAAAGAGGCAGCGTTATTTGTGCGCGCCGTAATAAAAGACCTGGCATCCAGGATCACAGACGTCAGGGCTTACGAGGGCAGAGCCCTTGTGAGCCGGGAGATTAATGAGCGATGCCGGAAACATTCCCAGGGCTCCAAGCTGAGTTCCCTGCTGACGAAGGCGTTCCAGCCGTACCCCTCTGTGTGGGAGCCTGTGGCTCACTGGGGAAGCCAGGAGGGGCCTTGGGAATGTGCCATTCAGCAGGCCCGGAGAGGAAGGAACGTCTCTTTTCACAGCCTGGAGAGCCCGTTTCCAACCGCAGCTGCCAGCCCAGGCGTCTGTTGTCTAATCCCTGTGGTTTCGCGTAACTCATTTTCCTTGTAGCGCTGTCGTCTTCTCGTGTGCAACGTCTCTGATGGCTACGCACCATCAAATGGCTTTGCAATATCACGGCCTTGAGCTGCTTCCCTTCTTCACTTGAGTATTTGTTAAAGTGTGTAGGCCGCAGGGACCAAAAGCTTACAAAGTCCCTTGAAATCAAATGGTAGGGCAAATGAACCAGTTGAAAAACAAACTACACCGTATCAGTACATCCATGGACTACCCAAGGGCTACCGAATTCTGTCTCGGTAGAAGAGGATTAAGTAGGTGTTCCTCTCTTACTGCAACCAAAAACACTCATAACTGACTCATAAAGACCAATGAGAATAATATCTTAACATTTATGTTCCATCTGTCAATGATCTCCATAAGCTTTACAGTGAGGGGGAATAACTGTGGATACAGCACCAACGTGACAGGTGACAGCAGACATTTTGTTTTGGAATGCTCACCACAAATCATTTACAGTAGACAGGTAAGGATTGATATAGGCAATTTAGGTAGGGAATAATTAAATGGGTGATTTTTGGTCAATCAAAATTTGAACATTTGATCGGCAAAGAGGGTAGAACCTACTCTTATCGGTAAGTACCATGGGATCTTTAATAACCAGAGTGAGCTAGGACTCAATGGTTTAACATCTCAACAATCGCAAAAGTCCAACAGCACAGTGTCCCCATTACTGAACGGGCACATCAGGGCACATCAGGGCCCCTCCACCGTTGTACCAACACCACTTCCAACACCAACCTTTTCTTCTCCAAGCCCAGCACTGCTTAGCTTCAGTCAGCTGGAAAGAGAAGGCCACCAGGCAGTAAGACTGCTGACTAATCCATTAGTGAAACACTCTCCACTAACAATTCATCACCCTGTTGTCATGGTCTCCATTCTGCATTAACAAACGTGCTCACTTAATCACTACCACACTGTTTTTAGAGAGAAGGGGATTTATGCTAATAGGCTTTCAGATGAATTCTGCTATAACAGCACCATGTGAAAAAGGCATGAAATGCAAGTAAAAATACAATACTGTAGATGATATGACATTGCCATTATTTTTAAGCTGCTGCTGCGTATTCTCAAATCATGGTTCTGCATTAGTAAATGTATATCATTTTACCACTATGTTTCTCGACCCTGCAACCCATTGAGTAAGCTCAAGTGATGACATCTTGATTAGTATTCAGTTATTAGTTGAATCACACTCAATTAAGAGGTCAGTTGGAATGAAGTATTGTAGAGGGAGTTAAAATAGAGAATATCCAGAACCATGGTTGAGGATACAATGAGGATACATATTTAGGAAGAAAGTGAAACAGCTGGGAGTATGGAGCCCAGGGGATAAAAGTGCAAAGGATCATAGCTCGCATAAAAAATAAATGCATTTTATAGATGTGTCTGGATTCCTTTCTACACAAAAAAATGCAAAGCAAAATGATCAAAGCATTTTCAAAGAATTTCAAGGGATGGACTACAATCCAACACCACCATTCTGACAGTTTAGTTTCCTTGTTGTCCTTTCATAGTTGAAATCATACTGCTGTTGTACGGTGATGGAGAATCCATCACCAACAATATGGAGTCTTATTAGTGCAAAATTGTAGTTGATCTCATGATCCAACAGTTCATTCACTGCAACTACACTTTCAGTTATATTTGCAAGTGGTTTGTTAAAAAAACACACTGTAAATTGGGGTCCACAGGTTTTAAGAGTTCCAATATCAAAGACAATCAAGTAAACAAGATAGCGTGAAAGCAATACAAGGAGAATCACCCAATCTGCCTCAGACTGGCATCAACTCTATGACAGCTGACATCTGAATGAACTGGATTAAAATAGCTCAATTCACCCCCCCCCCCTTGTTTATATTAGAGGATGAAGGATTTCACACTGTGATTCATGAGTAAATACTATTTGCTGAAAGGCGTTCATCCTTCAATGGGACAAAGGTTTCATACACATTCACTTTTAAAGTGGGTCAAATGAACCATTTGACACCTTTTTTTCTCCTTAATACAGTGTTGTCCACATTCGCTACCTCATCAGATGTGGGTAACTGTATTAAGTGTGTAAACTGTGTCTGTTCAATGAAATACATGGTATAGCTAAAGTTGTGCAGTAAACATTGTTGTTAGCAACAATGCCTGATTAGTTTCATCTGAGCAATTAAACAAAAGTTCTTATTAGTTTGGGGATGACTTTCAGCAGAAACAGGAATGAAGCTGATTGTTTCTGGCTGTTTATAATCACTTTCTGGGCCTTATTATGATATTACATGAGATGAGCAGGTTTCAATACCGTACCGACAGAACTGAGGTACGTGTGATGCAAAGTGGAAAAAGCATTTTCAGACCTGTGAAAAAGGCTAGGGCCGCTTCGAAAAACGGGAGGCGGCGCGACAGCCATCAGCAGAAAAAACATAATTTTACCATCTCTCCTTCGTGTAGTTATCCGCGCTGAACAGCGCTCCCAGGTGTTTCCACTATCATCAGCAGCAGCGCCGGTCTGCCAGCTGAGCGCCACGAAGAGAGAGAGGCTTCACAGCTTATACCCAGACAAGGCATGCTCCACACCACCGAGTACAGCAGGCTCACGCAGCAAACCGAGCGTTAAATCCTCCAGCAAGTGGGGAGGAGGGCTGACTCACACCCTGTCTCTTCTGCTCCATCCGCGCAGCCTGTCACCCCCTGACTTCAATCTGCGAGACCACAGCAGGGTGACAGCATCAGCGGCTGAGCAACACACAGCGCCGGTCAGTGGATTGAATATTAAAAAACAGAGGACGCTATTACAAACCAACAGAATACCAAACTGTGTGCAGTACAGTGACTAGCTGTGATAAGAGCCTTGTTAACATGCGGCAATCGCAGGGAAAAACTGGACCTGTGTCTGTGGCCTCACCGCACCCTTTGAAAGTTAAATCTGACAATGCTGTCTGTATAGGTGCAGACTAGTCAATCAGAAGCCCAATGAAATGATGAGCCCATATCCGTATACGAGTGTTGGCAGAGAGAAGACACCGAACTACAATGACGGCAAAGGCTCTTCTAATCTCAGAATGTTATAGCCCCATAAATAGTGATAATAAATCAATGATGATGGAGCCATGCTGTACATTATTTACTTCTGAAATGTTTTTTTTGTTGTTGCTAGATTTCAGAAGTAAATAACGTACAGTCTGGTTCTATGTTAATTTCGCATGACATATTTCTGCATGATTTATGACCGAAAGGTCCAGTATCATACTGTAAATATTTACACACCCGGGTCCTCCAGTCACAGTTATCCCCTAAGGGACCAAGGCAGAACATATTAAATCTTGGCATGACAGACACTCTCTCACACACAGACCCCTATGGTTGTTGCTGGCAAGCAGGGACACAATGACGCAGTCTGGTCCCAGACCCTCATCCTACCCCTAAGGAACTGACAGCAGTCTTTCATGGCCCTTTATCTGATCGCTCCACTTCAAAAGGAATGTGCATGTTTCTACGAGCGCCCCGTGTCGCTGCACTGGATCACAAATTCAAAATGCATATGGGCCTTGGATATGCGCAGAGAGACGTCAGTCTATTTATTCAGACCTGGGTTAAGATGATTATAATTGTAAAATATCTTCCGCACGCTCTGCTAAGAGAGATCCGGTGAACTGAAACAGGAACTTTAAACAATCTATTTCAAGTCGTGCTATTCTAAAGGCATGGACGCTTTCCTATGTTTCCTGGCAGAACTTCACAAGCCCAATGATAGTGTAGGGAAAATAAAAATAGTCAAACCATAACCAAGCTCCTACTGTACAGCACAGGCAGTGTGTGCACTCTGGATCTAGCTATGGCAGTCTACGCAGTGCGAACGTCTCCAGGCCAGAGTCATTAGCATGAGTCATCGGCACGAGGTTAAAGGCAGGTAACGATACAGAATGTACAATGGCACGGCTCCAGGATGAGCACCGCACACCCATTCTGTGAACTGAAAGCAAAGGGAAAATGTGAGAAACGAGCGTGAAGGACAACGGCGGCCACGAGGGGGAGGGACTTCTGATGAGAGTGCACCATCCGGCACTGTAAAGAATCCACTCACGGAGATGGCATATCGGCCAGCCTCAGCACCAGATAAGTCACTCCGCTGAGAGGTGCCTGTTAATCACACAAATGCCCACGGCATCCCCCAGCTCTGCCTGACGAATGGAGATGACTGCCGGCAAATCATGCGGCCACTGTGCAGTCCTGCCCGGTGATTTACGCCAGTTGGGCTTGCGCCGATGTTTCCAATTCAATCATGACTTTGACCCGTGACACAACTGCAAATGACACGCCACGGCTGATTTCCTCCGGGTATAGTATAGCCTAAATATATCCGTCTAAGTACATCAATGTCAAAGTAAACAGCGGAGTGCAACCGCAGCCTGATGTGGACGGAAAAGCCGCGCAAGCCAATGAGGATGCCATCAGGCATAGGGAAGATTAAACGCAGGACTGACTAGTTCATCACTAACAAGGAACTGTCCATCACGAAGCCTGCCCATAACAGTGCTTAAGAAATGTCTAGACATCAATATGACACGCAACAATGATTTGCACTGTAAGGTACAACAGGGCATATATTAGAGGCCATGGAAGATTAACAGCAGCAGACAGAAGATCCACGTGGGAATGTTGATTAGCCTACATTTTGTATTTACTCGCTTACACCGTTATGATACCGACAACAGTAAATGTGTTAAGGAACAACACGTGAAAGAGGAGTCGGCCCAAAATATAATTCTGAGAAGTGAATTCTGTGCGCAGCAGTCTCCAGGTCTGAGTACCAGAAGGCATTGCTTTGATCAGCACAGTGGGAACCAAACCTGGAAAACACTGGCTGTGCTCTCGTCATGCCAGGAGACCAAATTATGAGCAGTGACCATTTGAACAAGTGATTAAATTCAATTTGACATAAAGCCCTGCTAAGATTGATGCATCTCAATGGAACGTTATCAATGTTTTGGATTTTGAATCGAAAGCAAGGCATTTATTTACAATGTAGACTATCCGTTTCCTGAGCCAGCAGTGAACTGTCCACCAGTGGAGGAAGAAAACTCTTGGGAGAAAATATGGAATATTTCATTATCCCCCAAATGCCTTGTATTGTACTGCTGACAGAAAAAGAAAGCAATGAGAGCACAAGCATAAACAACATCTATGAATGCAAGGCACGTCAGACCCCACAAATGTAAAGTCATCTTTTTTGAGATGTTAAGGGTATTACAGGCCACAGTTTTGTCACTGTGCTGCCATAGAAACCACAGGCACAGCCTGTGTAACTATCCTCCTCCCTATGTATCAGGACATTCCACACACTGGAAAAACAAAAACCAGGCTGCAGTGTTACCGCTGGAGTTTTTCGCTTGTTTTCATAGGCTATTCTTAGGCACAACGAGTGATGCACTGAGGGAACTCTTCAACGATATTGGGCACCGTTTTCACAGAAGAACAATGTAGTATCTAAAATGCATAAATAATTACTCAGAAATTAATATCGGTGCCTTATAAAAAAAAGAGACTACATAAAGCTGAGCTAAACATAACCTAAAGCATACCCATTACGAACATATAGATGCTGCCCTAAAATAGTTAAAGGCGTATTGAAATAGATGCGATATCTTGGTCATTACAATGAGGTAAGTTGGTTCAGGCAGTTTTGTCCTAAATATTCCACCAAAACACTCTCCAGTCTTTGCAAGTTGATATGCGTTATTATTCCCATATACTGTACAGTTGATATATCTTGTTAAGCATCCAACACTGAAACAACACGCAGAAACAGATATACTGGTATCTCCTGGCAACCAAGCCACCTGCCGGGTCAGCACAGTGAAATGCAGCTACATTATTGATATAAACTGCAAACAAAACCAAATGTAAGGCACAACCAGCTTTGATACATCCTCTCGTGTGAAAAATAATACCGAAAAAAATCCCCCCCTGCCTCCAGTCCCGACCCCAAGAGGACGAATCAAAATTACCTTTACTCACAAGGTTATAGAGATTCGGAGTTGTGTAGCCTATGTAACCTATCTTGTTTTGTGCTCATTGTCGCATATTGTTTAACATGTCATTAAATGTATACGTGTGTGAATCCCTGTGACAGTGTAATACTTAGCATATTTTCTGAAGGTTATGGATATGCAAATCGGCACTTGCAGCCAAACATGCTGGGTAGCCTATAATTTAGAGAATAACAGCAACTTAACGACATGCAAATACATGATCTTACCATTTCCAGTTTTAAGTCTCTTATTTTCTCAGCGAGGCCCTTCCTCCCCTGGTCCAGATCTTTACCCTCCTGTGGTTTTAGAACGCTGTCTCTACGATGCGAGGCATCTTCCCGCATCCACTTGAGCAGTCCCTCTGGCGTTTTCCTCCCAATTTTGATCTCCAGGTCTTTTAAATCTGGTACAGACTCACTTACACTAGCTTCCTCCATAATGTCCCGTCGTAGGCTTCTTCTCTAATTATTGCTGATATTTATAAATCGGATAGCGTTGACAGTTAAAGAAAATTGTGAGAGCAAGCTCTATATCGTAGCCTAGAGTGGCAATTTATATATTCAACCTCATTTATAATGGAAACATTTTTATGGCAAGAATAGCGTTAGCCTCAGATGTTAAAAAAAAAAATGTTCCATTGCTGCATCGTGGAAAGGCAGCTGTAAAAATTCTAGCTATAATAGTTAGCTACTGACACTGTCTGCCTGCAGTAAAAAGCCCACACACTTGCGGAAATTTCATTTGAATACTGCAAACACAGTATTTTTCAGTCTGCGTGAAAAACGAGCTCGCGTTCCCACTTTCCCCCGGTTTCTCCACGTCCTCCATTTGTTTCATTTCTAGTGAAAGGCTGAAATGGAATGCCCACAGTTTTCCGGAGAGATGCGTTGGCTAGCTACAAGTTACATCGCGTACAGACAGCTAGTGAGAGACAAATGTTGTATAGCATCGCACCATGACAGATAATTCCAGGCAAAACCTGTCTCTACGGCGGCGCAGCAACTGTCATTATTGTGAAATAAAAGATTCTTCTGTGATTATTCCTGAAAACACCTCACACAAATTGTCCATGTCAGGCGATCTTTAACTAAAGTATCCGGACGCTGATTCCACCTGCATGAAAGCTGCAGAAGCAAAAAATAACACGAAGCGCAACTTAACCACCGTAAATATACTAATACAACACCCTTACCGTAATATATACAATATTTTTAGAATATTTTCATAATTACGATATTTTGTAAACTTTATCCATCGAGATTATCTCATGATGCCTTTTTAACTACAATTACTATACCGCCACAATTACTATTATCAGTCATGATTGTTGGTGGTGGTGACAGTGCTGGCACTGCTGCTGCTGCTACTGATGTTATAGACATAACCACATTGACATTGTTATTGTAAATGACATATTTGAGTAAATGAGGGATACAAAGTATATTGAAAGCAGGTTATTCCACAGGTGTGGTTCCTGAGTTAACTAAGCAGTTGGCATCCCATCATGCTTAGGGCATGGGGGGGACCGCAATATTCAAAACAGTCATATCTGTCCCCCCAATAATATGTAGATATAAAACATTCCCTTTCATTACCCCCCCCAATATTTAATATGTGGTCACACCCTTGGCTTAGGGTATCAAATTTGAAATGTATTAAATGCTAGGCAGGCCCAATTGGCCATTATTTTGGCTGCCATGGCTAGAATCAATGATCTCAGTGACTTTGACATCATCAACTAGGGGCAACTGTAGTCAAAAGTGCATACTCCTTGACAATGATGCCCGTGCATTGCTTTGAGATGGTGTGGTGTGGGGTGCATTTTCCCAGCATGGTTTAGATGCACTCAACCCCTTAGAGGGAAAGGTAAGTGCCAATAAATACAAAGCCATAATGAATGATAACCTTCATCCTATGGTGAAGCATTTGTATCCTGATGAAAGTGGTCTTTTCCAGGAGGACAATGCCCCCATCCACAGGGCACGAGCAGTCACTGAATGGTTTGGTAAGAATGAAAATTATGTAAGCTATATGTCTTGGCCGTTTCAGTCACCAGATCTCAAGCCAATTAAACACTTATGGGAGGTTCTGGAGCGGTGCCTAAGACAGAACTTTCCATCACCACCAACAAAACGCCAAATGATGGAATTTCTCATGGAAGAACGGTGTTGCATCCCTCCAATAGAGTTCCAAACACTTATAGAACCTATGCCACTGTGCAGTGAAGATATTCTGGTGGCTCGTGGTGGCCCAACACCCTATTAAGACATAGTAATTGCGATACCACTATGTTCCTTTTTATCATAGAAGTAATACTATAATGGTAGCATATATTTGTGAGGGTAAAAAAACCCACACATTGCCACAGGGGACAATTCAGTCAGATAAAAAATAATTCAGTCACAGGTCAAAAGTTTAGGACATCAAAGGCCATCCAAAGCACGTTTTGAGATAATTACTGGCTCAGAAAATGTGGTATGTTTGTTTGGACTGTCAAAAGGCAAACTGTTCTCTCTGGGTTCCAACATTCACTGGGCCACAGGGACATGTTTGGTGGCATTGAGGTTGTAATTACATTGCTTCACTGGCACTCAGTTAAGGCTGGGCACACGATTATATGAGTATGATTCATACATAATGTTACCCTGCTCATATTGTGTCTACTAATACTCATCGTGTCTCCCTGGATACGGTTGTCTGCCTGCCTAATGAACAAATCAACAAACTAAAAACGAAATAAAACTGAATAAGTGAATAAATAAATGCATGCATGGATTAATTTAATAATAAAAGAAGAATAAGAGGAAGAAGCAGAAGAGAAAGGAAAAAGAATAAGATGCCTGTATATCTTACAGCACATTTCTGTGGTGGGGAAAAGAAAATAAGCAACAGAAAAAATGGCAGATGAAATATATCCCTTTCAAATTAAGCAGAGAGAGAGACATACATAAAGACAGACGGAGAGACATGGTTAACTTATTTCTGGTCTCGGTGTGCCTCTCCACTTGCCAATATTGAATCCACCTGAGGCTCATTGAACTTCAGTGAAATGTCCTCTTCTTGAGCAAAGCCACTCAACCTCACTGCAAAGTCAGAACACGTGCGATTGTAAATGTCATGCGCGTGTGGGAGTGCTACGATTTCCCTTGCGTGTAAGAGCAGCTAAAAGTGCTGCGTCTTTGACCCCGTGCACCTGAGGAGCCTGTCTTTTCAGGGGCGGCTTGATGTTGAGGAGAAAAAGTCTTTTTTTTTTTTTTTTACTATGGTTGGCACTCGGTGAGTGCTTTTGACGAGTTCGTTGGATCTTTGGCACTGCATGCTTTAGAGTCAGTCCGGCCACGTTTAGGAGCTTGTCGTTAAAATAAACTTATGATAATGAAAAAACGAAAAAAGCGGGACATGGCACCACCCTTTTCCCTGGCCCCTTAAGCACCAGAGGGAAAAAGAAAGAGCCTTGTAACTTTGCGCCTTCACGGAGGATTCCTTTGAGGTTTTATTTTGCCCATGCTATAAAATAATCAAGGCAAAGATAAGCCGGAAAAGTATGTTATGTAACCAGGACACAAGACCCCGACAACATTCTCAAATGGAACGCGCAATAAAATAGTGATCTCAACAGCAACATAAATCTGCTTCTACATCACAAATTCAAATTAATATTCATAATGTATGCACGATATACGGTGTTATCGGAATGTATTGTTTATTCCACATGGCGTAAAGTAAATAGCAAACCAAGAACAAGGATAGAGATCTTAATTAATTGTGCATTCAGTCATATGTTCAAATAACTTTCAATGAGAAAACTTTACATACAGATTTTTTTGTTATATCCCTGACTTACAAAGGAAACCTCTCCACCGAAACAAGGAAGGAAAATGTCACAACCCTACGAAAAGTATGTGGTAGATAAACGTCAGTGCTGGAGTGAAATCAAGGCAAATTCAAATATCTCACAGAAGTAGATAGGAGTAACAGCAAGTCTGATGTCTGCTGTTATTATATATTATACAGTGACTGGTCATTTTAGCACAGTGGTTCTCAAATTACAACGGATCAGATGTACGTCAAAGCGGATTAACAATTAAGAAGATTAATATGTAGGGTAAATGAAGCTTAGCTGTGCAGTAGCAGATGCTTTCATATATATATATATATATATGGGACACACCCTAATCCTTTAGATAATTTTTTGTGTGTCTTCACTATATGCATAGGAATGTCTTTACGGCCAACGAACCTGTCAGACACACCGTGTTACAACCACATAACCAACAGAACGGAGATGTACTTGGTCTGTCTTTACAAAGGCTCACGAGCTGAGAGAAATCTAAATGCCATGGCAACAGTTGGTCAAATGTGCCATGGAAATATTTATTATCCACCTCCTACGCACATATCGCATTTACAATCCAACCGCCGCTTCGCTGACTTAAAACAGTGTTGTAATAAATTCACAGCTTCTGTGTGCGATTGAGATTTGAAGCCCGAAGTATACCATTGAGGTCTCTCATACAGAGTGTCACATGATGGATATTCACACAAAATACAGAGTATGTGTCAGTTTCCGGAGGCTGTGAGACTGGGTTGAATGATACAGATGACCCGTGCTCCACAGATGCACTCCCTGCGCTCCGCGCATTCAGGTTAGTGTTCCCTCTGGCTGTGGGCCCACTCTGATGACATCATTGAACAGCTGCAGCTCAACTGTAACAATTTCCCTCATGTTAAAACCATTCTGGAGGATAATTGAAAAAAGAGAGAAGTAATACAACAGCCTCATTTTTTCCAGCAGAACTGAAGGAAAATATTTGACAGGAAAAAAAACCCAGGAAAGCGCAAAGTCAAGTGAAAAGAATCAGTGCACAAGCACGAACCATACTTTTCAGATGTAGGCTATCTTTGTTGTTGCTACGACTATCTTACTCTCTTTTTTTGCCGGAGCTATTTACTGTTGTGCTTCAAACCAAAATGAACACATAAGTGGAGGGTAATCACAGTGTTGTAAATGTCTGCTTGAACCTTCAATGTCGCTACATGGGTTCATTTATCACGAGTTCACTAAATGCCGATAACCTAGGAAAGGATTTTGACAAAAAGGAAGAACTATACTAATTGCAGCAAATTCATGTTTCTTATGTATTAACATCGTCAGATGGAAGTCAGCTCAGGATGGAAACTGTAAAAGAGAGTGAAACCAATCCTAAATGCTATTCTGATGTAGAATAGCTATCACTTCTGAGACATTACATTTACATTTTACATTTTAAGCATTTAGCAGACGCTCTTATCCAGAGCGACTTACAAGATGTGCATCAAGGCGAGAACAATCAAAGTTAGCGTACAAGATCAGTGCAGTAAAACGGCAAAAGACATCATTGCAGGCAACTGCGTATCACTACAGGAAATTACTGTTCTTACCTTTTGGCTGATGAAGAGCAGCATGACCATAAGGATAAGATCTGTTTGTATAATATATTGCAGACTCTGGCCTCTGTTTGCATTTATTGGGTGGATCTAAATTGAAAGCCTGCCTGGGTCCCCTGCATTATGAGGCTATGCTAGAGTGGCTATCTCTAACCGGGAAGCTGTTAGAGAGGGGCTCGCAGAGATTCAGGTGTCCTCCAAAACCTGTTTAGCATTACTGGCCTGGCATACATGCATACATGTACCATTTTGATTATCATTAGCATCTCTGTAGTTGCAGACATGCCCCCTTACTAACTGAACAGCTATAACAACAGATGTGTACAGGCGACTGTTTGCCAGTTTTATACTGAATACAGACTGATGCTGTTTTTGAAACCGTGGCCCAAATGAGACCATACTTCAAAACAACTAAAAATCCAATGCCAAATCCAAAAAGCTGTTAAAATATACCCTAAATTCTCATCCAATGTTATTTTATACAATTTCAAATTTTCATTAAAACTGAACTTTTAAGTCCAGTTTAATTGGTGAGAGGACCTTTTAATACATTTTTTACTTTTGGTCAACAGCACCAAATATGTAAATAAAAAAAGGAGAATTTATGTAATTATTACATGAACTCAAATAAAACCACGACTGTATCATACAGGCATACATTTCTGATTCTCTTGGGAGGTTTATTCAATTCAAAGTTTAAATTATGGAGGACGTCAAGTGCCAATGTTAATTAATTAAATAAAAAGTGAAATGTAAACATAAATAATTCAATGTAAAATATTTATTCATTTCCATTTATTCATTTCATTATTTATATATTTAATTAATGAATTAATATTGGCACATTATTTCCTCCAGTACTAGTGAAAGAACCCATCTTCCCTCCAGTGGTGAAAAGCGGGATTGCAATTCTTAACAAGGCAACTTGAACCGAGTTAAATTCAAGCACTGTGTATACATTACACAATGTGTACTGGGGTACAGATCGTCTTTATTTGACAAATACTGCGGAAAATGTATTCGAGAATTATTTCAAGTTCGTTTGAAATATATTTAACTTATTAAACTGTTTTTTTAAAATATATCTGAAATACAGATTACAATTCAAGCTAAATCACAAAATAACAGCTGAGTACACATATGAGTGCAGGTCAATTCAAATAAATGTAATAAATGTAGTATATCAAATCCTAACAACAAATCCTAAAGTAAAGAGTATTGCTTTTCTTGTGTTTGCCAATTGTTGAAGATACAACTGAAAAGACACCATTGCACATTTACTAAAGCTCCATAAATGTAAGAACACCTGTGCGTGGATTCAGTTTGAACTTTATGACATTATATACATATACATTATTATATTAGTATTAGCATTCTGGGATTCTCCAAATGACTGCAGCTCTTTGAGCCTGATCGGCTGCATTCTGCAGTTACCAAGGTAACAACAGCAAGTGGGATAATTCACGTGACTCACCTTCACCAAAAGAACAAACACATTAAAAAAGAGGGCGAATGACAGACTGACTACAGGACGGATATGCTGCTTTTGCTACTGAGACATTTCAGTTTTGGTTACAGTGACACAGCAAGGGCTGTAAAGTCAGCTGGCATGTACTACGCTCCTGTAATGAACTAATCCACAACTTCCCCTCTATAAATAGATACACAAACAAGTGTGCGTCGATAGTGTCAACCGTATGCAAATATAATTCAAAAATGTTCCGTAAAGCCTCGGTAAGCAAGGAGGTGGGAAGCGATGACACGAGTTTGACAGCTTGCAAGTCTTTCCTTGTCCTATCCCCCTCCCATCCAGTCCCCGCCAAACCTGAATTACCTGTCCGCGGCCACGGAATGACACTGGAAATTCCACAGCAGAGCGCTCGCAGAGGCAGAGAGAAGCCATGGAGGAAGGCAGCGCCGAGGAGGACATCGAAGCCCTCATCGAGGGTATGGGCTACATCCCGGGCCACTTCCACCTGGACCTTCACCTCAACTGCGAGCCCCGGGGGCCGGCGGCGCTGCGGCGGCGGGACACGCGGCTGAAGCAGGACAGCCTGCGGGCCCAGCTGGAGGCGGAGGCCGGGTCCCAGCAGTACGCCGTCAGGAACCTCCTGGGCCTGCTGGCCTTCCACCTGGACCAGCTGGAGGAGGCCGAGGAGGCCTTCCAGAGCATCTGCAAGGAGGACCCCGGGAACCTGAACGCCTGGGCCAACCTGGGCTACGTCTACGACCGGCTGAGGCGCGAGGAGGAGGGGGCGGAGTGCGTGGAGAGGGTGTCCGCCCTGATGGGCCTGGAGCCCGGGGAGTCGGGCCAGGGGGAGCCCCGGCTCCTGGCGGCGCGCTGCCTGGCGGAGCAGGCCTACGCTCACCCCTACGACGTGGAGCTGGACGTAACGGGGGAGACGCAGCAGAGACTGACCGCCGCTCTCATGCTGTACAACAGGGCGCTGGACTACGGAGGCCAGCTGGTGAGTGTGAGCCAGCAAACATATGGTAAAATGCAGTTAACCATTGGGGAAATGCCAAATATTATAAGAGTAACAGACTCAAAATATATGAATAATTCCTAATTGACTCAATTGTCTATTTCAAAAGGTAGTGAAAAAATAAGTGTCACACTGTTATCAATACTTAAGACAGCATACTACAATACTACTACAATACTACAATATTTCAGTAAATACAAAGTTTTTAATATTTCTGCGTGATATCTGAAGAAATGAGGAAGTAGGCTGATTCTGTTAGTTTTCGATTAACACCGCTCTTGCAGTTCTCAATGTGGAGTTCTCAATATCTGCATATTTATTCTCAGATACCTATTGAAGAAAAGAGAAGCTGGTATTTCAACATGGCCACAATGTATATAAGGTAAAGCTTGTGATATTTCTTCTCCAATCTATTTTTAAAATGTTGTATGATATTTGCTATAGAATTATGTGATTTAAAAAAAAATCTGTACAAATCTTGGGACAATACTAAATACTAATACTAAATTATGTTTGTTCTGTATTCTTTTTCCCTTTGTATGAATCTCAGACTGGATGATATGATGAAGGGGAAGGAGGACTCAGAGTACACCAGACTGTCCTACTTCAACAAGGCCGTCAAGCTCCTCACAGAGACCCTCAAGTCTGAGAAAATGCATTACAAAGGTGTGCTCCTGAAGCAAACGCACCCTCACACAACTCCTCTCAGTTCCAACTGGACTACAGATATAGACATGGCCATGCAAATGTGTCCGAGAGTACTTGTGCTGACACTATGAACGATTGTCAAAAGTTAGAGTACTTTAGTTTACTTTTAATACTTTACTTTAGAGTATTAAAGTTTCATTTAAGCACAAAATGTAACAACAAACCAACTTGAGCTTATCCAGACCCGTACTAAACAAAATTTCAGGCAGAAACATTAATATATTTAATAAGAAACATGAACTGGCTGAGTTAAAAAATGTAACAGTTTAAATTATTATGGTCATCTACAGTTGAACAATTCGAAGACAGGCATCAGATGATTGATTGTTGTCTCTCCATAGCTCTGGCCTGGTGCTACGTGGGAATCATGCTGGAGAGGACGGACGAGTTCTCCATCATTCCCATGTCTGTCCATGACTGCGGCTACTCTGGGTCAGACCCCCTGTCCTGCTATGGGACGGTAGGGAAAATCAGAAGGGGGTTAACCTTTTGCTATGATTGTACTCTTTGGTTTATCAGCCTGTAATGCATGTTATTTCTCATATAACTGTTTACTTTGGTACATTTCTAGTCTTGCAATTAGCCAGAGAAACACACGAGAGTGGAATTGGATTTGCCATCTCATAGTCTTAACATTTTATAGTTTATGGACCGAAGGACCAACTGTTTCCGTGAATTCTATAGACTTCCGTGACTGGCAGTTAAGAATGCTCCTAATCTCTTATATGACAGATCATTTAGATTGTTTTCCACGCTAAGCTGGTTAGTTATGTCTTACTGTCATCGATCGATGAAGTCTTATCTCCTGGTGGCGTGTGGAATGAGGAACATAGTTTAACTTCGCAATTGGACCCTGTGAGAAGTGTTGTGAGATGATAAGGGACGACCCCGGCATTTGCTCCCCCTCCAGGCCATCAAACTCGCCAACGAGGACGCGTTCACCTTGAACCGACTGGCCAAGGTGTTCTTCCTGCTGGGAAAACACGAGATGGCCACGGGGATCTGTAACATGGCGCTGAACGTGCTGCCCGACCCAGAACTCAACTGGCAGGCCTACTGCACGCGTGCCAAGGTAACAGGAAGATCCCTGCTCTTGCTCACTCCTAAAACCACCTCCACCGCCTCCTATCCGGGCAGTGTCGGCGTAAACCTGCCCTGCAGCTACCGAGGCCTTCAGTGCATTACGGCAGATCTGTGTTTCAGATAGTGAGTACTGTACAGTATTTTATAAGATAGCGAGCAACTGCTGAAGATTTACAACTCGGTGCCTGATTTAAGCTTCTGCAAATCATCTGCAGAAGTAAATGTTATTGTCAACTGCTTGCCTGCAGTGCTTTGTACACGAACAGGCGTGGCCATTGCTTGTTTTAGCACAAATACCTGCAATATTTACACATTTGCTCACAGGCCCTTCATCCCTGAAATTGAAAGACTCTCTTTATCCACCGTTCCCAAGCTTTGCCTCCTCCCCCTTTCCGTTCCCGTATTTTCTGTCATCTTTGGATCGGTTCCTTTTGTTGTGTTTTCATCAAACATAGGGGAACAGAAAAAGACAAAACAGGGCTTAGCAGGGAAGGAGGAGAGGCCTCCAATGACGTAGACAAAGGGCGTAGTTAAGAGCAACTGTGTAAACATTGCAACTGCCTCCACATAAAAGCCTGTGTGCTTGCTCATACAGAAAGCACAGAGCATGGACAGGCATTGATTATGGAAGCATAGGGTAGCTCTAAATTGAACGGTTTCAGATGCTCCCTGGAACTGCTAGCTGAAGTCTTCCATTATTACAGGAAAGACCTCTGGCCCCCAATAAAGTCACATTGGAAATGAAAAAGTGATAACAAGACCTCACATTCTAACATATACTTCATAGCATGTTTTTTGTTTTTTTTAAGATTAAAGATTTTATCCCATTTTCACCCGCTATTTTATGTAAATCCCCCTTAGTAGGAGTTCGCTGCCGTAGTCCTGCGACCGGTAGTGACGAAGGCGAAGTAACGTCTCCTCCAAGATGGCACTCACCAGGCCGTCGACTGTAACCCGGTACTATAGGGCCACTCTTATGCACAGCAAACATCATGTCGGCTTCCCTCCTCCTTCCCTCCTCCTTCCCTCCTCCTTCCCTGGGGTGGACAGCCAATCGCCACCCCCTGGTGGCACTCCCGGCCAGGGTCGACTCTGGCAGGATGGGGAATTGAACCCCGGTCTCCGTGGCCAGTGTCGAACGTTGTAACCACTGGACCACGCGGGAGGCCCCATAGCATGGTTTTAAACAAATGGGAAAACACATTTCTTTTTAAACATGTCATATAGAAAACACAGGTAAGAGGGCTGCTCGTGAATATATCACCTTCCCTGACGAAGACATCACAAACTTGTTGTGGACCACGCACCATCGGAGTAAACGATAAATGCAGCTATTGGATTGTGACGTCCGTTTCCTACAGATCCACGTCACTACCTACGTGAGAGATCTGGAGAAAGCCAAATTAGGTCTGGCGGGTGTACCGGACCGGCAGAAGCTGGCAGAGGCCAAGTTGGACTTGGACCGCGTATTGGACGTTCGTCCCTGTCTGAGGACACATCTGGAGATGGGACAGGTGAGATCACATAATGAAAAAAGAGAAGAAATATAAGTTCCTACGCACTGGTAAGATTACAAACGTGCTCTTTAGCACAGGCAGGATCATGGCCACTCCTGATTTTGGCTGTACACTGTACGGAACAATCAGGAATAGCACACAAACACTGCTCCACCCTGTGTGCGTGAATAGAGAACGATTAATTTTCCTTTCTACATTGTGCAAGTGTCAGTTCTACCATTGCCACATGGATTTAAGTAAATAAGGTGAGTGAGCATAGGCGTGTGTAGTACAGGTAACTGCCAAAATAGGCAGGAAATACTGTTGTAACCCAGGGGGGACATTCAAATGACCCTGGCCTAGGCTAGGAGCACCCACCTCAACCTTACTCAAATGTTTCTTTTATTTTGGCAGTTACCTGTATGTTGTTTTAATTCTTATCAGGTTAGAGTTGATAGAGGCTGGTCAAATCAAATAGAAACAGACGCATATAACAATGCACTGATCTCTTGCGCTAACTTTTGTTCCTACCATGTATTTATGCACATCTTGTAAGTCGCTCTGGATAAGAGCGTCTGCTAAATGTTTAAGTCAAAGTCAAGTCAAAGTCAGCTTTATTGTTAATCACTGTATATACACGACATACAGGGATTGAAATTGCGTTTTCTCTCTCATCCACAGTGCAGTTTAAAATGAATACAAACAACAAACAACACACACACAAATACAAAAAAACACAATATCAAATC
Source organism: Aldrovandia affinis (assembly GCA_029706075.1). NCBI lineage: Eukaryota > Metazoa > Chordata > Actinopteri > Notacanthiformes > Halosauridae > Aldrovandia > Aldrovandia affinis. Next base: position 1,743,286 of record JAINUG010000194.1, on the reverse strand, counting down.
TAAATCTAAAAATAGTTATAAATATAAATATAAAATATGTACATGGTGCAAATGTAAAATGTAAATGTACAATGTAATAATGGCTTGGCTATTGTTATTATTGCATTTTATTATTCATTAGAATGTAATAATAGCCTAATGGCAGTAACGAGAGCGGTCTCCGTCCGGCTCCGCCAGGTGTATTACTACATGGGGGTGGACGCCATGCAGGAGAGCCTGCTGGTGGACGAGGGCGCGGTGAACGCGGCGCTGGTGAGCCTGGCGCAGGCCCTGCAGTGCGAGCTGGGGGACAGCCTGCCCGAGCTGCAGCTGCTGCGCGGACGCTGCCTCCTGCTGAAGGGCGAGGAGCACAACGCCGCCGACTGCTTCAAGCGCGCGCTGGACCTGCAGCCGCCGGGCAGCCGCGACACCGCCGCCCTGCGCTGCCTCCTGGAGACCCTGCTGGCCCTCTTCACGCAGAGCGCGGCCAACCCGGGCCCCGCCATCAGCCAGCTGGAGATGTGGGTGAGGCGCGCCCAGGAGTGCTACGACCAGGAGACGGTGCGCGCCGAGCTCCGCCACCTGTGCCGCGCGCAGACCGCCGAGGTGTCCGAGCTGTGCCACGCGGTGGTGCGCCTGGGCCGGATGGAGCTGGTGCGTCTCCTGCTGGAGACGGTGCAGCCCAGGCGGGCCGCCAGGAAGAGGGTCCTGAGCCGGTCGATGACGGTGTGAGGGACAGGCGCGATCGCACGGGGAAGCGCGGAGAGGGCGATGAGTTTGAAATTCCCAAATTATACTGTAGGAGAGGATTTTCACCTAAAAGGGAGCTCCTATGAGCTTAGACAACATTGGAATGCATAGACTTTGTTCTTTGTTACGCAAACATTTGTTGAAAATCGAATTATTTGATTATATAATTTGATTAATTTGGTTAATCAAGTCTTGGTTTGCTCAAATGAACTATGCTACCAATTGTCACTGAAATTGGATATACTTAGTAGGTAAAATACAAAATCAATCCACCAGGGCAAATTAACCTGGTTAAAGTCTCCTTGCTTAATGTCCCAACCTGCTGTGAACTGTAATTCATAGACAGTGCAGATATTCAGTGTTATTCCAAAGCGCGTGCCATTTGGTTGCCTGACACGTTCATGCACTGAATTATTGTATCCAAATGATAGCGAACCATAAACGTACATCGTGACTGATGAAAACACAGAAAATGTAGTGCCTCGGTGTGAGAAGTGAACGTTAAATTGTGAAGACAGCGATAAATACTTCAGTCGACAGCTGAATAGGAGTCATTTCAATGAACAGTAATGCAATTTGAGCCGTTCCTCAGAAGGTTGCTGCTTAGCTAGAACAGCTGGTTTGGTTGCATTGGCGTGTGTTCGTGGGGGGGGGGCTTCAAAAATAACCAGAATCATTGTAGTAATTGTGATTGTGTTGAAGTAAATTAATATAAAACATATTTTACACCAATTAAGAAACATGTCAGTCTGTAGTTGAATGCCAAGCAGTATGAACATTATGCAGCTGTGTTTGCAGTCCCATTGAGAATGTAATGTCATGCTAGATCCAACAAACAATCAATGATTAAACCTGTTCTGGAACAATAAACCGTCAATGTATTAAAAAATATATATAATTTTTTAAACCAAAGGGCAATGGATAGTGTAACGGTCTAACACACCGTATCTTGGCTGGTCCGATTCAAGTGTGGCTGCTTATCAGGGATGCGGTTCGACACCAGTCTCTGCCAGACTGGCCCTGGCCCTTAGCCCCGATCAGGGGCGACATTTGGCTGTCCGCCCCGGGGGGAGGGGGGAAGGTGAGCCGGCTCGTACGAGTTTGTCGAGGAGCGGCGGACCCACCGGCCTGGGAAATTGGGCGGCGGACTCGTGGGGGAGGGTGAATTGAGATAAAGAAAGGGTGAATTTGGCAACCAAATTGGGAGAAAAACAGGTATCAATTGATCAATGGAAGAAAACACGCTTGTCAACTGGCTCACGAACATCTGAAGGCTGTCAGTATTTTTTTGCCCACAAACAAGTTTGCAGTCTGGATGTAGACAACCTCCCACTTGATTTTAATCCAGGTTTTGATGAGTACGGTCACTCTGAACTTCAAGGTCTTTAGATAAATTCTGCTGAAGTGTTTCCCGCAGCCAAATGCTACTCGTCAACTGTTACCAATTCTGTGGAGGCCAAGAGAAGTGTACCTTCTTATGGGCAGGTTTTCACACACAGGCTAAACGTTAATCCATGAAAGAAGACACAGTAAACCAATTGACAACTATTCAATTGAACTAGAACATTTAGAGCACTTAAACCTTTTCCTTTAGTTAAATGTGACATTCACGGCTGCCCGTTTTTATTTTTATTCTTTCACCTTACGCTATTTTTAAAACTAGAGCAGGTTGCTCATCTTAAATCAACATCGCCCATCTCCCCTAAGGAAAACAATGTATGTTTTGGGTGGACATTGTAATTTATTGCAGCATTGTCTAATACACTACACGTCCGACACATGACATCTGTCAACGGCCATGAACATTGCAGTCATTTTCATGGGCCTGATTACATGGTGATTGAATGATTAACTAAAATCATTGACACAATTCATTGAATGATTGTTTGACACAAGGCTTGAAATAGAGGCTCCATCCACCCCTTGGTGGCAAAGGACTGAAATACAATCGTGAAATACAAGGTAACAACCCAAGATTTTCTCCAGGCCCTACTTATGATACTTCTTCCCAAGATTTAATTGTTGGGAACCAGTTATATCTGTAATGATCATGCAAGGATTATGCAACTCCAATACTGGAGTTTCCATATTGTGCCATTAAAAGCACAAATGACTCCCAACATTACATTGAATAATGTTTGTTTAGCAAATGTGCTTATCCATAGCACTTCTACATACTAGCTTTTCTTGGATATTACATGCGTTCTCTTATTTAGGATGAAAAGGAATTGGGTTCCTGTAGAGCAGGGTTCCTCAAATCACGGTCCTCGTGGGCCGAGCGCTGCTGTTTTTCCACCCTCCCTTTACCTGGGAGTCAGGTGTGAAGACACTGGCCAATCGGTTGCATTAATTGTTCAATTAACTGCCGGGAGAGAAAGGAAAACCAGGACTGAATTTGGATTTGTGGGCCAGATTTGAGGAACCCTGCTGTAGAGTATTCCTGTACAAACTCCACCCATGATAGACACGTTGTAAGGTCAAACAGTCAAGCCTGGTGTGTTGAGAGCATGTCCCTGCTGGCTTGGTTCAGGACCAACGTAGTCTTCAGTCAATACATTTCTCATGCTGCAGATTTTATTTCAGTCTGTAAACTTTCTTCCCAGACAAGAACTCCTTACAGAATGCAGACCCCTTCACCAGTATGATGATGCTGGGGGTTCCTGATTTCACAAAACACCTGAAAGAAAAGGGAAAGGGGGTTTCTATGAATATCACTACCATTTTCAGGTTATTACACAAGACTACATTTCCTGTTACCCAAGAAACCCTTATAACATGATTCATCAAATCATTCTGTACACACACATTTGCCATATAAATCATTTCAAAGTGGCCAAATACCGGTCATGCTGCAGGATTTTTAGAAGAGGGGTCTTCAGGTCGACCTGATGTAGCTCCTCTGTCTTGAAGTTTTCAAAGTACAGCTTCAGAGAGTCACAACAATGATAATTTCAGAACCAGGTGGGAAGACCACAACATTTAAATTCAACAGTCAAGATTAAATGCAGAGCCAAAAGCCAAATTAGAATCTACAATCTAGAATTAGAATCTATCTATGGTCATACAATTCTTACAATCACCCTTCCTAATTCGATTAAATATTATAGAATATGTATATGCTGCTAATGCTATGCATGCAAAACATCTAGATCTAACTTCCAAGATATGAATACAGTTTAATATTTCGAATACAATACAAGAAACAATACTGCATCGTCATTACACAAACCACAATTTAAAAAAACGGAATGAAAATGCACCGCTTTGACCACATGGGGGCGCCAGAGCATTGTTTTTAATGCTTCCACTGTAGAACCCTCACAGATTTTGTAACAGTTCACAAGTCTGTGGTGTACAAAATGGTCACCTGTAAGTTCTGGGGGTGGTATTTCCTGTCAGTATCCCAAGAAGGAAGTTCTTCCCCAAACATGACTGTCAGGTGATCTAGAAAGCTAAGAGAAAATTCTCATAAAATGACTGCATTTGCAACACACTGGAGAAATAAGCCCAAGTCTATCATAATCCTACTTATGGCTTTGAAAGTAATGTGACTACACGGTGTGAAGAGGGGTATACTTAGAAGGGTCCTGAAAAGGGTATATGTCATAATTTATAGTTAGCTTTGATTTACAATGCTACCAGTTCAAAACAGTTCAAAATGAAAACATCAATGGGAAAGAGTGCCCATGCAACTGGATACTGGAGTATTCAGTTAATACTTAAGGAAATCTGTGCTGTTACAATACAGTTTTTACTGAGCAAATATCCAATGCAGGTAAAAAAGGAAAGCACAGGGGCCTCCCGGTGGTCTAGCGGTTACAGCGTTCGACCGGGGTTCGATTCCACCGGCCGTGCCAGAGTGGGCTCTGGCAATTGGCTGTCCACCCCAGGGAGGGGGGAGGGAAGCCGTAATGATTTGCTGCATATAGGAGTGGCTCTGGAGTACCGGAGTTACGGTCGACGGCCTGGCGAGTGCCGTCTCGGAGGAGACGATATTTCGCCTTTGTCACTGCCAGTCACAGGGCTATGGCAGCGAACTCACAATACGAGGGGGGATTGACATGGAAAAAAAGCAGGTGTAATTGGGTACTAAATTGGGAGAAAATAAGAGAAAATCAGAAACAAATTCTTAAAAAAAAAATATATATATTAAAAAAGGAAAGCACAGACACCAAGGTGAAGTTGACCTACCAGGCAGACTCGCTGAAGGCAGAGATAAAATCTGTCTGCCGGTGCTCTGGGTACAGGAAGAGAACAGGCCAATGCAGAGTGCCTTGTTCATCCAGGAATACTGTGGCTCCAGTGGCCTCTTGTGAGCCCAAACCATCCAGGTTCATCCCCGCCATAGCTGCAGCTGTGCCACGATCTCTGCCCTCCTCCTCGCTGTCGGAACTGTGCTTAGATGACCGCTCTGGCTTCAGCAACTTAATACCGCGCTCCTGGGAAACGCACACTTACATCATTTCCTGTTTTAGCAACCACCAATGGCCTTCAACAAGAAGTCAGCCATTTTGCATGACTGGTTAAATCTGTAATAAACCACTGGACACACAGAGCATATGACTGTTGGGAGTGAGGCAAAAATCTGGGCTCTGCAGTGGTACTATAAAACAAGAACCTGAGAGACAAAGAGGTCCCGGGCGGGGCACTAATATTGAAGTATTTACGACTCTGGCACTGTAGTGTAATGGTTAGGGAGCTGGGCTTGTAACTCAGATTCAGGTTCAATTCCCAGGTGCGTCACTGCTGTTGTACCCTTGAGCAAGGTACTTAGCCTGAATTGCTTCAGTAAAATATCCAGCTGCATAAATGGACTGTATGTAAAGAAATGCAAACTGTGTAAGTCGCTCTGGATAAGAGCATCTGCTAAATGCCTAAAATGTCAAATGTAGTGTAAATGGCTCATACTTACCCTGATAGCGCCCAGCAGGGCCCCTCTCTTAGTGCGATCCTTCTTCCCTTTTGCTTTTGCTTTCCGGGCGTCTCTCTCTGCTGCCCTCTAAAGCAAGGCAACTCCATCAGCATCGCTCTCAGACTACTGACACATTCCCCTCATGCCAATGTCTCAACGTGTTCGCCTATGATATTGGTCCCCCCCCCAACCCTGGTCCTGGAGGGTGGCATGGTCTGCTGGTTGTTGCTTTCACTTTAAAATCATCAACCAGTCCAGACCTAAGAAAGGTGAGGCGAGTTAACTGTGTCAGCAGCTGCTTGAGCTGATAAATTAAGTGCCGGGTAACAACGAAGACCAGGACACCTTGAAGCCCTCCAGGACTACGGGTGGGGTCCCCTGCATGTGACGACGACTACAGGCTCTGCAGCATGCACTTTGTGACAGGGGAGCAGGGCAGTCTCTCAAAAAAAGCTGTCCACTTGCTTCAAACGCAAGGCTATTCGCCTTGCAGCTGTGTGGCTCAGCGGACCCCTGCGGGAGACTGTCCACTCCCTCTCACCTTCAGTTTGTCGGCTGAGGCTCGCAGGTCCAGCAGTTTTCTGTCTGCGGGCTGGATTCTGAGCCCCTCCTCACACCACTGCAGGGCCTCGCCGTAGTTACGGAACTCCATGCAACACTGGGCACCTCCGCAGACACAGGAAGACAATGCGGATCAAACGAGGTCTATGAAATCTCACAGGAGGGCATATCTAAAAACATTTCTGCAAGGCAGCTTTAAATGTATTAATTTAAATTGGGCTGAATGATGTAGGAATGTCACTGAACATTCAGACTTGTTTTCATAAACATCCTTTTATTCCCCCAATTTCTCATTTTCACCCAATTTGGCATGGCAATTTGCCCGTTCCATCGCTACGACATCCGCCACCATTTTGGAAGACAAGCACGTGCGTCCTCCCAAGCATGTTCAGCCAGCCTCGTTTAGGCAAACCCCATATGGACACACCTCTCAATAGTGCTTTAAGGTGGTCTGGTTTCAGCTTCTTGGCAGCGACGGCATCATTAAAGGAAGAGCGCATGTTACCTGCAAAACAAGAGAGATATGGTTAATAAATATTGGCCTTGTTCCACACCTGCTAACACCACCTGCAATCAGGTGAAACGTTTGCATGAATACACTGGTGATGCAGCTGCAGAGCAGACTGACTCAGCATCTCCACGGCTCCAGGACCACGCGTGAGATCACAGTGAACGAGGCTACGCACCAAGGTGGAAGTGTGCAGCTGCTCTGTTCGTGTGCAGGATGGCGTTCAGCTCAGAGTCGCAGCATTTCTTTTTCAGACCCTCCGTGTACGACAAAATAGCCCTCTTGTACTTCTTCTCCTTGAAGTAATCGTTCCCCTCGTCTTTGAAGGTCCTCGCTTGTTCTGGGGAGAAAAAGAATGTTTTTTTACACTAAAAACACACAAAGCAGTATGCCCTATCCTGGCCTTAAGAACAGCTCATGAGACCAACTGAAAAACGTTAATCAATAATATTCATTTAAATGAGCGGTTTCATTTTGTGTCTCTGTGTGGCTGCAATTGTAATGGTTTGCTGGGATGATGCATTGATGTGGCTTTGAGGACAATTAAAACTCAGAATAAGCGTGAAATTGGACTAATTAAGATGGCAAGGAATGCCACCAGACAGCTTGCAGGTTGGCAGGGCATAGCCCATACCTGTACAGCACAGAGTTAGGTAAAAATAGAAACAGACCATAATGCTGATTGAGGACCTGTAACATCAGCTATAAGAGTCCAGGTGGACTCTGAACAACATGCTCTTAATTGTGTATTTCATGTCAAAGAGTAGAGGACAGAGGGAAAGGACATACCCTCTGGCGGTCTGTCGTCATCATGGATAATGGACTGCAGGCAAGCCAGATCCGGGTGTGTCTTGGGGTCGATCTCCTCGGGTGCTGTCTTCATGAACATGGGCACCTTGTCAAACTCCTGTATGGGAAAAGAGATGTACAAAGTGGAATGCTTTTCAATAACCTTGCAAGACACGTAGCTAGTTATTCAATCATTCATTCAACGAACGTTAACGTTAGCAAGCAATTCCATTCATCTTAGCGGACTATAGCCAAGTACTTAGCTAGCATACTCTTATGAAGATAGTAAGCTAGCCCACTAGCTACGTCAATAAAGAACAATACATAGCATCTAACCTTAAATTGAGATTTAACGTTAGTTCTCCGGCTTGCCAACCAACTAGATAGAAATAGCTACCCACGGGGCTACATTTGGGGCAACCAAACAGTACGTGCACTCATTCATGTGAATAGCAATGATTCATACCTCCTCCCAGTTGTCCTCCTTGAAAGCGCCTTCATATTTCTGTTTTCTAAATTTGTCCATGAAGTCGCCCATTCCATCATCGCTATCGTCTTGCACCTGTGAGGCCATTTTAATCCACTTTTTTTTTTTTACAAACCAGCGACAACCGTTGAGATTAAGTTTTAGTTTAAGGATGTGTCGCTTGCTTACAATTTCATGAATATCACAAATATCTTTATATACCAATCAAATGAGTACTGAGGCTCGCTTTCCGATACTGCAGACTGGTCATGTGTCCTGATCCACGCCTGATTTGTGCATTTTGGAACCACTTACGATCTGCGACTTCATTGGCTTGTTGCGCAGCATTTTCTGTGTTGTTATTGGTTTAATTTATAAATAGGCGGAATTTAAGATCATGTTAAAATTACTGTACCGCCCTTAAAATTACGACCAATGAAAGTACGGATATTTTCTCTGGGTGCCCAATTAAAACGTAAGTACGTGTGTGGTTCTACGTCTTACCTTCCGGCAATTTATATTGTAAGAAAACGTGCTTTCTGTAGTGCATCAGTGAAATACATCCGACGGAAACAATGAGATAAGTTGAACAGAGTTCTGATGTCATTCTGTGCCACAACATAATCATAAAAATGTATGGGGTTTATAACAATTATTTACGGCATAACGTTATATGTATGTACCTTATAATGTCATAGTTTATGGGTATCGTGAGATCAATAAGGAAAACAAGTTGAAGGCTATTTTGTTTTTCATTATTCAAATAGATATTTACAAATAAAGGCAATTTATAGTTTAATATTGCTTTTCATTCTTCAAATAGATATTTAGAAATAAAGGAACGTTTCCCACCTCTTCCATTTTAAATTGTGCTTTTCAGGCTACACTTCCAAGGGAACTTGTAAATAATCAGTTCATTACATTACAGGCATTTAGCAGATGCTATTATCCAGTGACTTACAGTTTCACATTTCTTTACATACAGTCCATTTATACAGCTGGATAGTTACTGAAGCAATCCAGATTAAGTACCTTGCTCAAGGGTACAACAGCAGTGGCCCACCCGGGGTCGAACATGCAACCGTTACTGCAGCCCAGTTCCTTAACCATTATGCTAACATTGCTGTCCCTGTCTCATAATAGTTCATCATAACAGAATAGATTTTCTTCACTGTGACCAAGATTTGGTCATATCCGATACATATGCAATTTTTTGTATTTAGACTACAATCTTCGAATGCGACATATAGAATTTGGCAAGAAATAAGCCATGTTGCATAAAATGATGTGTAAATGGGACCTTGGTCAGCTCTCAATGTTTATAGCCCATGCCAGGGGCCACGAACAAGGACAATACTGTGGCAATGGATGCTCTGTCCTTTGAGGCACCGCTCCATTAATATCAATCTCCTTCAGAATGACCTCCTGGGTCCACACCAGTCAGGCTTCAGTCACTCAACTGAGATAGCCGTCCTTGCAGTTAGAGGCAATTCACACTGCCAGAGCTGACTCCCTCTCCTCTGTCCTCATTCTCCTGGATGTCTGCTGCCTTCGTTACTGTGACCACCAGATCCTCCTCTCCACCTTTGAAGGGCTGGGTGTCTCAGGCTCTGCATGCTGTTTACATCCTGATTGGTCGCTCCTACTAGGCAATTGGTTACTCCCTCACTCAGTGACCAATGGCCGCTCATCCCGGTCACAACTCTTCTCTGTCTTGGCACCACTATGGTAGAACAAATTTCCCACTGATATCAGGACAGTGGAATCGCTGGCCATCTTCTGCCAGAGGCAACTCACCTCTTTAGACTGCAACTTGGACCTTAACCCATCAATACCTATATTTATATTAAAAAATTAAAAAACGTGTTTCACTTACTGTTGTCAATTTCCTTTAGCACTGTGTGTTGTTTATGGCTTACTTGAGAGATTGAAGATTGTACCCTCAAGTGGTTTCTTATCTACTCAAGCTAAATGCACTTTCTATAAGTCACTTTGGATAAAAGCATTTGCTAAATGATTGTAATATAATGTAATGTAATACTGTATTTTTGAGCTATAGATGCAACATAAAAAGAGGTTCCTTTAGAAATGTTGCAATTTATTTTTGTTCCATCTTCATCTTCTCAGCATGGTCTGTTGGCCTTCTTGTGGTCAAGCAGCATGAGCACAACCCTGGTTATTGTTGTCATCATCTTCATCATCATGATAATAGTGTTGTGATGTCAGTCATTTTTGTACAGTAAATTACTCAATTAATTTCACCCCACTGGACTCATTCTCAAGATAATTTGAAGAATACAGTTATGTTTATTGTTATGAAGATCATTGGCTTTCAAACATGTTTTCTGTAGGACTTTATGTATACAGTACATCATCAAGAAACATTCATTGCCCAGTAGTCACACCCTGACAAAGTGATTATCTAAGAAGAGAAGAGCAGTTCAGATCAGACTGTCTCTACTTGACTCAAAAGGTCTATCAGCCCCTCCCTGCTGAGGAACACAGTCTCTCCACTTTGCTGACAACAAACCTCAAACCGTGGCTGCTCCTCAGCAGCACTCTGCCCGACCACAATCACATAGGGGTACCCTAACAGCCTGGCGTCCTTCAAGCGCTTTCCGATGGTCTGCTGTATCCGATCATCCAGAACCACCTCCCCTTTGAGCCTGGGCACAGACTCCCCCAGACTGTGACACAGCTCTTCTGCCACACCAGCCAGCTCCTCAATCTTGCTACCCCTCTTAGGAGTCAGGACACAAACCTGGTAGGGTGCTAGCAGCCCCGGCCAACGGATGGCATCCTCAGGAGAGAGCACCTCAATGGCTGCGGCCAGGATCCGTGTGACCCCCAGCCCAAAGCAGCCCATCTCAGCAACCACAGGCTTGTTCTGGGCATTGTTGTAAGTGGCATTGAATATGCGAGAGTACTTAGTGCCCAGGTAGAAGGTGTGTCCCACCTCAATGCCCTTCGACTCTGCCAGTGTGCCCTTGTGGCACTGCGGACAATCCGTCTGCCCCGGTTCAATGGTTTCCACATTGGCAGAGAAAGCGCAGTTCCCACAGACCAGCAGCCTGTCCTCGCCAATCTCTGCTGGCAGCTGGAACTCATGAGACAGTTTGCCCCCAATGTTCCCAGTGTCAGCCTGCACCTGGACACAGTGGAGCCCCAGACGGGTAAACAGGCGGGAGTAGGCCTGGCACACAGCCTGGTAGGTGAGATGGGCGGCCTCTTCACTGGTGTCAAAGGAGTACATGTCCTTCATGTAGAACTCCCGGCCTCGGAGCAGCCCAAATTTTGGCTTGGGCTCATCCCGAAACTTCCGCGTCACCTACAACATTAGGAAACGTTACGATCAAAGCACAACACCTTCTTGGAATAACACTACTACAGCTGGGAACATACTGCTCGGCTAACCCGCTGAGAAAGACAACAGTAACTTAAGAGACCATAACCACCTGTTTGAAAAGTCAAACAGCATTCAAATTATAATTGCATACATCACCTACAAGGCTAAGCTGTTTTCAAACGGGAAGAATGCAATTTCAAGGGAAAGAATACATTTCCGTTTCCGCACCTTTATTTTGCATATTTGCATGAATGTCACATTTCTGTTGCAGCTCACAATACGAAACAAAAACACACTTCACAGTGACTGTGATAAAGATCGACTACAAGCCCTTTAACACGTAGCGGCTCATGCGTGTGCAGTACCTGGTAGAGCAGAAGAGGGAGCTGCCTGTAGGACAGGGTAGCCTGTGAGGCCAGTAGCGCAGTGACAGCCTCCTCATGAGTGGGCCCCAGGCAGTACTCCGCTCCATGGCGGTCCTTCAGCCGGAACAACTCCGTGCCCATGAGGTCCCAGCGCTCGCTGCGCCTCCACAGCTCTGCTGCACACAGACTGGGCATGTCCAGCTTCTGCCCTCCGATGCCCTGCATCTCCTGATCGATGAGGCGCACCAGCTTCTCCATGGCGCGCACTGCAACCGGGAGGTAGTAGTAGCAGCCGGGATTGGAGGGGTGGATGAGGCCGGCCTGCAGCATTAGCCTCTGGCTCCTGCAGGTCATCTCCCCGGCCCGGCTCTCCAGGCCCAGCTCCGGCCCCTCACGCAGGTTGGAGGGCTGGAAGAGCCTGGACACTAGCAGCGGAGACGTACCGATGGAACGGGCAGCGCTGGCTCTCAACGCTGGCCCAGCATAGCTGGAAAGGCATCTTCTGGACTGGGTCACTGCCCTTAGCTGACAGGGCAGCGACTTTCGCCAACATAGCCACAGCACAGCTTCCATCATACGTTTACATTAACACTACAGGGAAGAAGAAAAAAGACAGCATATTATAACCACCATCATCATCATATCTATCTGCTGTCCAAGTAAATTAACAAAAGGTACAGCCTTAACGAAAATGACACGTTTTCATTCGTGATCTTACTAAATTGCAGTAAGCAGTCAAAACAATAAAAAAAGAGCAGGCCTGTTCGTCTGTCACCCGTCCATAGATCAAATAGTGATCTGGGGGAAAGACTGCTTTGACACACAGACAAACATTACATTTGAGGAGAAATGCCCATCACAATTATATTAGCTAACGTTAGTGTTAATAACAAACATGTAGAACAGACAACCTAATCAGAGACATTAAATAAATGGACGCAACTCATTAATTGCTACAATTAATCGTTTATTCATGCACACAACATATAAACTAGAGTGGTTGATTATCTACACCTTCAAGGTCGGTAAGGCTAGGTCAAAGAAAGCTTCGATTACTAATTTATTACTAAACTAGCTAGCCAGATAAACGCCTTATTACATGGCAATCAATCTGGATATAAAATGCAATGTTCGACGTGTTCCTTTTTCCCGAAAAGTATAGTAGTGTCTCGTGCGTGCAAGAAATGTGTCCTGGCTTGTCTATGTTCGACAGGTAGGTAGCTATGCTAGCTAAAATAGCAAACCCATGATCAGCTAAACACATTAGCTAACAAACTATCTAAACCAAGCTACTCACCAAAAGCTCCGTAACGAAGCAATTTTTGTAAAAAATAAAAACACCTGGCAAGGTCATTTAATCGTAAAGTATATCCATATTTTAATAATTTTGTGTAGTATTGCCAGACTCAATTCAAGCTACTGCTTGATGACAAGCATGCAAGTTGCCACCAAATTTACTTAGCTTAGCTGCTACTGGTACAATCTGAAAGGAAACAACGGGAAGGAAAGAGGGACAAAATATACGTCCGTAATTTAAAATGAAAGAGCAGTAGCTCTCATTTCTGAACTTGAAATTGCAATGTTGTAAACAAATAGCGTAATAATACGTTATAATACATTATGAATCACTGTCATAATGATCTTCATCAGTAATCCTAACACTTAATAAGAAGTTACACTGAAGCATATAGCTAGCAATATAGCAATGCATATTACATTGTGATAAAAATCCTAGCTATTTTATGTAGGGGAACCGGCGTTGCCCTATTCGGGTTAGGTAGGTTATGTGTCAGTGTATTTTATTGTATGTATTTATTTAATTTGTCACAAGATGGTAGTATTCAAATTTAAAAGCTTGTTTTCACGATATACATACCCACAATCTGGAGCTATGGCTTTGGATTTTTGTTGCGCGATTTCCCTGTAGACTTTTATGATTTCCATCTTTAAATACTATTTCAAGTTAAATGAATTTGAATATTAATTGAATCTGAATTTATTTCAAGTTAATTCAAATATAATAGTCTATAGTTGACCATATTGATTACATTCAATCATAAACCATTGTAAATTCAATACGATTTAATTCAAGTTCGATTTATAGTGGCACTAATTTCCTGAGTTGAGGAATTATCAGAATATTTGTCGCACGAATGTAGGCTAGAACGTCAACTATTTCACTGGCTAACCTTTCTCGGTGTGTCCTAGTGGTGCCTGATAAAGTTAGATGTCGTTAAAGTCGTTCGTTTCAGTGCGACGTTTCTCGGCAGATCGCTTGCCAGTCGACATGGCGCCACAGATCTGTAGGTTAACCTACCATGAAAACGAACAGAGGACCACAGGATGTGACCCAATAACATTTTTGACAAAACATAAATGGGAAACTATTCATAGACTTATTTAATAAAATAAATACTTTATTCACTTTCATAATTTAAAACACATTTTGTCAATTAGCCACACGAGACCGAGACAAGTCTTTAGTCAAATGCAACTCCGAGTCAAGTAAATCACGTTGTGTGCGCCTATCTTAAATCCCAAATCCCACATCTCAGCCAATACGATTTTGGAGGCATTGTGCAACACGAAACTCATTTTTACAAGAAGTGACAAACACATGCTATTAATCAATGTCAACATTGCATTCAATTCATTCAGCAAACCATGTTATGCAGAGCGACAATGCAGGAGAATAGTGCATCCACACGCGATATATTAAGCAACAGAACACTTCCAGACCAGCGAATGTAATTTACATGCAACACCATTGAAGCAATCCTAAAACCATGCCTCAAATTGTAAGTAATATTAAATCATTTGAATTAATAAAGTGGCAAATACTAAGGGGTGGGTGTGGGAGGATAGCCAATATGCAGTCTGAAGAGATCAGTTAATTCCACGACAGGGCGACCGAAAGAAAGACAGGTATTGGCTGGAAAGAGCTACTACGGAATGAATGTTGGTGGCGGAATGGAGCAATATGGCCAGCGCATATGATTTGAAGATTAACTGGCGGTATAATGGAGCTGCTCTTATCACTGCCCTGTAGGTTAGCACCAGTTTTTTTAATTGGGCGTTGTAATAGGTAGCTAATTGAGTGAGGCGAGAAGGGGTGTGAAATACTAAGGTCTGGGAAGGTTGTTAAACAAGCTATGCAGCTGTGGTTCTGGATTAGTTTCACGGGTTTAGTAGCACAGATAGGGAGACCAACAAGGAAGGAATTGCAGTAATCCAGATGTGAGAGAACCAGGACCTGGACTGGAAGCTGAGTAGAGGAGGTCATGAGGAAGGGTGGACATTTTATAGAAAGAATTTGCACGCTTGACTCACTGCTTCTACAGCAGAAAAGGAACGTTGTTCATCTAGGACAGGGATGGCTAACCCCGGTCCTAGACACACGCAGGATCTGTTAGTTTGTTGATCAATTAAAGTAGGTTGGTGATCCTGGTTCCTTGTTTGCTGATTTGAATCTGAAAACTAAAACTAGAAGGCTCTGTAGCTCTCCAGGACCAGGGTTGGCCACCCCTGATCTAGGATTAACCCTTGGTCTCTAAGTTTTAATGACAACACAACTCTAGCACACGGGAGTGAGGATGGTTGGAGATGGTATTATGGTCCATCCCCCTGCTTCCAACAACCATACCTAGAAAAACCTGAGCTACTGCATTACAGTACATTCTCTAACCCTAACCCTAAGCAAGTGTCATCCATTTACATTTGAGGCATTTAGCAGATGCCCTTATCAGATGCCCTTATCCAGAGCGGTTTTACATTTGTCTTTATTTACAATCAATTTATACAGCTGTACAATGGCCCCACCTGGTAATCGAACCTACAACCTTTGGTTGAGGCGGCAGTGTAGTGTAATGGTTAGGGAACTGGACTTGTACCTCAGAGGTTTCTGGTTCAGTTCCTGGGTGAGGGACTGCCGTTGTACCCTTGAGCAAGGTACTTAACCTGAACTGCTTCAGTAAAATATCCAGCTTTATAAGTGGATTGTATGTAAAAGAAATGTAAACTGTGTAAATTGCTCTGGATTAGAGCGTCTGCTAAATGCCTAAAAAAATCGAAATACCTTTGTTACACACCCCAACCAGTAATAACAGACTGAGCAGGCTATTTATTTGTAATGCATCGTGTTTACTTTGTATTTATGTGTATTGTTTATGCTCAGCTATGGAGACATACTGTATATGCTTCTTTTACTGTTAATGACACACATTTAAAGGCAATTATTTACCTTTATATTTTACATTTGCATTTTAGACATTTAGCAGACTGTCTTATCCAAATTATGCATTTAAAATGGCAAATGAGATCAGTACAGCAACAATACAACAGATGCCATTGTAGACCTGTACACACCACACCTATAAAAATGGAGAGAAAAGTTTGTGCATTTGAAAAATATGTTCAGTGGAAGTGTAGAAGGTTAAACCGTGTCATTTTAACTCATTCTGATTGTACACAGCATGAGAATTGAATTGAGAGACAATATCTATGCTCTCCCGACTTGACAGCAGAGGTTGAAGCGAGTGTGGCTTAAGAATACAATTGGGTATTCGAAATTGGGTGAAAAAGGTGGAAAAGTATATTAAAAAATTAATTAAATTATGCAACTAATGATCACAAACCCACAAAAGAGAAGAAACACTGGAGTCACCCTATTTCAGTGCAGAAATGTTTAAGTGCTGTTTATTTTATTTGTTTCATTTGCATTCACATAGAACTCTGGTTTTGGTAGTCAGTATTTTCTGTCCTGTTAGATACATTGTAAAATCTCCCTGGTTAAGAACCAAAAAGGGCTGAAAAGAACATTCCATTTTTAATACAACTGTTAAATGTAATCTCTTTCATTTCCGGGGCCACCTGCTTCAACACATACCAAGCCAAAACTTTTATCAATCCTAGGCCTCATCTTCTGTCTAGTATTAGTCATTAGTAATAGGTTAGTTAATGCTGGTCATTTGAATTACTCATTGTGACAGCATAATGTACGCAGTGTGAGAAATTAACAGAGGACAAGGAATTTCCTCCTGCACTTGTCAAGCATCAACAATATAAATGTTCTGTGATGATTGGAGTCTTGCTGACACCTGTAGGAACATCACTAAATGGAGATCTGTAGTCACGGTAAGCAGGTATTCTGTGCAAGGTAGTACAAGGTAAAGCAATTGCAGATGATGCAGCAGAGATTGCAGAGGGAGGACATCCAGTGGTAGCGCCACAGCTGGCAGCTTAGCTTCTTGTACTCCGAGTTTGATTCGTACAACTTGTCATAGGCCTCGCTGCAGGCTGACAACCAAATGTTCTTGCCCAGGTCACTGGATAGCTCAATATGGTGCATATCAGCCATAATTTCTGAGGTCACTGCGCCAAAGTAGTGGGAATTGAGAGCGGCTGCCATCACACACACAAGCAAAATGAAGACCTGGGACATGGAAAAGAGGAGAAGTGCAAAAAAGGCAATTAGCACATTTAAGCCACAAGCTGCAATATGATTTCAAAACCACACTGTAGGGCACCACACAGAGATCAGAAGGGTGTGGCTGACACCACACTTATATGACTGTACCTGAAAGTCTTCCTCGTCACCCAGCTGGTTGTGGGGATGGTACTGTCCAAATATGATGAGACTGACGAAGGCGCAGGTTGAGCCAATGCGGTAGTAGAAAGGCAACAGTCGACTTTGGATATGTCCATATATGTGTTTGTTCATAACACAGTCCATCACAAAGGCTAAATAGAAAGACAAATTGTTATTATTAGCTTAGGATAGCATGTTAAGGATTCAAGTCAAACAAATGGCCAATTTTATTTCATTTAGAAAAATAAAATGAAACATTGCCAGAATAAACAAAATGTACACCAGGGGTTCTCAAACCTATGTGTGCTGCTTTTACAGCCAATAACTTGATAAATGAATGTTGTTGAAAACATGTGTTTGTTTGTTCATAATTTCTTCCTTTAACTTCCTTTGGCTAATTGCTCTTTGCTTTGTCTAGTTTTCTTAGTTTCTGTTCCATCCTTTAAAAACAATCTTCGGTGAAAATTGCTCCCCTTCCCATCGATCTTAATTAAATTAACGTCATCGGCGAACAAAATACAATTCCAATTAGAAATCGTTCAACAGTCACTGTACAAGGGAAGGAACATACAAAGGAATGGAAACGAATCGCCTTGTTGAACACAAATCATGTGTCCACATTTTCTGGAACCCCACTTATTGCACCTGTCACGATAAAAATAATAATTTGCCCTACAGCACATTACAGAAAATGAAATCATTGGCCTAGTTGATCTGACTGATTAAAAGTCCTGGGATGTGAATATGGAACATTTTTTCTTCATAGCATTCATAGTTATTTCTGACACAATGTGGCCTTAGGAGGGTAAATCATCCCTCAATAGACAATACAAATCTATAACTAAGAACGTTGAACAACTCATTACAATTCAGTGTTTGCCACGTTGATTGGAACAAAAGCCAGCATACACAGGGGTTCCCCAGGACAGAATTTGAGAACTCCGGACTTCAATATTCAATACATTTAACAAATGCATAGCCAACAACGAATATTCACTCAACAGGGTTAACATATTTAATTACTAACAGTGTGAAAGGTAAGGTTGAACTTACAAGATAAAGTATACCATATCTGCATTCCCCAGAACGTGGAGATTAAGATGAGGTGCAGCAGGTGGGCTGATATAATCTCTTCGCAGTCTTTCATCCTGACCCGTCACACAGCACTGCTACTCCTGCTATGTCAAGGCAACATAAAAGGTTAAACACACTGCCCCTGCTCAGCTAGCTAGTTAGCACAGGTATGTGGGATGAAAGCTGTCACTTACATTTAAATTTAGCAAGCCAGCACATCAGTGCATTTAGAACAGGGGTTCTCGGTCCTGGGAACTCACAGTGAATACTGTTTTTCTTTCCCAATCATAAATGAAGGAGATGTTCATTCTTAATTAGACACTTTTAATGTCTATTGAGGGATTATTAACCCCCTTAAATCCACATTATGTCAGAAATAAGTTATGTCTCATATTCACATCAAACATTTTCACGATTCCTTTTGAAAGAGGCTACATTTTTAATTGATTGAATTATAAACTGACAGGTGAAATGCAGGGTGATCCAACCCTGCATTGTGTTGCTGAATTAAGTTTAGGGGGAAATTATGACAGATCGTAAACACCGTTTTCAACAACCTTAATTGACTAAGAGATGTACAGTCGTTAGTCGTAGCGGGGTCATCCCTATGTTCCCCCATTTCTCAAAATTAGGCTCTATGTTCCCCAGCCCTATTAGGTTAGGGTTAGGCCCTATGTTCCCCTGTGCTGTGGGGATGTAAGGGAACATAGGGCTGGGGCAGTGTTTCCCCAGGGGCCCCAGGGGGCGCGTTACCAGAGGCGTAGCGTGGGGGTTGCAGGCGGTCGCACCAGGCGCAAGATTTTGAGGGGCAAAATTTAAGAAAACGTTAAAAACAACCTTTTTGCACCGTGGACCGGTTCCAGAATGTTTTTCCGGAGAACCGGGAAACGACTGGTCTCAGCTTTTTTCGATGGAGGGCTCATAAACTGGTCTCAGCTTTTTTTTTTTTTTTTTTTCGCGACCTAGAAATAAACTGGTCTCAGCTTTTTCGCCAAATGTTTTCTTCTTCCTAAGGGGGGCGTAACAGAAAATAATTGAGAAGCACTGGGCTGGGGGAACATAGGGCCTAATTTTGAGAAATGGGGGAACATAGGGATGGGGGAACATAGGGCCTAATTTTGAGAAATGGGGGAACATAGGGCTGTGGGAACATAGACACGCTCCCGTAGTAGCTATGTTGCTAAGTTACCAAGATAGTATTATTCAAGTGTAACGTTAGCTTCTACGCTGTTATAGTTAGCGCTAGCACTCAAATAGTAACAAGAAATAACAAAAATAAAACAATAATACTAATACAACTTCACAATATTAGATATAGAATTCTTGTTTTATCTCGTAATTTAAGCCAGCAAACTGGTTGACGGTTACGGCATAATAATAGCCAGCACAACCGACCTCACTAGTATGTAGCTAAGTGGCTACCGAACTTCCTGTAGTGAGTTATTTTGTATATTTACATCATAGCTAAAAAACAGAACTGTAGTAGCTACCTGTCAGATTTCTTCCGCACGTTATTCAGCTAACGTTTCATTTACCTGAAATAAATTAATGATTTAATTTGCGTTTCTATTGACTACACTCACTTCACAACAAAGCACTTGATATCAACCCCTATCAGTTGTAAAGAAATACACAACTGACTTGCGGTCTTTGGTTTCTATAACAACTGCTTATTTTTCTACAAATATCGTGACATCACAGAAATAGCCGAGGACGTCAGACAAAAAACACTTAATCATGGCCCTGCTTTCTGGAAAATAGACTAGCTAACTTGTAACTAATACCAGCGATTTCTCTTCTAATACAAATACTACGACTACAATTAATAGGCTAATTATAATAACAAACTTGATGTAACACCTTTCATACTGTTTTTCAATTAGTTTCTTTATTTTAAACGACATAACATGTTAAATAAAACGAAGAAAAAAATTAAGAGAATACAATCCCATTGACAATGTAAAATAAATAAAATATATTAAAGTAATTTAATTTACACTAGTAAATGGCATACAATAAATAATTATACGATCGTTTAAAAAAATCTAAAACAGCATAAAAGTATTGCAGAAATAAGTATAAAAAACATCAAATTTTAAACATAACATGGTTACCCTGTTCAGATAACAAAAAGCCTTAAAGGTGTGTTTTTAAGATGATTGGGGTATAAAAATTAAAAACAACACGAGTAGGTTTGCTTTTTGCAGATCTAATGGTGCAATTGAGCTGATGTTCTGTTAGCGTGTCAGTTATGTATTCTGGTGCTCTATCATTTAGTGTTTTAAAAACAAGTACAATAACCTTAAAATCAGGTTTTTCTAACACACAGGAAACCAATGCAGAAGACAGGGGTGAGGTGATCTCTCTTGGTTCCTATAAATTCCATTCCATTGATTGTTCTGGAAGGCTATAGAGGGAATTACAGTTCTCTCATTTGAGTCTGCATGTATTAATCTCAGCATCAGACTGTTTGAGGAAAGGTTTTACTCATTCCTCAGGTGGGAAAAGGCCATTTTGGTTAGATTATTAATTTTGGGGCTGGAAACTCAAATCTGAGTCTAATTAATCTGAGATGAATCCCTTGATTCCTCACTTCATATTTGAGATTTAAGGCCAGAGGACCTAGGTCTTCTGCTGGCTTCTCTCTTTGTACTATTGATCCAATTAGTAGGCTAGAGACCTTTGACCAGCAAAGGCGGGTGTATACCAATGAAGTAGGCTTTAAGGACAAAAGAAGAGCCATTTAACAGCAGTGTCATTAATTGTGCTGGAAATGTAATACCATTGGAAAACTAAGGAAACTACACCTTATAGACACTGCGCCTATTACTACACCTGATAGACATTTTACTATTGAGCAGGAGACACACATCTCACGCACTGGAATGATGATACACACTTTTTAAATCATTTATTTATTTTTACAACTGAGGCTCAATCATCAATGCTGTATGGCGCCCTCTTCTGGATACTTGGATTGCTGTGGTTTTCCTGTTAAATACTGTACAACTGATTGTAGTTGGTATTCTATACCCCCCTTGTCTGGAGTGGTGAAACTGGAACCCACTGCCCTATCTTATGCCCCTCGTATCAGTGAGAGGACAGAGGCGCTGCAGAATGGCAAGCACAGGCACAAAAGTGTTGCCACTTCCACAGTTTTAGGATGGTGCTAGACAAAATGCTGAACAGTGACACAAGCCCTTATTTCAGGTAGACTGAGTCTGTTACAATGCCTGTAAATTGTGTTTCCAGGGCATGATGGATGCCGGATTGTACAACATTGCTGACAGAGACCAAAGAATGATGTTGCACAGCCATCACTTTACTTTCAAGTCACGTAGCCAGATACCTCCGCAACCCAAAGAGAGACAAGTTCAACCAGTATGACCTGCAGACCTGTTTTTCCTGATCAAACAAAATGGACTTCAACTGCATGCTACTGATGGCATTGAAGTTAAGGGGAAGGGGGGGGTCTGACTGGTTATCTTTAAGTGGTACAAATATCACAAGTGGATACTGCATGGGACATTAGTTGAACTACTAGCTTTCAAGTTAATATTTCAATGTGTAAATATATAATTTAAAAAACCATCTCACAATATATGTGGTTGCCTGTAACATTAATTATATAACCTGTACGCAGAGTGTTTCTGTAACAAAGATAATGAAATGAGCCAATTTACACAGATGTTACTTTGTCTCTATATGGAGTGGCTGCATTCCATTAACATTCCTGCAGACAACAAATCTTACATGGTGACACTGGGCAAAACCTCTCATCTGCAGGAATGTCCCCAGATACACTCACTCACTGAGCTAAGAGGTCTTAACTGGTGCCTCCAGATACACTCTCCCACTGGACACATAAGCTTGGTAGCTCAGAGGCAGCATCTACAGAGTATGATGCAACACATGTCTATAAAGCTACAAAATCAACCAGGACAGATATGCAAGATAAACAATGGGAGGTGTTTCATTCATTCATATACCATACCGTATAATAAATATATGATTTACTTCAAACAAGATTATGACCATTCTGAAAAATGATAAAATCCCACTAGTTTTTTAGAATATATTTTTATTCATTTGTGTATAACCAAAGCCATAAATACAGAATTGCGGAGTACTTTTACGCACACCTTATTTTCACAGTAACACTCAGAAATGAAAAGAAAATGACTCCATAGGACATGGGATGACTTCTTGAGAACTTACAAAAATGTCTTCAGCAATAAACTTTCTTACCAATTCAAAATTACATCTAGATCCTCTCAAAACACTCATATGATTATTGCCCAGGTCGATTCATCCTGCACCTACATCATATGTCATTCTCAACTGTGTACCATTTGTGGCTCTCCCAAGGCCACTGGTGATGGGTTATTCATGTATTGCACTTCTTACAATTCCTACACAGAGCATGAACACAGTCACAGCACACACTAGGGGAAGCACAAGGGACTAGCAATTTGCGTACAAGTTAGTCAATCTGCACAGCGCGCTGGTGATATTTACCTCCAAGAAATACAAGCCACAAAAAGAACTGACTCGACTGACAAACTTTGGATAAAGCACTAAATAAGATTGCAAAAAAAACCCCACAAATGAAACGCACTTGTTTGGTTGCTGGTCGACAATCAATCAATGTATGTGAATAGGGGACATTAAATATGGGCACGTGAAAATATGTATTGGGTGATCTGTAGTTGTGTGTGATCTAGTGATCTGTAAATGGTCTGACACCCATTTGGCTATTTCAGTTTTACCTCAACTGCATATTCTCCTTTTTGCGCTGCATAGATTCCTGCGTGTTCTCTCATTTCCCCCGGGGTAAGATCCCATAACAAAGGCCTCCGCTAAAGAATGATCAAGGTTACTGATCACCATGAGATAGTGATCAGTATAATGAAGACTACAATGAATTACAATTACCAGTATAATTTCTGTGCAGTCTAAATAATAGTTCAAGAGTGGATAAGAACCATCTTGGTACAGAAATAAAACAAAAAGCGAGAAAAAATAACAGTACAGCTACAAACCTATAACATGTGATAAACCTATAACATGTGACACATTTCTATTAGGGTTAGATTACATAATAAATGTGACCTGCCAACAAAAAGGGACATTGCTCATAGCAAATATCAGAATAAGGCAGACAGGAACTTTGGACAGCAGAATGTTTCTCCATTAGTATTCAAGTATTACTATGTGTATTTACTGTATGGGGATTAATTTCAAACAACACAATTCCAGCATTGAAATATAGGTTGCCCCTCTACCCCTCAGTAAGTACATGTATATAAAATACAGTAGATATTCCATGACCCTGTGCAGTTGTGCAGTACATTTTTCATATGTTGTTGTATGAGCTGAAACAATATGGCTCATAAAGCATTTTATCATTTGCCATCCCTTTTCATCAGCTAAATGATTTAAAAAATAGCTCATTGCCTAAAAGGGAAAAACAAATGCTAAGCACTTCTGACTGAAGTGTGACGGTGGTAAGGTAAAAACATAGCTATCTCAATATGCACTGTGCATGGTAAAGTGCAGACCAATGTTTGGACACATGACTTACATCAGGGTTACTCAAATCACGGTCCTCGTGGGCCAAGCACTGCTGTTTTTCCACCCTCCCTTTACCCAAGGGTCAGTTGTGAGGACACTCTGGCCAATCGTTTGCACTAATTGTTCAGTTACATACCTGAGACATAAGAAAACCAGAACCGAATTTGGATTTGAGTAACGCTGCCTTACATGGTACTTTTTTTTTAACATGGTATTTTAAAGCATTTCGACTCATGTCTCCAGGCTCCAGGCTCATTTTCAAGGTGGAGGGTACGGTAGCATATCAAATGTGGATTTATCAAAATGGAGGAAGAAACAGATTGTACATATTTTTCTAAGGGGGTTTGCACCAGAACAGAGAACCAGAAAAGATTCCAGGCTAAGATTGATTGCTATACTCAAACTGATAGTATGGTACAACACATAACCGACTGCACTTTGGCAGCACAAAATAATACTTTCCAGGCCCTGAAAAGTGTCCAATGTGTTTGTTCACTGTTGCTTGGACACATTCAAAAGAGCCAACTAATGACGGATTAGTCTTCATCAGGAAAAACTAGTCTCTTAGCATTAAAAATGTTAGCTGTGTTCCAACTGTTAATTCACATTCGCTTAGCCCAAGAGCAAACAAAGGTAGTTTTATAAACAACAAATGAGAGAAATGCAGTTTTAGCTGTACTTCAAAAATCTAATTTCAACCTTATTTGGCACCAGATGTATTCTAATGTTGGCCTGGTGCTTTTTTTGTCATACTAGAGAATTGAAGTGCAATTGAAGTAGAAATAGTTGTGTATAATAATTTAAGTGTCAAAAAGTCTCAACTTGGCAGTTAAAAATGTTGGATGGTTTATAGATCTACAAATGTCCTGGTGATACAAACTGCATGCCTGACGGTTTCTTCCTGACAGCTGCACTTGAGAGTTTGCTACTCAGGGAGCAGTAAAATACGTAGCCAGTGCTGTTTTTTTTTTTTTAAACGTGGAAAAATATTTTGTGAGGGTTCTGTTAGCAGTGTCAGTGTCGGGCAGCTTTACAGATTTTGTCATAGACTTCAGGAAAAGCTGCCTTGCAGTCCAGCTCTTCCCTCAGCTTGTGATAGAGAGAGCCGTCGAACATATCCCAAAACTCCTGCCGGTCCATGTACACATCTGCGTACAGCATCTGGAATCTGAAGTGAAAATGGCCGCATCACAAATGGTGCACGTGCAGTGCAAAATTTAAATCTAAAGCAAAGTTCCACTGTATGCCTTGCATAAACTTAAGCTAGTTGCGCTTATGTTGTGTATCTCAAAATACATCTCACAAAAAAGTGTTCACAAAAAACATTGGTAAACATATTGGTGAGTGAGGATTGCATGGTGTGCATGTACATTGTACAAGTGAACTGGTGTGTGTATGTACACTACCGGTAAAAAGTTTTAGAACACCCACATTTTCCAGTTTTTACTGAAATTTAAGCAGTCACTGTGCAACTTGCCAATTCTGGATCCAGCAAAAGAGCCCCAGACCATCACGCTTCCTCCTGCATGTTTGACAGTTGGTGTCACACACTGAAGAACCATCCTTTTGCCTACTCGACGGTCTACAAAAACATTTCAAAATTTTGATTAATTGGTCCATAAGACCTTCTTCCAGTCTTCAGTAGTCCACTGGCAGTGCTTCATGGCCCAGGCAAGCCTCTTTTTCTTATTTTGCCATCTTAGCAACGGCTTTCTTACTGCCACTCGACCTGTCAAACCCAGAGCTCAAAGTCTTCTCTTCACAGTTGAAACTGAGACTTCCTTACTTCGACCAGTGCTAAGCTGTGCTTGAAGCTGTTGTCCTGTGAGCTGCCTATCACGCAAGCTGTTGACTCTCAGAAACTAGTCTTCTGATTTTGTTGTGGCTTTGGGTCTGCCAGACCTCTTCCTGTCAGAGTTTCCTCCAGTTTCCAAGTGCCTTTTGATGGTGTAGGAAACTACTCACTGCCAAGTTCAGTTTTTGGTAACCTAAACTTTTTTTTAAATAACCTCTGGCAGTTTACCGCTTACCTTTGTACCATTTCAGTTTATTCACTGGACTTGAACTGCTTAAATTTCAGTAAAAACTGGAAAATGGGGGTGTTCTAAAACCGGTAGTGTATGTATGTGTGTGAATGCGCTTGGTCTCTTACCCATGGACCTCCCTCACAAACTTCTCCAGCTGGCGGGTAGAGGCACAGGCCTGGAAGTGCTTTACCCTGGGCTCGCCATAGGCTCCAATGTCCACGTACAGCTCATCCTCATCCCCTTTGGGTGCACCATGCCGGGCTGGCTGGGCAGCACAAAGGGGCACAGCCACAAGGGGTACACCTGAAAGCACACATACCATTCCAGTTACCAACACTGCCATGTCTGGATGTCTGGATCTCCACAACAGTCTGTCACATCGGGGGTGGGGCACACTGCTGGGGTTATCTGTCCTATGGCAGTAGGCTAAAACACATTTAGGTCATGGGTGCATTAGTGGAACATTAGGTTTACGGTTTAAGGTCCTTTAGGGCAGTGATGCATAAACTTTTTACACTGCGCTCCCCCCCGCCTCATGTGATAGTTTGTGGAGGGGCTGCAGTGCTCAAAGAATGTACAAGCGAAGATAAGACAAATTACAGAAGCTCAAGAGTTTGACATACGGGAGGTTGAAAGCAATGTAACCATTTCAGAGAATAGGCTACACCGAACTTAGAGGTCAAGCCCTCCATTAATTGTATATTGTGTTGTGCTCAAAACTGTCACATTTGTGATTACCCAAAGGTCTGAGTTGTCACTGAACATTACTTTTCTGAGCCAATGGGGGAAGAGGTTCCTTACATAAGACCAGGAGCATGAGTGCTGGGGAAATACTATGCCATCATCTGGCTATACATGTAAAATGACGGTGCAAGGGTCTACTGATTCCAATATTTGAGTGAGCCCTCAACCAGTTTTATATTTCTGCTGATGCATTATATTATACAGACGTTGAACTGACGACTCCATCTACATATGAGAGTAACCAACAATGATAGACCACTAAAAGAATAGGGGGGAAAAGGGACAGCACATGGACTACATCAATTTAACAAAGTGGAATGTAGATGGCTGGCGTGTGACTGAATTTAAGGCTCGTGGATTTAAAAGTTCACGCTGCCCTCCTCTGCCCAGAGGGTGGTGCGGGTCTGAGTCTCACGTGTATGTCATTGTGGAAGCAGGAGATGGCGTTCTGCATGTGCTTCATCGGGACCAGCATGTCCTGCACCACGTGGTGCTGCTCGTACAGCCTGCGGATGGTCTCCCCCTGCGTCAGCTTCAGCAGCGAGATCTTGGGCGGCACCATCCAGCCAAACAGGTACCGGAAAAGGGGGTTGTTTCCAAACGGGATGATGTCCTGAAGGCACACGAAAGAAAACCCCAGCCCAACGGCATCAGAGGCCAACACACCGAAGGGCAAGCTTTGGCTTTGTCTGGGTGGGTTGGGGTGGTGAGGAAGGGGGGGTGGTGAGGGCTTACATGATTATAGAAGACAAAGTACCAGGAAGCATTGAAAGGCTACAACAGACACCCCCTTCCCCCCTTCCCTACGCAAGTCCAGTCAAAAACAATCTGCATAATTTATAATGCAATTTTCAGCAAAGGAAAGGCACAATTACCCGACCGCACTTGATTTCTTTGGTGCTAATGGCGATCAAATGAGGCATTAGCTGAACTAATGCTGAGAAATGTGCTGTGGTGGTGAGGGGGGGGGGGGAAGGGTAAAGTGCTGCAAAGGAGATGATGTAAGCAGCAGGATGTTAGGGTTGCTGTGTGTCAGCTGTCTAATGCAGTGAGAGACACAGGAAAGGATATTAGCTAATGCACCCCAAAGAGGAAAAAATACAATGCGGATGGAAATAGCTGAAATACGTGTGCACTGTGCGTACATGGTGCCATCAGTAGAAACAACAGATAGGAATGAAAACCCTAGTAATTGGCTGGGTGTGGAATCAGCGCTCTAAATTGTATGCAGTTTGATCTGTCCCCGCCGATGGTCATAAGAGATAATGTAATGGTAAACCAACACCATTAAGCAATATCATAGTTGATCTTATAGGAGAAGTTACCATTCAATACAGTTGTCTTCATGCTACCTTTGTCTAGTTCTGGACATGCAGAGGAAGTGTGGAGGTGTGTACAGGTGAATAAAGAGCAGGGCCTGCCTATATGCAAAACTGGATTTAAAGCCACGGTTCCATCAACATAAAAAATACAAACCAATAGAGTATTAACATGCTTTCAAGTAGTTAATCATTGAGCTGTAAACTCTGTCCACCATTGAGAGGTTCAAAGAGTACTGATTTGCAGGGCAATATACTGACCAGGTTGTGTTGTGCTTCTCCATATTAGCAATTTGATGTTTCAACATGTTCACACATTAAGTCAATTTGCCAAGATTATTTATGCGGGCGACTGCCCAGTTACCGTATTTCACTACAATCTAATAAGCAAACGTTGACCCCGTCTTCCTCCAGGCAAACCTATCAATACGTTTCATGTACTGTTCATTTCGTTATGATTCTGATAAAA
Source organism: Aldrovandia affinis (assembly GCA_029706075.1). Classification (NCBI taxonomy): domain Eukaryota; kingdom Metazoa; phylum Chordata; class Actinopteri; order Notacanthiformes; family Halosauridae; genus Aldrovandia; species Aldrovandia affinis. The sequence continues at coordinate 1,714,816 of JAINUG010000194.1, read as the reverse complement.
GTCCTGCTGAACCACTCTTACTCTGCTTTATGATCAAATCCCTCTGTGGAAAACTATACATGAATTACAATGATATCAGGAGGAAACTGCAAATGCGTAAGCTGCACAGGGCTATTCACAGTGCCAGTAGCCATGTATCTGTATCCCAGTTCATTAAAAAGTGGATCTTATAGATTTTAATACTTTTTTTGCAATTATGCAATATACATTTCTGTCATTTTCTGACCCATCTATGGTTAAAATGTAAAAGGGCTTAAATGCTTCTTGTAACTGGAAAGTAGACAGTCGGCTAAGTAGACAATAGGCTGGCACCAGACATTGTGGAGCGGACAGCGCCAGGCAGAGTTGAGAGGGGGAATCCATGTCATGTTATGCATAATTTTGCTGGATATACACCATAAAATGTGTTCCTTAATCCTCATCTCAAACGTTAATAATGAGAAACCCTTTGTGACCCTGCTGCTTAAGTGTCACAAAGTAGCTTACAGGGTTCCTACAGAACACCAAATTCAGAAAAGACTTTTCAAGAACCTTCAAAGTATATTTTCAAAATGGTTTTGACTTTATTCTTTCCCTACATTGATCTTATTCTGACTACAGAGACATTTGTAGACTGAAACCCACCTCTTACACTCCAACCATTCTGTATGTTGATATCACAAAATTTACAACAGTTTGAATTTTCGCTACATGGGAAGCATAGCTACAAAAAAGGAATAATTTGACGGAAAATTCAAGAACTTTCACAACTTTACATTTTACAAATTCGAAATCTTTCAAGCTTTTCAAGGACCTGTGGGAACATAATTATACAAAAGCTTAAAAAGAGCAAGTTGAGCTCCAGAGCCTAAACATCTCTATACACAGTAGAGGCAAAGGCATTAACTGAATATGACTGGGTGCCCACAAGAGTAGGACACGGCTGTGTTCGCCCCTGCCAGCATAGAGTGGGCTTGAGTCAGACAGAATTCCTCAGGGCATCGCTGTACAAGCACCCTCCAGCTAATTAGGTACCTACAGGTTAACGGTTATCATCAATGAGATATGTCCTTCTCCTGTCATCAGTGCTAATTCTGCAAGCTCCACTGCAGTGTTTTGTCTGCTGGTGAGGGTGGCATAGTGGTGACGCAAGACCATAGTATTAAAATTAAACAATTCTCCTTTAAGTCTACGATTTCTGTATTTCACTCACGGTAAAACAATCTAACGAGTGACTAACAAACGTCACCCTGCAGCTGTTGAAGGCTTGGGATGATTTAGCCTGTCATATTTCTGCCCCTGGTGTAGGAAGGGTTACCTGCAACTCCCAGAAGATGCTGCGCGTGTGGCGATGGTAGTAGTGGCGCAGGGGGATGTACTCCACAGCACTGCGGTTCTCCGTCAGGAAACACTCCACATGCTTGAAGAACCAGGGCTTGAAGTAGAGGCCGATTCTGTTGACCTGAGGAGGATAGTGGCGCAACAGTTAACGCTAATTAGTTACCTTCCAACATCACCATTCTTGCACCAGACACCAAGACTGTTACAAGCAATAATGAGACAGCTGCTAGAAATCGGTTGCCATAGTGATGGCAATCTTATTGGGTTCCCAGGGCTCCACCCCCTTCTCACCTTGTCTGGCTCCGCCTCATCAGTCATCACTCCCGTCATGATCACGGCCTCGTCCACGGAGTACTGCAGCCCCTCCACAAACTGGTTCTCCTTGTTGGCGGACTCCTGGGCGAATCGCTGGCAGATGGCTTCCAGGCCACGCACCGGCTCGTACGTCATCTTGACCCAGGCCCGCGCCGGGATGATGCGGATCTCAGCCGCCACCAGGAAGCCCAGCGTGCCACACGACCACGGCACGGCGTAAAACAGGTCGGTGTTCTCTTTCTGCGACACACAGCACAGGGCCTGGTGAGCACCCCTTCAACAACGGGTAAGCATGCATGCTGCACACTCAAACAGAGTGTGCCTTTCACCTAAACCTTTCACCGAAATCATTCCTCGACTCCTAAGATAATAACTGATTCGTAGAGAATCAGTTCAAGTGTCGCTCGAACGGCAAAACATTGCAAAGCTGTGATGTACTGTTTTGCTATTGAAGCAGCTAAAAAACTGCGGTAACTGGCAGGGCATCCACCACATCTTTACAATGTGCACCGCAATAGAAAGCAATGTGACCCAGACATCCAACGACAGGGATGGTAGAACAAGCGCACGTGTACAGATAAAAAGATGCGCCATGCCAACGGCCCCTGGCAGCACAGGGGATTAACTGTGCTAAGACAAGGCCCTCTGTGTGGGGTGGAAATCAGGGGACAAAGCGTGTGTTGTTAAGCGTCGGGGAGCTCAGTCATCGGCTACACATTATCTGGGATTGCTTGTTTGCTCATGTCATTCCAGAAGAGATGGCTAATGAACCTTGCAGTCATTCAACTGCTCTGCATTGTGACACACATATAGTTACATCAGTAAACAAGACCTCCCCGGGGTTTGCAACAGGTTGTGGGGCTCTTGTTAAAAGCAGCAGTGTGCAGTGCAGTCTTCCCGGCCTACTAGAAGTAGTGCAATTACAGAATCCATTGGTCTGGATTCAATCGACATTTAATCTAGACTATACAATAAACAAAAGCGTTATTTTCTTTCTTCACAAACAGACTGGGGAGTTAATTTGGGTAATCACGGAACTCGCCAAACTATGTTGGTGAAGATGAACACGTGCACTTGCATTTAACTGTGAGCCAAAGTTAAGGACAACTTTTTATTGAATCCAGGTCAACTAGGCCAATTGACTCAGTCCTCCTCAAAGTGTATCAACATAGACTCACTGTATTTGTGGTTACTCACTGTATTCGTGCAGTTGACTTTTAAATGCAAATAAATACGCCTAGGTAATTAAATAATTTCAATTGTAATGGTAAGTTATTGATCTTCTCTATATTTTCCTAGAGGAGTAAATAGTGTGGCTGTCTACACATCGGCTCAAAAAAGGTGGTGGAGAAGAACTGAATTCCATTGACCGAATTCTTTAGGTTTAAAATCATGGGCCTCCCGGGTGGTCTAGCGGTTACAACATTCGGCGCTGGCCACAGCGACCGGGGTTCAATTCCACCGGCCGCGCCAGTCGGCTCTGGCCGGGAGTGCCACTAGGGGGCGGCAATTGGCTGTCTGCCCTAGGGAGGGGGGAGGGAATAGACGGTATAATTGGCTACTGAATTGGGAGAAAATGGGAGAAAATTTTAAACAAATTTAATTTGACACACACAAACACGTGCACACACACAAATATCACAGATCCTGGGTGGAGGGAACTCACAGCAGTACAGCGGACCAGACTGCCATCGGCCAGAACCAGCTCATAGGCCACGCAGATATGCTGGAAGAGGCCGTAGATGTGAGAGGATGACTCGATGCCTGTGCCCATGATGAGTCCCCCTGGTGGGCAGAGAGAGCATAGCAGTCAGGGCACAGAGACACAGCAATGGCTACATTCTGATATGGACTACATATTACAGACACAGCAAGGACTACATTCTTATATGGACTACATACATGAGGCACAGCAAGGACTACATTCTTACAAACTGACAAAATATGGCAGAGGCAGCATGGAATAAGGCAAGACTGATAAACAGTTTGATGATGCTGTAGACCGCATCTCTGTCAAGGGGCTCAGAATTATCCTTATCAAGATGTACATCATATGCACTGTATAAATATTGTGTAACTAGACAGCAATGTTAAAAAGTGGGGATGATACTGACAGGACTGTCTAATGAATTGCATATGTTAGGAAACCAAAACTTGCAGAGTAAACCAAGCTATGTAGTCCAAAGAAAAACCCGCACTGTATACAACATAATAAAACCTGGCTGTATTAAATGAGCTTCGAAATCCTGAAATCTTTATGTAAATTCTTTCTTTCAATTTTATATAATCTGCTTTTAAAAGTAAAATGAGAAAATGAATACTTTGGGAAAAAAACTGAAAGAACACAGGTGAATTAGCAAAGAACAATATTGCTTGGGTAAACAGTTTAAACGATAATGGACAGAACATTCTCATTTTACCTGCACTTTCAGGGGTTAGTCTCGACAGACTTCCAAATGAATTTGCAGCTGTGTAATTGCAATGCATTAAGCTGTCGATCTCCTCATTGGCTGGAATCTAGAAACCATTTAGGAAATATCCCTGACCCACAGCCAGTTCTCTGCCAGCTGCACTGTAAATGTGATTTCATTTGGTCCAAGCATCGATTATACCGATGTAAGACACAGTACATCCATAATGTGAAAATACAGTATGCAAACACAACTTGAAATGCTACGTAATGTGGTTTAATCTTTTAAAACATTCCCAGGAACAGGGAAGCAGAAGGGCACAGATTCATAGGGGGAAGAAACTCTGCCATTCCCATTTGTCTGATATAACTACTGGCATTTACATGCGTTCATTTTGGGAATCTGAGGCTGCTCACACCTAGAAATATGTATCCAAGTCTCAAGACCCATTCAGTACATACCCACTGTGAGGTCATCCAGTTCTGGCAACACAGGGAGAGTCCACCCAATGGAGTTGAGAAGAGCAGTCACCTGACCCATGTTGGCAAGAGGTTCAACACGCAGAACCTGTGGGGTTGAAAAGGCATAAATCATCAACATGTACACACCCCCCCACATGTACAAAACATACAGAGCATAGCACTCTATAGACCTCTCCAAGTGCAACCCTTCAGCATAAGCCTTTGGAAACCAATATTATTTTAAAACGAGTCAATGGAATTGGTCAACACCTTTGCCTCCCCTTTACTTTCTGACAAGTGTCATGGGAAAGTGAGCTTAGACAATTGAAACATTATGCTTTCCACACAAGGAGAAGCAACAAAGGCTAAATCCTTATACATTATGCCCCACGAATTTAACTGCATTGTTTTTCAGTGTGCTTCTCTCGTAGATCTTCTAACTCCTGGCATGGAAAGCAGTGTTAAAATAGGAATTGTGTGAGGCTCCTGCGTGGTCTAGTGGTTTCAATGTCTGACGCTGGCCATGGCGACCGGGATTCGATTCCCCGGTCTGCGCCAGAGCCAGCTCTGGCTGGGAATGCCACCGGGGGCGGCAATTGGCTGTCCGCCCCAGGGAGGGGGGAGGGAAGCCGACAAGACGTTCGCTGCGCACAGGAGTGGCTCTGGGGTGCCGGAGTTACAGTTGACAGCATGACGAGTGCCGTCTCGGAGGAGACGATACTTCGCCTTTGTCACTGCCAGTCACAGGGCTATGGCAGCGAACTACGAAGGAGGGGATTGACCTAAGAATAGTATGAGTAATTGGCTACCAAATTGGGAGAAAAACGAGATAAAATCAGAAAAAATTTGAATTGTGTAATTAGTTTTTTGACAGATAAAATGCACAATACGGCATATAATAGGGGCAATTAAGTTTGTGCTTAAAGCGTTACAGAGTAGTAGAGACCATTTTGAGGAAAACATGTCAAAACTGTAGTGTAACCTGTTCACAGGGCATATTTGTCTCACCCGCCGCTTGGTGTCCACTTCCAGGATGTCCATCATGTTAATCATGATGTTCTTGTGGGTCTTCTTGTACTTCCCCACCCGCAGGGAAACAGTCAGCCAGCCGGGGCGTCCTGTACACATGTAGGTCTTTTCGCCTTCCTTTTTCCATTCTCGGACCTCGAAACAAGCCATAAAACTCTGTGTGAGAGGCACCCGAGGCAGACACTCCAAGCACAAAGTTCAAATCTACATTACTTATTAAGTCTAGCATAAATTAGTTGTGCAAACTTAAAATAAAAAAAAAGTCTGGTGCTGATGTTTGTGTTTTCCAATGAAAATTAAGTCCATCATCTCACCAGACATTCGAGTCATACAAATAATATTTTACTTTGTCAAATAATTTTACTTCGGATTAGGAGTTATGCCAAATGTAATTTAAATGTTGGAGTTACGTTATGTGAAAGTAGAGAGGCTTGTGTTCAAGACCTGGCATGACAGAATGCTTTAGACGCACTCTAAACTGTAGGCAAAATGACAAGCCTGGAGGACTGAAAGGCCTGTTTTCTTCATTAGACTTAAGTTTCTTATTGGGCCTAGATATTTTTAGTGGATTAGTTTGTCATCTTAGATCTTAGATCATCTTTGATCACCATTATTCCAATGACTTTGTACTCATATTTAAATTTAGCCTAAACCAATTTAAAGGTTTGAAAAGATTAATAACTTGGCAAAAACCCATAACTGTTGTCTTTCTAGCTCAAAAAAGAGAGCTCTACTGCAAAAACAGAGGGGAAAGAAAGGGAGGGGTGGGGTAGAAGAGGAAACACGCCTAATTAAAGAAGGCGGTGACGTAAGGTGGATTTTACGTCTCAGCGGAGCTTGACAATAGTGTGCCGGCTCCCAATGCCACACTCTTTATCCCCCCAGACAATGAAACCCACCACAGATCATGGGGCTGCAGCAAGTTATCCAGAGCCACACATAGCCAGCCTTCCAGAGACGCACAATACACTTAACCAGGACCTCTGCAGAGACAGCACACTCACGCAACACTAGTGATGGAAGTGAGGTTTCATGAAACCCATAATAGGTGGAACTGCAATGAGCTGTCATTCATTTACTTATTTGAACAAATTCTGAGTGACTTTGGTTTCATGAAACCTCGCTCTCCCATCACTACCCAAAACCCCTCCAGAGACGCCTCCATGCTCCTCAGATCAAAACCACATCAAACACTCTGCATTCCATAAAGTTATCCTTCAGCCCTATATCTATACCAGTGTTTCTCAATCATTACATTACATTACAGGCATTTAGCAGACGCTCTTACCCAGAGCGACTTACAGTTTACATTTCTTTACAATCCATTTATACAGCTGGATATTAACTGAAGCAATTCAGGTTAAGTACCTTGCTCAAGGGTACAACGGCAGTGTCCCACCTGGGGATTGAACCTGCAACCTTAACGTTACAAGCCCAGCTCCCTAACCATTATACCACACTGCTTGCCTCAATCCATTCCTACAGGGCACACTGCCCTGGAAATGATCATTTCCATTTCCATCGGTCGTCTGTTAATGATCACTTGAGCATGATTGGTGAAACATGCAGGGCAGTGTGCCCTGTAGGAATGGATTGAGAAACATTGATCTATACTACGCTCAACCATCACAGACCCACGATGCAAGTTTGGCTCATTGTTTGCTCTGTCATTGAACTTTTCATTTTCCACAAATGGTTTGGTTTCAGTGACCAAGTGTCCACACTTGCTGCAATTTGGAGCCCACTGATTTGACCTGCCAGTCTATAATTGAATTAATTATAAATGTAACATCTTTCTAAAGGAATAATTTGCCATAAAGTAAATTACAGAAAATGACAGCATTAGTTGATCTGACTGATTAAAAGTCCTGGGATGTGAATATGTATTCTTCATGGCATTCTGATTTTTGTTTTTCTGACATAAGACAGCCTTAAGAGGGCAAATCATAATTCCATAAAGATAAAAAGTGTCAAATTAAGAACAATTAACAGCTTGTTAAATCCAAAGGTTGCAGTTACGGTTGGAATGAAATTCAGCATACACAGTGAGTCCCCAGGACTAAGATTGGGAACCACTGACACAGTATCTGTGTTACTTTGCAAAGGCAGAAACAAGGCATAAGGCAATCCCAACTCTCTCCTCGCAAACCCCAAGCCAGTCCATGTGTTTGTTAAATTCCACCACCAGCACACCTGATTCATCCAACACCAGACAACAGTTTAACAACTTAATGAGCGTTGATTAGTTGACTCAGGTGTGCTGGTGGTGGAATTTAACAAATACATGGACCGGCTGAGGGTTCGCAAGGAGAGGATTGGGAAACACTGGCCTAAGGCCTAAGAATGCTTCTCAGCCATTAGCATAAAACACTTAAGAAAGTGTAGACACCTAGTAACATTAATGAATTCCTTAGGACTTTATGATTTTTTTAAAACCGTAATACAGTGCATCATTTGGGTATTCCAAATACATATGTTGTTTTAAACCCTGCTTTATGCCAATGGGCTTCATGCCCATCGTATGTGTGTTCATATTTTCTTTTTAGTGAATATTAAATAAATAAACTGGATACAATGAGTGTGAGAATTAAAATATTATGCCTGTACGTGTCTAAGGCAACATTAGTAATATGACACTGAATGCGTTTGTTCAACATATGCCTATTAATAGAGTAGTTCCATATTAAACCTATCACAGAGGCTCAAGCGAAGAGTGAAGATAATGTTGCCATAACATCAAATCCCTCTATTCCAAATAATGCCGTTAAACATCTGATCGTTGTGTTTAGGAAGTCTCCGCATCTTAGTTAATGTGTAATTCTATTGAGTTCAACTCAGAAAAATTCAGGACTGCAAATTGATTACCCATGAACTTAACATTCACTTATTTAAATGGTCGTTTCAGCGCTAGCTAACTAAAGTGGGATTTAGCTCAAATGTTTTAGCTTGATTGAGAAACATTCTTGTGAAAGGCTCAAGACATTCCAACAGGATAACGATTCTAATTAGGTTCTCAATTACAAAGTGGAATATGAAGCATAAAAGTTCCGAATTTAACAAGATGCTATGGCACTTTTGACTGGGTTCTTACTTGACTGAGAAACAACCCGCAACTTACTGGTACACAGTAACCTACAACCTAGGTACACAGGTAGATCGCCAACATTCAAAGGCTCAAAACACACACACACACACACACACACACACACACACACACACACACACACACACACACACACACACACACACACACACACACACACACACACACACACACACACACACACACACACACACACACACACACACACACACACACACACACACACACACACACACACACACACACACACACACACACACACACACACACACACACACACACACACACACACACACACACACACACACACACACACACACACACACACACGGCACAGCGCGCACCTGCCACTTAATTGCATCTTTGCGAGCTCAATAGTATCCAAGTATGACATTTTTATTGTATCTCTTTTTCCGTCCTCTTACCTGTCTCTGTATGTCTCTGACTCTCTGGTCATGCTGCTTCGGCGCAGAGCACATCTTGAAAATGATCCAAGCTCGCAGGTAATAGTACACATCGAATATTACGGATAAAGGCAGGAGGAATAGACAAACGAATATCCATCTCTGGTTAATTATTACGTAATCTAGCCCTTTAACTTTTACCCACAACAAAAACAAAACTACCAACCCTGCAAGATACAAAAACGGGTCCATTTCAGAATTCAATTAGCTAACTTAGCTATCCAGCTATCTTATTATATTTAAGCTTCAAGCCAGCTTTAGCTTTGCACAAATAAGAAATTGCATAAATATAACCAATCCGTGGTTACAATGTAACTAACCTTCTTCCTACTACCCGATATCCACATCAAAATATATATTCACTCTGAAAAATATTTAAATAGTCTCATACAAGAAATTCAACTGCAGCGTGCTAAACTCAACTATCAGAAACCACAGAATTTGACACGCCAAGAAGACCAGCCTGTTTGACAGCGTTGCCCGCCTCTAGGCATCACTGATTGGCCAACGGCTTGCCAATTCGGGTGACTCGAGCTGGCGCGTATCAACACTTTATCCAATCGCAAAGGAAAAAGACCGTCACACCATTCACTCGGTCGCAATGGGTCCATGAACATAAAATAGTATTAAGTAACATACAAGATGCTTAAAGGACAACAGTACACAGCTTAATAAATTAAAAAAGGCGGGAGGAATTTTTAAAAGAAATAAAAATATTAGATTCGTATTTCTTTATTGTAGCCAACATACAAATCCCACAAATAGCATTGAGGTATACCGTAGCCTGCTTCACTAATAATGACAAAACGTACCTTGCTACTCAGAAGTAAAAGTTAACACAAGCTACTGCGATTGCATATGTCCATTAGTGGCTACTCTGTAATTTGACATTGGCAACTTGGCTTTGGGGTGACTAAAGTAATTTGGAAAATGTGCAGCATTTTAATAGAATGAAGGGCGGAGCATCAATACAGACGCCACACAGCACAACAATTCTACAGTGAGGACATAGCCATTATTTCTTTCAACGGAGCACCGCGGACAAGCATCTACATGAAGTCAGAACAAAAGCGACGCCTGTTGGAAATGATGCTTCTCTTAGTTTTTGAAATTGATACGTTTATTCTAAAGGCAATATTTTTTGAAGAAAGTCTTTCATTTGGATTCTAAAATATTGCACCTTTTGTGACTTTCCTTTGTTGATTTATTTTAATGAGATAAGTTGACTTTATGTAAATAGAAGAACAGCTGTTTAGAGAAGAAACTGGTACTATCACGTCGTCCATTCCCACCGAAATACAAAGAGCAGGAACTAAATGAATAAAACAAACTAAATATTATATCATTGATGAAACACAAATTTCCACTTCAAAAATCTTCAGATTTTGGTGCTTTGGCTTGGAAGAAACTGAAATATACGATGCATTCAAACATTTATCCGTTGTCCATTATTCTGTTTACGTCACTCTCTGTTACATCAAAATAATAATATAAATTAAAGAAGAAAAAACCCTCAATTGCTCTGCATTTTAACTTCAACTTTGGGAACGACCACTCAATGGAATTGAGACCCATGCATACTGCGCCTAGCAGATAGCGGCAGGGCACCGGCAAGTGCGGTCCAGCCTCGGATCCTCGGAGGACAATGCCTTCCCTGCACCATGGGGCTATAGTCATTGGAGTATTTCTTATCGTTACGGGTGGGGCAACAGCTTTCCTGACGTCCAGCCACGGCAAGCTGCAGGCGTTTAGTTTGTGCTGTGTCGTGCTTGGTGCTCTGCTTTTGGTCCTTGGACTTTTCTGGGCCATGAATGGGAAAAGCAACCCTGGCTCTTACGGCACCGATTACAGCCACGTCCTCTTTAACCCTCCCGGTAATTTCGCCGAATCCCAGTCGGTTATGTTCCAAAGGTTGGTGGCACTCATTGTCTTCTTTCAGCATCTACTCGACAGACTAAGTTCATGTGTTGTCAACCGCGATAGGAACTTTAAAATTAGATACAAATGAAATAAGCCATGATTTAAAAGCTAGCATTTAAGACTAACACAGGCTATTGTTAATGAAATGTTTCGGGCTAGTTAAAAGCCTTATTGTGCAGGCTATGTGTTATTTCACAATAATTTTGTATTTGAATTTATTTATTTATTATTTACTGTATTTTTAAATTAAAATGATTAATTTGTGTTTATTTATTTGCTTATTTATGGGGGGAAGGGGGGGAAACATGTCGAAAACATTTTGAAACATCTTAAAGTTTAAAGTTTCTAAAGGTTTTAAAAAATCATGTCAAGACCGTCGCATGTGTTTACTAAGCATCTGTAGGTCAATAACCTACGCCCAAATGTATGCATTTTATGTAATGGACGTTCAGGTTTACTGATAAGCCATTAATACAATCACTGTTTTATACCGTTGATACTGCATCGTTTAATGCTTATTCTGTGTTCTGGGAAATAACGTGTCCTTTTTCGGGGTAGATGCAGCTTTGCATACGTTTTAGTGCAGCTTTCTCTCAATCAATCAATTAAAGGTTATTTGATATTGCCATAGAGCATGTTGTAAATAACTGACAAACCCCTTCATAAGATAAGTACACAAATGTAATTAATATCGAAGTAGTCCAGTCAAATCGCAAACATGTTTGAATTTATTTCAATTTGAATATATATATATATATAATTTTGTATTAATTACAATAATTTATATTCACGATCTAGTGAGGACTGGTGCTACGTTTTATATGTAAAAACTATACGTGTGCCATCTAGTGTTCATATATATAATTACACGCCACTCGTATTTTCGCGCACTGCTATTACGAGTTTGAGTGCAGATGATTTAACGACCTCATACTTTAGTGTTCTCACTTATCCCACTGAGAAACACATTAATATTTTACACTGTGTTTCTTGTGCACGTAATTCATTTTGATTTGCTTGCATTCTACTCTGCACTTTAATCTTAGTAGGACATGATTTCACAATGATGGTTTACAGGTCAAAGGGACCCCCAGTTTTTGTTCCTTTTCAAGATCTTGATTGATCATGCATTAGCATCCTAAAGATATCTATGTAAGACATTATGTGCTCTCAAGCCTTGGTCTTAGATAGAACAGTACTAGCAGAGAGAACTTACGGGAACATTTATTTTCTCCACCATGTCTTTGTAGAACCCTGGAAAGGCAAAGATGTGCAGTCTATGGCGAGGACTTTGATTATCCCCCTGTGGAGCCCAGCTATTGCAGCCCTCCAGGGAGGCCACCTCACTGGGACTTGGAACCGCCACCCCCCTATGAAGTGGCCATCAAAACCACCAGGAGCTCCACACACCTGCGCCGCAGCTATTCTGACACGCTGTTGCCCACAGAGCCCCTTTTCTGCCGCTCTCGTGAGATCAGTTTCGAAGTCTGACACTCCCCTTCACCTCCGGAGAGTTCAGAGTCAAGATGTGATACTCTCCCTACAGCCCAGTCCGTCTGCACACATCAGCCTAGGACTGCGTGACGATGCCCCTGCACTTCCCTCCGTTTCCAGAGATCGGCCATGGAGTGTGACAATCCCTCCGCACTCCTTCCTGTCTCGAGATCAGCCTTAGCGTTTTAAAATCCTCCTGCACTGCTCACTGTTTCCAGAGATCGGTCTTGGACAGTGACAATCCCCCCGCACGTCTGGTTCTCCTCCTCGTACCCCAAGGAGCATAAGATAGAACATGGGTGTACAGTCACACCATAAATGTAAAACCGCTCATAAGCTCTCCAAGCAAAGTAAATGATGCAGGACTACAACACAAAATGTATTTGGGTAGGTGAGGTTGCGGAGGTATGTCTGAAATATCTGTGAAGTCTGTTAATTGTATGAAAGATAGTTGCTACATTTGTTTAAAAACTGCAAGTGATAAAAGCAAGGAACCAAACACATTTTGGGAGAGAGCGGAAGCTTTTGGTGAGAGCTATTATATAATCTTATATGGTTGAAGCACAGTTTCTTTTTCAGTGCGAGGTTGCAGTTTTGACTGATGAGTTACTGGGTGCTCTAACCCACAAGTTTAACACTTTTTGGAGTCTACTGATCATTTACAAAGACCTGTATAACGTCTTAATATATTTAGCATGGGACAAATTAGCTGCCTTTAATATATGGATGATAACTTATGAAGTTTACAGACTTATTGTAGAGTAGGAATAGGCATCTCTGTTAGCGGAGTGCCATAATCCTATAGATTTACTGAGTGATGAAATACTGAGTGCCTTTAGCACATAACTACCTGCTTTAATGCAGCATTGTTACTGACTAAATTGTGTAAAGAAGGGCTTGGGTGGAGTAAAAACCATAAGCATCTTGCACACTACAGGATCTGGGCTGTCTAGTCCTTGTTGTAGTTTCCACAAGTTAACTTGTGTAGTCAATCACTTTACCAAGAAAGTTAACTGAAAAAGAGATGATTGTACTGCCACATAAGTGTAACCAAATTAAGCATGCATAAACTTTCCAGGGAAAACAAAAATAAGTGCAATTAGCATGACATTTATCACAAGCTGCCTTTTATTTTACTACACTATCCAATAGCCCAGAGCCCAAAGCCTTTTCGGGCGCACTTGATGTAATCATAAAATCATGAATTTGACCCATGGTTCCCAGAATTCTACAGCTGTGGAGAAAATGACAACCCCAGTAAGAATGTTATATCTCAAAATATATATAGAGAAATTCGATATCAAATCAATTTTAAAATGGCTGCTGTTGACTTCACCCCCTATTGATTTTAATGTAAAATTGCACAAATGTTTTGAGTATGGAAATGGTTTCCTTGTGAATTTTGGACAGTGGGCAGATTTGGCCACACAATCAAGATAGACATATCTTTGCCTCTCTTTAGGTCATTTTAAAGCTAGGATAATCAAGTCAATTAATCAATTTAATTGTCATTTTAAAATGAGGTACATTGTACATTCTTGGATAGGGTCTAGTCCGGATACTTGTCTTCATATGAGACAAACTCCATATTGTACCTGACATAGGTTGAGGAACTTAGGAGCAGTGTTTCCAATTAATTCTACACATCAATAATACATTATTATATGTTCTAGAGTGCAAGTGAGGAGGCAGACATCTTATAAAGAATATCAGTAGCCCCATGGGTACATAAATACATACATCTTCTAAAGAATACAGACAAAATAATCTCTGAGCAAATCGGGGGCCTTGAATATACCACAGTCTTCAATCTCATATGTGAAATTCAAGTGTTTATTTTTCAAACGTTTCTTATTTATGACTTACTTAATGCACTGATTTGGTAGCCCCACAATAGACTGGATGTCACAAATATCCTTTGACATTACGATGACATATAGTATTTAATGTTCAACATGGACCATACAACTTTTTCTTGAATGAGACTTGGTTTTAACATTTCACCACCTTGATCTCAGTATTACCAAAGACATTTACATTTGTAGCTCGTATGTACCTGTCTCTATTTCAATTTCCCATAACCTGTTTTGTTTCACTGGATGTTGTACATATGTGAGTGCTATATTCCTAGAGAGCAGAAAACAAGTAAAATGTTTTTTATTATGCCATAATCACTGTGATATTTAAACATTTGAAAAAAATCAGTTTAACGCATAGATACATTTTAACAGCCTATGTATGAGTAGTAGTACAGAGAAATAGGCACGTGGCATTTCAGATTCAAATAACCACCTACTAGACTAATCATTGCAGTAGTTGTAGAGTTTGACTCCGCAGAATGAACACATAACATAATACCGTTTTATATGTGTCAACCCGTATCCATTTAAATTTGGTGTTGCATCTGGACAAATGTTGGAGAAATTGGATTCTTTAACATTTAATTGTTATGTTGAAGGACATCTGAGACCATTTGTGAAACCGCCAACTCTTTTTCTGTTTTGGGCAGCTAAAATCAACCAATTAATGGCATTTAAGAAGCTGTGGAGAGAAAATAGAATTTTTATTTTCCAGTAGACAATTTTGTATAATTTTCTTCTCTTGTAGAATTACCCTGACACATCGTTTTAGACTACTCTGTGCCTCAACCTACAGCAGGACTATAGTTGATATCAATCTATATTGATGCACACTTACTTTTTAATATATTTCAATGTTTCATAGATTGTACACTACTCTAGAAAAAGATAAAAGTTCTCAGGGGTCCCTGGCTGTTTATTCAAGGGTCATAAAAGAACACTGCTTCGGATCTCAGAACAATGTACTCAGGGATCTCTCTGAAGAAACAAGGAACACAGGGAGACCATTCCCTTTGCATGACTACATTTATGACTGGATTTATAACACACAGTAAAACGGTGTAACTTGGCCATGCCTTTTCATAAATATATTTCATAAATGCCATTCTCATTTGTTATTTCTCGCAGTTTTGAATTCCAACTGAGGATTGAATTAAAAGTTGTTAGTTACTGTTATTTAAAATCCACGTTTGCCTGGGAAAGTCTGCACTACATTCATGCTAGGTCATTGCAATGTTTTATAGTGTGCTCTGTTGCAAAGACGTTGCTTCTGTATGCATGCAGTGACACGGTACAAACATGTATGTCACTCCATCTGTCTGCATTTCCATGCCCTTTTGAGAAAATTAAAGAATGTATTAAAATATTCAGCATTTTAATTGATATTGCGATGACTATTCTTTACAATGAATCGCTCTGAATACTGAATATGACAGTAACTGCAAGCACCAGTTGCTGCCCGTGGCAGTAGGGGTTTACAGTATAGTAAAATAAGTCACTTCAGTTCTGGTATTCGCTAATAAAAACATCTATCATCAAGCAAATTCAGTTCCATCATTACATGCAAGTGTTCAACTGTTCTCTCAATCAACAGTTTTTAATAAACGGTGACTAGCAACAACAACTCACTTTAAGAGAAGTTGCATCTCCGCACAAGATGCTCTCGTGATTAAATAAACAACTATAAAATGATCAGGATTAACTCACTTAAAAATGTATGACCTTGTGGTGGCATATGGCACAGTGAATGTAGCCTACGTGTTGTTCTCGGGGGAGTTCGTGGGGTGGACAGTAACCAGCTGCACTGAACGATAGGGGTAAGAGGCGGTGGAGCGTCTGTGATATTTTGATACAACAACGAGGAAACGTGTTTTTCTTTCCCGAAACTTGAGTAAGGAGCCGAGGCAAATGTATTTCTGGCATGCTCAGTAACAAAATAACCCTCAATGGTCTATGATTGGGTTCTTTTGGAAACCAACATATAAACCAGGCAATGCTTATCTCTCAATCTGCCATCCTCTTCCTCTCGCAGCAAAAATCCTGTCTAAAACAACTTCCTCTCGCCAGCAGTCCACGGGGTTTACGAAGACGTGCAGGGTTCGGTGGCTTTGCGCTCGCCGTTTTACTTTTTTATTGCAATGACTGTATCGATCGCCATGCCCCCTAACTGGATTCACAAGAACGCATGCTGCATTTTTGATGCGACAATTGTGCGCACTGTAGAAAACTACTATTCTGCTTACGGAATCGATTTAATTCATACCTTCATGAATTATAATTGTCCTTGTCTCATTTACACTTGCTTTGGATTACCATCTTTTCTCACCGGTTACTAAATACATTTTAAAGAGAAGAGGACGAGGAAGAAGAAAAGAACGCTAAAGTACGTTAGTAGTAGCTATACGCTACTAGTCTCCATCGACTAGTTCGTCGGAAGCAGGTATTGCGGTAGGTTCCAGGTAGGCAATTTCTTTATACTGCTGGCCAGTCGCTATAGCTACGGACTTTGGGCGGAGAATCTCTAGTCTTTGCCTTTGAGGTTATGTGCTGCTAAAGATTTATGCCCCTAATTTTTAGGTTAATTTGCTGTTAGTGCTAGTGTTCTGTTACATTTACGATGAAAATGATATTATCCAGAAAGTGTCAACGTCGTAAATTTCCACCATTTTGGAGATATTTCCATCATCTTGTTTGAGATCTGGCGAAAGGGGTGTGTACTTTTAAGTTGGAGTTGAAGTTGATGCCACCACTGCTTATTTTTCAGTTGCTTTATTATATTTTGGTGTTTGTTTAAATACGCAATAATCCTTCTCAAAAGAATACAGGTGACGCACAACGATCCTCATTTAGAATAGTAACCCATTTCAAATGATAAGATATCTCATTAGTATTTTCCTTAAAAGTGTTATTAATTCCTATTGGGATAAGATTAGATTTCCACTCACTCTAGACCCGCTCGTGTGACCGAGCAACAAGTACCAGGGTAGCTTGGTCAAACTTTCTAAAGCCAAAAACTCATATCAATGTACAGAAGGCTACCACAAGAAATACAGGACTCTAGTCTATGGTGTATATCCTAATGGAATTTTATGTCCCTGGCTATACTGTACAGTGAATGATTAAATGAGCTAAAGGTGATATTGCACCTTGTGGTTTCGGTTCACTTCTGCTTTTCTGCTGTCGCTCACTCCAGAGGTGTACGATTTGAGTTGACAGGCACGATAAAGTAACACTGTACCTCTGTTCCTCACCAGGAGAGCTGCGAGGAGCCACGGCTGGTAGTGTGCACACCGTGGCCATCTCGGAGCCCAAAGGAGGGATGTCTTCGCCCCACGGTGGAGTGCTGTCGCTGGGCATCCTCTTCATGACGGTGGGCGGCTTGATTTTCCTGTGCATGGGTCAGATGGTGACCTGGTTTGGTCTGGCGCTGGGCCTGGTTGGATTCTTCCTGATGGTGCTGGGAGTCTGCATGGCAATGAAGTCTCACCACGTGGCTGTCCCAGGTCACTTTTTGCTACACCCGCGCACAGGAACACGCTACAGCCACCACCAGGCCATCACCATTCAGAGGTACGGGCAGAGTGTTACCATGACAATGAACAAAATACATATTGGTAGAGGATTGAAGATTATATATTCCATAACCCACACGTTAAAATTATGCAAAAAAAAAAAAAGCATGTGGGGCTGTAGGTAATTACAAGCAGAACGTCTTGCCTCAGTTGTGCTCTATCTATAGAATCTGTTCTCAAATGGTTATGATCTTGAGGTAAGGGCAAAAGAGAAGTAATGAATGTTCTGATTATAGAAGTAGGCCAAAGATGAAGCATCAGGGGAGGGAAAGGGGTTGTGCTTATGGCCTTGGAAGACAAGACAAGACTCCACTGGCCTTGTTCTGTTTATAATTTGTGATTGTCACTACAGTTTATATTACACACAAGCACTGTTAACTGTCTAACAAGACTCTCGATGCCCAGGAATACAAAGAGGTCATTATCATCAGTTTTTCCAGGAAATGTTGAGCAAGTTTAAAAGTGGTTGGGAACGGAATGAGCGATGGTACCTGGGAAAAAAATGCCACAAAACAGCTGCCTATGAGTCGTCTTAGGACTAAAAGGAGCACATGACAAGAAGTAGTGGGATATTGAAGTGACTGCTGCCACATTTCCCCTTTTTAATCACGCCATAAATGAGCTGAGCGGAATGACAGGAAGAGGGCTTGGCTCAGATCTGTTTCCTGTACAATATGTCACCGTAGAGGTCTCACTTTGGGCCGGACTGGGGCAGCAATAGATGAATATGCTTGGTGAGTTTCAGCCTTAGTGGAGCACATTTATAAGATTAAGAAAACAATGTTAATAGAAAACAGAAGCTTTATTGCAGTCAGGTCCAAGTGGCTGTTTGACTGGTGAGCATGCTGGAGTGATCAGAGCAGCATGTGGTTGAGATTTCATCAGGGACGGCTGTTTGTGTGAGCGGAATAAACACATAGTTTCACTGCTTAAGCTCAACGCAAAGCTGACTCACCATCTCAGGGGGGGGTGGGCTGGAAAACAGAATCCCTTTCTTTTAGATGAAGACAAATTGCATTTCAATGGCAAAAACTTTTTGGAATATGTGCAAAGCTCTCTGTATCTCAGGGAACAGAGAGGGAAAGGACTCCAGAAAGTCTTTAAAATAGGGATAAACTGCTCAGTTGTGACTGGGATTTACAGGGGGTAGCAGAATAATGGAAACACCGAAAAATATATGGAGTATTATAAGAAGTTGGGCCTTTTGCCTTTAGAAAAGCTTCTATCCTTGGAATGCTGTAATTGAACTTTTGGCCATGGAAGGTGTTTGACTTCATCCTGGTGTTCATGAAACCATGCTTAAATCCATTTAGCATTGTGTATGGGGGTGTTATCATTTTGGAATATAGGAACTTCTTGAGGAAACAATAGGATGTACCTGGTTGCCTAAATGGCTTCATATTCCTTGTGCCGTAATTTTACCATACAGAGTAGTAATCGTACCCAATGACTTGCACAAGCTGGCTGCCCATACCATAACAGGTCCATGACCATGTTTAACAGTTGGGAACGGGCAATGTGAGTTGAAGATTTCCTTTGGCTTTCTCCAAACATAAATCTGTCCACATGTAGAAAACTCTGACTGAAAACTAACACATCAGACAATATTACTTTCTTTCACTGCTCAGAAGTCCAGGTTTTGTACTCATTATATCAGGTAATACATTGTTGCGCATTGGTTAAAAGCGGTTTATGAATGACAACCCTACCATAAATATCAGCTTTGTGAAGCTCACAACATACAGTTTTTGTTGAGACTGGATCACAGAGGTGTAGATTCAGTTCTGTAGTAATTTTAATTCTTGAGGCCATTGTTTTGTGTTTTTTCCCCCAATTTGGTGGCCAATTATACCCTTGTATAATTTTGCCGTTTCTGTGATTGACACACCTGCAATTTGGGCACCAAGTATTTGACCTCTCAAAATCTTGTGTTGCTTTAGAAACTCACACTATTAAATCAACTATTAAATTGATGAATTTAAAATCTCTTTTATAGCATAAACATAATGGTATTTCCATTTTCCATTATTTTGTATACCCCCTCTAATTGTTGGCTGAAGAGATCTGGAGATCCAGAAGACAGTGAGCCAGTTTCCTCCCCTTTTAGCTGTGCATCCCCTAAATGAGCAACACCCACAAAAAAAAAAACAAAAAAAAAAAAAAAAATCGTTCTGTTATTGATCCAGAAAAGATATGACTTCACCAGCCTTATTCTCGCAAACTGACACTTTTCAAAGAAGCTGCTATTGGTAATAGGCAGCAGTAAGTAATGGTGTCCACTAAGTGAACAGTCCTCATCTTACCATCACAATGCCTCTGTTTGTTCATGCACAGATGTTCTTGGTTGTAATGGACTGCGTTTCTGTCGGTTGTCTTGCAGGAGGCTGGACAGGATTCGCAGGGCTGTGTCAGAGGACAGAGAGCCAGCGAGACCTCCCCCACCAGATGCCGGTTTGACTGTTCTCCCAGGAACACCCCCACCCTGGGACATGGAGCCTCCTCCCTCTTATGAGACCGTCATGAAGAGTGCTCTCGGCAACGTCCAGCACCTCTGACCCATCAGTCTTCCCCCATCACTCAGTATGGTGCTTTTACACTTTTTAAATTGTGACTGGACACAGTTCCCTAGAAATGGGGAACTCCTGCTTAAAACAGTACCTTACGAACTCGTAGCGGTGACGGTACATATATGGGTCCCATCAGTCTGCTGGTGCATCGGAAAACAAACGTGTATTTGTGTCAAGTAGGTCAGCAGGCTGCTGTGGTGAAGAACCATGCCCTCCAGGGGTCAGATGGTTCTGGTTTCGTAGGCCTCTCACAGGAAGTAGTCATTTAGAAACCGAGCCACTGGTGATTTGACTATTTAAGGATGTCAATTGTGTTTTCCCACATCTGAGGAAGAAGGAAAAACTGAACGGGATCAGCCCTCGGGAACAGCAAACCCTGGCCAATGGGACTGCAGCGAGCGGAGTTTGTAAAAGAGACGGCACATAACAGCGCATACTCCATCCACTCATTGGGGGGGGCTGCTGTGGGTGCAGTTTGTGGCTTGAATGTGGAGTCCCTTATTTAGATCCAGAGTCACCAGGCCAGCTGGTACATGGCATAGTAGAGGACACCGTAGGCTCCAGTGTGCCAATGCCGGCTCCCATTCTTCTATGGGGTCATTCCTCGTTTCTACCTCCCAGGCAACAGCGGAAACCCCTCAGGAGCATTATATGGACCCAAAGACGGCTGAGAACAGACCTGCAGTTGTGCATTCAAAGGGTGCTGGAGCTAAGTTCTTAGTCTAAGAAGTCATCTTTCATAAACTGACTCCTGTGCATAATCATCTGTGTGTAAGAGGAAGTCTTCAAGTCTGTTGAGATCAGATAACTAATAGATTGTAGTTTTTATAGAAACGGAATCTCAGGTTTTATTGTAGCTAAATGCATGTATGATTTTTTTTCCTGTTCAGCCCTGAGCAGGAAAGGGTCTGTTAGTTATTAGCTGATTAGGTTATGAACCGTGAAAGTTTAATTCCGGAGTGTTCTTGTCAAATTGGGAACACTAAAAGCATAATGGATTCCCACACTGGGAGTAAATGTATTAGTGTCTCCTCTTATGATTTTTATTCAACCTCAACGACCAAAATCATTTTTATTGTATTACCTTCTTTTGTTTTACCTGTCAAACAGTGTTATTCAAACACCTGAAAGATTGATCGCCTTTGTATGAATGTAAAAAGTGCAGTTTTTCAGTCTTTCTTATCCAAAGCATAATTCAGGCAAATAATCATTATTTCCTCTTGAATATGTGCCTTTTTGGAATAAATTTTTTTAAATGAATGCTATGTCTATATAAATATTAAAGTGACACTATGACTTGCATTTTATTCACTCATGAACATAAGTAAATAAAATATGAGATGCATACTCTCATCATGTACTCAAGGTAGGTGCTTTTGTTTAAATGTAGATCAGGATGTGTCCAAGGACTTGCCAAGGATGCAGACTATATTATGTGTTGGGCAATGAATCATTAATGGCATCTCCCTTAATGTGCTACATCTTCAGGGATTAACTGAAATCTATCCTATGCGATTGCAAAACAACTGGTGTTTCTCCCAGCATGGTCACAAGCTCTTTTTGGCGCTGTAACCCTCCAAGTGTAAGCTATTGGTTTCTTTCAGCAGGTGAAGGGCGAATGGGGGAACCGGGCCACTCGAAGGGGCAGCCCGGGGCAAGGTTATCTGGCCAAGGCTCATTACAGGTGCAGTGATATGGATGACTTTGCAGCTTACTGACATTTGGCACAGCCAGTCAAAAAGTGGCCGAGTGGAACGTTGCCCGGCCCCGTTTCATTTTCACCTCTGCCACCAGTGGTCCAATGTCACAGAGCAGACAGCACGGTGGTCTCACGGTGTGCCGCTGCCCTGACGTCCTGCCCCCGATGGACCTGATTGCCCTGCGCCAGGGCGCTGCCTCCGAGACTTACGGCACGGCGGAGAACAAGCCTTACCGCTACGGGCTTATTGTCCTGGGGCTGTTCGTGGTGGCCGTTGGCCTCTTCGTCATGATTGTGGAGGAGCCCCAGGTGTATGCCACCTTCTGTGCAATGGGCGTGCTTATGGTGGGCATTGGCACTGTGTGGAGCATGTGCCAGTGCTATCCCAAGGTAGGGCAGGGAAATGTATGCTTTTATTTCTGTATGTTGATCAATCGAAGGGTGTTCTTCCAAACTGAGTGATTTTTGGAAAAACCCTCTACAATTATAAACCATCCATGTTTGTAGTGGATATATATATATACATATATATATATATACATACATTTTGAATTGACTGCTTATAGCTGTATTTGTTTTATTTTAAATATCCTGTATTCTTGTGTTTTACTCATTTGTCTTTGTCTTTTTATGATGTAGTTTCAAATGGACAGTCTTCTGTGTTGCAGTTTTGTATTGAAAAAAAAAAAAAACATGACCTAAATACATTTCAACGCTGAAATCATTTTATTCTGAGCACGTTCTTAATTATACTCATGTAGAATCCTGTAAGATTCCACTCAAACACACCAAATGGCGGACGTGTCCGAGTGTTGAAGAATAGCATGTAGCCTTACTTTAGTGTTACCAGAACGGGATTAAATGGATTAACTCCAACTCTATCTGACTCCAATGTATGTTAGCTTTTCTCTCTGTTAACTGTTACTGCTAGAATCGTATAGGTAAATTAGAGACTGTAGTCTCTCGTCTCGCGTAGTGTGGCTCTATACGTGTTGCCATCTCTATATGAGATGCAGACATGCCTTTGGCCTCTATTAAGCCTAGCAAGGATACAGTTGCGTATCTTGCAACGGCACTAATGTATAGGCGAGTGACTACGGAGTGCATATGTGTGTGTGTTAACTTTAATCTTGAAACCACAACGTGTAACTGCAGTCTAGATTAATGAGAGATGCTTTGGTATGAAAATGTTTATTAGCCGGACTTACAGAAAAACATCAAACAGAATTTGGGTAATGTAAGAATACAAAAACGGCTATACGTGAAAGTTGCGCAGGAGTTCGTAATACGAATCTCCTCGATGTATGCCACTTTTCCCCCTATATACCAACACATCAAAGGAAACCATAAAACACCAAATAAGGACACAATCACCGAAAAACGGAACAACTTCCTGCGCTGTTTCTGTACGCGCATCACACCGCCAGTCTCACAGACGGCCGCTGACTGCATGCTTATACTGTACATGTAAATTATGAAGTTACAGTATAACACATTAAACTCAGTGATGTGGTCATCTTGAGAACAGCCCCCACCGTGTCCTGTTTTGCTGAGACAGCAGGATCAGTGTGGGGCCTGTGAGACGTCTGGGGCAATACCATTGTTCTCGCCCGTTGGCTCCCCGCTGGCAACACAAACATAGTTCACACTCTTTGGGGTTACTTCAGGGCATAGTTCTGTGAACTGGCCTACACTCAGTTATACTCTGATGTTGTCTTTACTGACAGTACCACTGCATTACACCAACAGTAAGAGATGTCTTGTGTTTCTGTAGCCAGGACCAAAAAGAACAGACAATCACTGTCCTTGCGTCCCTTACAGGTGACATTCGTCACATACGCCCAGGAAGAGTTCTGGACCCCTGAGAAAAAGGGGCTTTATTCTGTGACTCAGGACTCCCGTAAGAGGTACTGTGGATGAGTGACAGGACTGAGGTCATGTGACGAGGACGAGGGTGACAGGGCACTGTCGTGACAGGGGTGTGCTGCTGTGAAAGAACCGTGTGATAGAGAGCATGTCATGGTGCTGTAAGGCTGGAGCTTTTAGACACCGGACTAGCTCTACAGACAACAGCCTAATTCAATCTCTCCCTTTAATGATTTTTATATGACACGATGGAGTACCGGCTCTAATAGCAGATCAGTGGCCAGAGCTCTTTTCCAGAGAGATCGCTCAAACTGGAGCTAATGACAGAAGCCTGTATCAGAGATATCCCTCAAACTGGAGCTAACGACTTACTGTGGTCTAACAATGAGATCTGCAGAGGTACTGGATATTGTGTATGATGTGATTATCGTAACTGGAATATTTATGATGGCGTGAGGGACCACCAGCACAAGACAAGCAGAGTCTTTTATGCCTGTGACTACTAACAAAATTACATGCATGCAATTCTATATGAAACAGTGTAGAATCGAATGGCACCTTTGGATACACTTCCCAGTACATGCATGACTGTTGTGAGATCTGTTTGATCCAATTGTTGAATGTACACTTGCATTGTGAAGGGAAAAAGGCTGCAATGGAGAGCAGAAATTGAGCTAATGCTAGGATCTGCAAACCTGACACTTTTTCAAATTTTTTTGAAATTGAGTTCCCGTGCACGGTGCTAGTAGTCACGCAGTCTCCTGTACTCTGCCCCTACAGTGCAGCAGAGTCAGTCAGGGCACCCCTGGCAGTCCACCTGGATGACCTGGAGAGTGAGGAAGATGGGCACTCTCAGTCTGATGTGCACACAGGGACTGGACCCCATGCACTGAAAGAGCATTCAGACCACAGTACAGTCCTCCTGCACTCAACTCAGAGCTGCCCCCTGCTGGCCGTGTTCCACACCAGCACCCCGCTGCCAGGGCGACA
The DNA here is from genome assembly GCA_029706075.1 of Aldrovandia affinis. Lineage (NCBI taxonomy): Eukaryota > Metazoa > Chordata > Actinopteri > Notacanthiformes > Halosauridae > Aldrovandia > Aldrovandia affinis. The sequence goes on along the minus strand of JAINUG010000194.1, from coordinate 1,689,746 downwards.
AGCAAAAGAGCTGGAGTCTGAACCAGAGATGTATTATGGGAAAGTGGAGGACTCCTTTCACTTTGGATCTGACTTGGACAGTGAGTGAAACCCACATATTTGTGATTTGTGGGTTTTGCTCCACTATCAATATATCACTATATTTTTTCACAGAACAGTTGAACTGTATATCATCACTTTCAGGATGGCCTTGGAAAATTGTTTAGAGGAAGAAAAATGCACATTGCTTTGTATGGGTAAGTGCCAAAATAAAGGAAACACTTTAGTAAATTAAGGGTTCTGGTGTCTTTGTGGTCTGCATTTTCCAGGTATGGTTTAGGTCCACTCAGCCCCTTAGAGGGCAAGGTAAATGGCAATAAATACAAAGCCATTCTGAGTGGTCAGCTTCATCCTATGGTGTAGCACTTTTATCCTGATGGGAGTGGTCCCTTCCAGGATGACAATGCCCCATCCACAGCACACGAGTGGTTATTGAATAGTTTGATGAACATGAAAACAATGTAAAACATATGCCATAGCCATCTCATTCACCAGATCTCAACTCCGTTGAACACTTATGGGAGATTCTGGAGCTGCGCCTGAGATGGTGTTTTCCACCACCATAAACAAAACACAAAATGATGGAATTTCTTGTTGCATCCCTCCAATAGAGTTCCAGACACTTGAAGAATCCGTACCAAGGGGCATTGAAATTGTTGGCATTTCCTTTATTTTGGCAGTTACCTGTACATCCTAGGTCCTTTTATGTACACAAGTTCCCTCATTAAGAATGGAACTCTATTTCTCATGTGTGCTTTTAATTCACTGTGAGGAAAACTACCATCTGCATTTCTCTTCACAGTCACAATATATTCTGTTCACCACTGCTTTTACAAAAGCAATAGGGCTATAAACTATATAGTCTGCCATTAAACTGGGCCGAGTAGGTACAAAAGCAGTCAGTGGAGAGGAGAGAAGCGATGAAATGACGGTAAACTGGAGCGCTCGAGTACAGGTTTCGGCCCTGATTACCTCAGAAACCAGCATACTGCTGGCCCCATCCCTCAGATGAGATCACGGCCTGGCAGTGGCCTTGGCTGGGCCAGCCAGGGAGAGAGAGACCGTTTGAATCACTGCCTGGGTGTTTCACTAGGGGAGTGGACTGGCTGCAAAAGCTCTTGCGAGAGCATGGAATGCCGGTCGAAAGAAAACGGATCTTTGGGAAGAGGAGTGCCAGTGAGCAAAGACCGAATCGTACAGATCTCTCGTACGACGCAGATCAGAAGAGACGAAGGGCAGAGTTCCCAACAGGCCTCGCTGCCAGCCCTCCTGTTTGTACTCTTCCCTAATCAGATCAACACTGGACACGGCTGAGAGCTCTGAGTGGGGCTCGGCCACAGGAAACGGGAGTCTCCATCCCTCCCTCCCTCCCATCCTTCGTCCCTGCGTGACATCCCCTTATCTGCCAGTTGCAGCTGCACTTGAGATGAGCCTTTGGAGCTACGCTACATCATAATCTGTGTGGTGACTGCACCGGTAGGCGGCCCCTTTTATTTGTGTAATGCGAGCCCTCAGAGATTTCTAGTTCACTCGATAGCATGAGATGTTATGTCTGCACTGCTCACTGATACATCTTCGTTTAGAGTACGGTCTCAGATTTGGTCGTCTCATGTTAGAAAAAACTTGAAACTGAGTAAAAGAGTTCAGAGGAGGGCCACGAAGGCGCAGCTGTGACTACGAAGATATGTACACAGATATGGGCCGACTCACAATAACTCCCACTTTCATAGATGCGTGAAACTGAAGATGTCACATTTGTGTTTCGATGAGCCGTACGTTGATATTTATTTGATATTTCTCATGCATCAATTTTTCTTAACGAACTCTCTGTACTATTTTGCAAAACTGAAACATTCATCTATCCATAATGTTTAACAGTGTTGTATATTTATGGCACACTGCCAAGTCCTATTCGTGCTTCTCCTGAAACCCCAGTAAATTTCAGCACGTATAAATCATGAATAATCAGATGATACAACGTGAAAATTGTACTGAAGTTCCAAAGTAATTGAACTTGGACTACTAAGTAGATGTTTGCTCTGTCTATCTCACAAGTCCTAGTTATTAATAAATTGTTTATTCGTATCATTTATTTTTGCTGCACATGTTCTGTTTTTTGTGTTTTCTCTTTGCTTTCGCCTGTTTTATTCAGACCTTGGAGAAGGGCTTGGCAAGGACCTGTGGTTCTCTCCCTTCAGTCTCATGATTGCAAATCTTTAAAAAACAAGAGAAAGTAATTAAAACATATGAAACTCCTGCTAAAACCTTCCTAGGCAAGAGATGAAAGTGATCAAAGCGATCAATTTGTTCAAACCACTTTCAAACCACAAAAAAGTTTCCTTTTTTATTATTAATTACAATTCCCATTCCCGTAACGTGCATCGGATCAATTTTCAAATTCAGATCAATTTTCAGCTGTATCCTCTACACTCTCCCACCGTCACTGTAAATAAAGCCACATAACCTTTCTGTCCGCATGCCCATTACCCCTGAGAGCACACTCAGTACACATCAGGGCCAGGAAACGTCCTCATATTCCCAGCACTGGCCCACCGACGAGAGTGATGCTCATCGATCCCCCCTGGAGATGTCAGGGGCAACCAGCTGACATCATTTCTGCAGAGGCCATCGCGGTGCCTGACCAAGCTTTTATATCCTGGACTTTATTGTGCTTTATCACTCTCCTTCTTCTGTGTGATGCCCCTCCCTCTGCTTGCCCTAAATCATGCAGCTCGGTCCTTGGCCCATTACTCTCCTCCCTCGGCACCAGATCACTGGAGACACTGGTCCTCATACTTCTTATGTAGATAATGCTGATACACGGCACTCTTCGAGAACATTAATGTACCTCACATTTCGTCCAGGATGATTGCCAATAAACTGTAGTTGAACCTCTCCAAATAGCCCAGCTGGTCTCTCCCTCAACAAAGGTCCCAAAATCATTCTCAGCCATTGACCACACCCCCTAGGAGTAATATTACCTACCTACCCTGTTCACCAACTATCTTCTGTTTCCTACTGAGGACTCAACTCTTCAGACACCTGGGGTAAACTGATTTGGATTGTGCTCATTTTCTGGTTGGACTGCTTGTAATGATAGGCAACAAGGAGTTGTATAATATAAACAATAATTGCTATACTTACTAGTTTCAACTGGATAGGATGGTTCTGTTCTGCCTTTTAGGCAGCTGTATGCTACAAGTTGTCCTGCACATGCTTATTTAACACTTGTATGCTACACTTAATTGCATTTGTTCTCTGTACTTAATTGGATTGTCCTGAACTGCAACCAGCATTTTCACCTTATAACCAGCAGAGAGCAGTATTCAGTCGTCACTGGCTGAATCTACCTTTGAGAGGTATCTCAGCAACTGCCCACAGTTCACATACAACATTTAATAAAATAAGAATGAAGAACTTTCAATGAGAAACATAATTCAGCCAAGCCAGGACCCAACCGCCTCAGGACCTATTTATTTCTAGTTTATGCGTTTTGTGGTTTGCTGCAGAAAGGTATAACAAGGCTACAAATGTCACTGCACTACCTTAGCATATAGCATCTCGCCATAGCTTATTGTAGTCAATGCTTCCCTACATTTCAAGAGATTTACAAGATTTGAGTACTTAGTACTACCCTATCTCTCGAGCCAAAATGTAGAGCTACTATTACAGACTGAACTAGCACGGCCAGGATTCGAGACCAGATCCTGGGCTTTAAACGCGGTGTCTTTTCTGAATGAGCCACCCAGCAACCTAATCACTTAACCGTTTTAAAGGCATAGACTATTATTCCTATTACAATAAACTAATAGAATAAAACTTGTGTCTGTTGTATGGGCGTCTCATTAACGATGATAGCCTCTGGGTTTGTTTGTATATTATTTTCGAAAATACATGTTAGTTATTTCAACAAAATCGATTAATATACGCTTAAAGCTTGTCTGAAAGGGGAAATTAAATGCAGAATGGGGCAATTCTTAGGTACAGGATTATCCGTATTATTATTATTTGGGACGTAGACATGGCATGAAAACTCACTCACTCAGAATACACTGGGAACCTCGATTGTTAGAAGTTAAATCTCACTCTTCCCACAACTCCTCGTGCATTGTATTCAAGAGTTATCAACGTAGTTGGAAAGTTCTCAGTACCGTGTCTCTGCAGACCCTGTGAAATCCGACTCTCACTACTGCGGCGCACATGTGTTCATTAACAATGCAGAATCGTTCGATACAAACGGAGTGGCGTGACCCCCCAAAACGTCACAGTCCCCGCCTTGAGGAGTAGCGCTAACTCAAAAGCAGAAATAGTATCTGAACACTTTTATAATAGCCAACCGCTTTTGGTCACAATTGTGTTAAGGTATAACAAAAAATAGTCTCCTTGCACCTTGCCGCACGTGTTCAAGAAGGCAAATATTTGTTTGTTTTGTTGTATCTTATTTTTTTCTGTATTTATGTGACTACAATCATACAATATACGGTACCCCCATGCAGACAATTCCAAAAATGGGACAATTAGTGAGATCATCGAGCTTTGCTTTAATTTTGTGCCTTTTCTTGGCCGTAACTGTGTGGGCCGAAGACCACCCAGAGGATGGTGACCTGGTTCTGTCTGTGATTCTTCAGGACGATACCCCCCAACCAGAAGCTGGAACTGAAACGTCCGCAGATTTTCTCAGGTGTAATAAGGTAAGATGCCAGCGAACTCTCCTCCTTTTCCCTTTTACGCCCGCATTTTAGAGTGAAGTTGCTTTTTTAGCCAAATACCCGTACACAACCACCTTTCCCTCCATAATGTCATTAGGACAAGTTTTACTGGTGTTTTTTAGTTCGTTATGCAGTTTACTCAGTAGCGGGCTCATTCTGTTTTTTTAATAGACTTCGCACTCTATGCTCAGTCCTTTTGTTTACATTCAAATAACTCCACACGGAATATTATTTATGAGTTTTTTTGTGTCATTTTACTGTTTTCGAGTGTATATAATTGAATAGTGATTGGAAATAATATTAGCGAGGTGTGTTAGTTCTCTCAACCATATGAAGTTGACAAATATTTAATGGTGCCTCGGTCGTTTCGTGACATTATTTCAACGTCATTAATAACAATATAATGCGGATTGAAAAGTCCATAAGAGTTTCGCGCAAATGCTTATACTTTTCCTGTGTAGAGCACAGCTTACTTATATGAAATAAACGTTGAAAACTAACCACATAAAGAATGCCTGACGAGTGACCAACCTGTTGTTTGCGCACAGGACGCATGGCGAATGCCCGGACAGTATATTGTGGTGATGAGTGAAGGGACTCACGAGTCCCAGGTGGAACGCACGAAGCGGAGGCTTGAGGCAAAAGCGGCCAAACACAGATACATCATAGAGATTATTCAGACCTTCTCAGGGGCTTTCCATGGATTTCTTGTCAAGATGAGCAGCGATGTCCTTCATCTGGTAATGATCGCTAATTTCACCTACACAGCTTTTGGGAAACAGAGCAAGATAGATACCTGCATAATTTAAGTTGACTGATTACACGAAGAACCCTAGAGAGTTCTAAAGTATGCCAAAGTAAGAAAATGCAGGGAATATCTTATTGTGCATTTGATTACAATAGGGCAAGATCGTACTGTTTCAAATGAGCCTATGTATCTGGGTTACATGTGAAATTCCAAGTAACAAAGAATGCACAACAATTGACTATGAGAAATTAATTTAATTTAATCGTTCAGGGACTCCGCACCAAAGAGTATAGCAGAGGGTAAAATGGTTGTACAGTGTAGCAAATACTTTCATTGATGTACAGAAGACTTTGCAAATAAACATTCACGAACAACCTTGTGTCAGTTTATGTGCTCTTTAGGATAGACGATGGTATCTGTTAGTGGTTTCAGACCCGGTTTGGGAAAGGTCCTTTGAGCTGCCGTTCAGAAACGTGTACTGGGGTTTGTGTCTCAGGCTGTAGAGCTGCCGCACGTGGACTACATCGAGGAGGACTCGTCCATCTTCGCGCAGGGCATTCCCTGGAACCTGGATCGAATCGTGCAGACGCAACACGCCGCCGGGAAGTACAGCCCACCAAGTGAGTTCAGTGAGAGGGCTTCTTAGTGGCCCTCCAATAGCAAACAGGGACACAGAACCACACCCTCCCCGGAGCTGTGCCTCCCTCTCTGTCCGACGTTGGCCGTTTCTCAACTTGCCATTCGCTAATTAAATGGGAGACTTTGTAGGTGCCATTGTCTGCACGTGGGTTGGCCCGCCGCGGTGAAGGCGCATTGCAGAGGTTGTGTGCGCGGTCAGTACACAGTGGCTGCTGCGCTCAGGACTACGCCTTTGTTTCCAGATGACGGCGGGCAGGTGGAGGTGTACCTCCTGGACACGAGCATTCAAAGCAGTCACCGAGAGATCGAGGGTCGGGTCCAGGTCACTGACTTTAACAGCGTTCCAGAGGAGGATGGTGACCAGGTCAACAGAAAGGTTGGTGACGAAAGGAGAGGATGTAAGGACTGCCTGCAATGCAGGAGAGACACCAATGTTAAATGGGAAGTTCATTCATTCTTTTTTTTTTTTTTTTTTTTAGAAAATGGCTCATACTGTGGTAGCCATTTGGGAACTAAAAAAATAATAATTAACTGTTGCAAAATAGTCCCGCAGAAACTTTCAACTACAGTATGGAATCTGTAGGCTGGCAGTGTAGTGTAATGGTTAGGGAGCTGAGCTTGTAACTCAGAGGTTGCAGGTTCAATTCCCAGGTGGGGCACTGCTGTTGTGTCCTTGAGCAAGGTACTTAACCTGAATTGCTTCAGTAAAATATCCAGCTGTATAAATGGATTGTATGTAAATAAATGTAAACTGTGTAAGTCGCTCTGGATAAGAGCGTCTGATAAATGCCTAAAATGTAAATGTAAAATGAATCTTCTATTTTTAATGAGGTATCTGCATTCTAGTGAAAGAAGCTCCTCTTGGAGTATTCATAGTCATTCATGCTTGGTGGAAAAAAATAAAATAATAATTTTGCTGCAAAGATGTATTTTGCATTTGGGCAATCTGCATTCTGCACTGCACACATTTGGTATGAGCCTACTGCAGGCCATGCTCAAAATGGGCATTTGTATTAAACTGTGCAGTGCCAGATTATCACCATTGGATGGCAGAAGAGCTTACAAAAGTGTGCATATTTCTTAGCAGTAACCACAGCAGTGTCCTTCCCTGTTCATTTTAATACCTTAACCACCAAACGTGGCATGGTTTGCACTAATATACTGGGATGTCCTTTAGAACCCACAGGCAATGCAGTGATTTAGCTTGTGGAGTTTGTTTATAAACGCATTACGTTTGTAACATTGCATCGCAACACATTCATTGGTGCCAACTAAGCAAGTTGTTAATAATGAACCCACCTTAAGTTAAGTCAAGTTAAGATGACATTGTTTAAGCAGAGACACTGATGCTGGTGCAGATGCAGGACAAGCTACTATGACAGCACCAGTCTATGGGCAAAGCTACCCAATTCAGCATTTGCCTCCCTCTCCCCAGGCCAGCATGTGCGAGAGTCACGGCACCCACACAGCAGGCATCGTCAGTGGGCGGGATTCGGGTGTGGCGAGGGGAGCCAGCGTGCACAGTGTCCGCGTGCTGAACTGCCAGGGGAAGGGGACGGTGTCAGGGGCGCTTGCAGGTAGGTGCAGGGGGTGTGGCCTGTCAGCCAAGGCTCGGGAGGAGGAGTGGAGAAAACTGCCGTTTCCTTGGTTACTACCGATTCGAGTGATGGAGGTGGCTGTTCACGCTTCCTTTCAGGCTTAGAGTATATCCGTGCATCCCTGCTGGCCCAGCCCCGCAGCCCCCTGATTGTGCTGCTGCCCTTTGCGGGCGGGTTCAGTCGAACCCTGAACACCGCCTGCCGGGAGATGGTGCGCAACGGAGGGGTGCTCATCGCCGCTGCGGGAAACTACCGCGACGATGCCTGCCTCTACTCGCCGTGCGTCTGAGCCACAGGTAACTTGTGACGAAGGGAGCTGCACATGACCGGAGCCATGCGAGTAATGCAGCCGCAATCCGCAATCTGAGTGAACACTGTAAAGGCAGTGCAAGCGTAGTGGTACTCGGCCTCTTCCAGTGTGCCAGCTCAATGGGTAACATGTCAGGTGGAACGCTTTGGGGTTTCCATTCTCAAAGCCGATGTCCTCTGTCACAGGTGATAACTGTGGGCGCCACAAACTTTGCCGACCAACCGGTGAGCATGGGAAAAACAGGGACCAACTTTGGCCGCTGCGTTGACCTCTTCGCCCCTGGAGATGACATCGTCAGCGCCTCCAGTAACTGTGCCACATGTTTCACTGCCGAGAGTGGCACATCACAGGCAGCTGCTCACGTGGCTGGTAAGCAGTGGGCAGCAGTGGACGTACAGTTGTCAAGATGCAACTGTAGCAGACGGTACACTCACATAAAAGATTGCTCTGACATCATCACTGATGTCATCAAAATCAGCACTGTTTCATGGACTCTTTCTCCTTCTTTCATGCGATCGTTATGTCTGTTAGGACCAAGGCGAGGTCAAAAGTACTGTGTTAAAGGCCGTTTTCTGTGTTCTCTCAGGGATAGCAGCTGTAATCCTCAACTCCAGGCCAAACCTCACGTCCACCGAAGTCCTGCAGAGGCTGCTGCGGCACTCGGTCAAGCACACCATGGACCTCGGCGCCTTCCCTGAGCAGCACCGTCTGACCACGCCCAACATGGTGGCCGCGCTGCCCACCTCCACCTCCACAGGTCAGTCACAGGGGCACAGCAACGGCGGGGTCATTTCACTAAAGAGGGATGAATGATGACAACAACAAGAAAGGATGTAGATATGGATCCCAATGGCTGAGGTTTGCGTTCGTGTGCCGTCCCAGGGGAGGAGTTGCTTTGTAGGTCGGTGTGGTCCACGAAGTCCGGCACCTCGCCCTCGGACACCGTGGGGGCCCACTGTCGACCCGGAGAGGAGATGTTTAGCTGCTCCAGTTTCTCCCCCGATGGTGTCCGTGCGGGAGAGACCATACACGTGAGTGGGAGACACGATTGCGGTGGACCCACAATGCACTGCTTTTGAGCAGTCGTGTCTGTGTGTGCTGCCCGCAGGGATTGATTGTGTGCGTGTGAGTGTGCGCATGTCATTTACCTGTGAGAATATCAGCTTGCCTGGTTTGTCTTCGGCAGGAGCGAGAGGGTCAACGCGAGTGCGTAGCTCACAATGGACCCGCGGGCCGAGGGGTACATGCCATCGCCCGATGCTGCACTTGGGAGAGGGCACAGTGCCAGGCCAGTGCCAGCGAGCAGCAGGGCACAGAGGCGGCATGCCCCAGCCCAGACCACCATCTCACAGGTATAGCTCCCGCTTAGACTTCTTGCGGCCAAAAACGATGGATCCATTACACTTGATTGTACTCTGTGAATGAAACACCAGGGGAATCCAGCATCAGTGTTATTCTGCGAGCGCTTCAATGGGAAGTCGATTCGGTCAGTTGTGTTGACGCATGCACACCTACGACGTCCTCTGACTCCACCCCACAGGCTGCAGCTCTCACGCGGTCTCCGGGGCTATGGTGGATTCCACACGGCCTCTCCACGGCGACAGGAAGGCGTGCTCGGGCAGGGAAGGTGTGAAATCGCGCGCCTCTTGCTGCCGGGCGCCCAGCCTGCAGTGCCGCCTGAAGGAGCATGCGCCGTCTGGCTTCAGCGAACAGGTAGAGTATGCGCCTGCAGCGTGCATTTCAGACCAGCGCAAACGTAGCTGCCCGACAGCCTGATACAACAGTGAGGCTGTGGCCATGACTGAGCTGTGCTTGGGACATGAGGTCTCCTTCAGAACCACAAACAAAGGGAAGGGATGAACAACCAATAAACGAGTGCTTTAGTTCCACATTCCAACCACATTCAGAAATCAATTCAGTTTTCCACAGATATAGCAACATGTACGTGAACACTATATCTAGGGGTGCACATAAGTGGTACACCAGTACGCATTCGCATTCTCAAATGTTAATCACGTACCAAGCAAAATGACAAACTTTTGAAACATACGCGACATTAAGTTTGATCAGTCCATCACTGGTAAGTTACTTACTTAGTTAATTAATTAACTTACCAGTGATGGACTGATCAAACTTAAAGTCGCGTACGTTTCAAAAGTTTGTCGTCTTGCTCGGTGCGCGATTAACGTTTGAGGATGCGAATGCGTACTGGCGTACCGCTTATGTGCACCCCTATATCCATGATGTCCTGAAGAGCAAAGTTTTGTCCCCGGGCTCTCAGGTGGAGGTGTCCTGTGAAGAGGGCTGGACTCTGACGGGTTGCAGCGCTCAGTCCCGCGGCTCCGTCACCCACGGGGCATACGCCAGGGGGAACACCTGTGTGGTCAGGAGCTCCGGAGGGGGCAAGGGGGCTGTGGCCTTTGCCATCTGCTGCCGTAACAGCCAGGCCCAGGAGCACGCCGAGAGCAACCACAAATAACCCACCTCCCGCTCCCAGGCGTCCGAGGCGATCTCCAGCGGCACGACCCTCCACCTCGCTCACAGGGCCTTCTCATTGCCACCCAGCTCCTCCTTTATACGTAGTTACATGTGTATGGAATATGGTTAGGTCACTTTTAAGTATCATCCATAAATATTAAAGCATTAGTTAGAGGCAAGGAGAGGTTAGTTGCCCATCTTGGCAGCTTCCCGTTTTTCATCCCATCCGAGCAACGATTTCTCTCCACCATCTCCACACTCACAGCGGTCCTGAGCGTACCAGGTGACAAGTCGCATCGCGGACAACGCGCATTTCGCAACGCCCATGCGGGTTTACTCAGGGGCTGCTATGTGTACGGGCCACACAATCAAACTCTCCCACTACCCCACCAGCTTATACAGATGGTCATGTTCCCAACTGTCTGGCAACTTCCTCTTCATCTCGCCTCCAACAAAGAGGTTTACGGTTTAGAGGAATATCCACTTTAAACCAAGGTTGAAACGCAAGAACAGGACGATATGAAAAAGCCTTTGATACAGCTTTTGATGTCTCTGGGCTGCTCCTACCTTGAGCATAACAAACAGTGGGCATGACAAGCAATAGCAATAGCAATATCCAGGAGTATAAGTGTGAAACAATTAAGATCTCATGATGAACACTAATTAATTTATACTCGTTTTCTAAGTACTGGTACCATTTACCATTTTGGTGTTACCTTGGTACACGCTAAAGGTTAAACACATTTTTAATTATCAATTTTTTTTCTTCCAGGAAACTTCCATATTATAGCAATTATAGCTAAACATGTCCAATGGGAATGTTAAACTACTGACATATATATATTCTTAGAGCAGCCTGAGATGCTCTTTAAACTTAAATATTATGTTTGGATTCCAAGGCTTTAAATTGTGGGACTGCATTTAAAAAATAAGGGTGTTTCTGTTTTTTCCCCTGAAAGCTTTAATGCCACTGAAGGCCAATTTTTCCTTGTATAGGGGTTCACACTATTTTTCCACAGAGCATATTGTAATCATGTATGCATGCAGGGAATACCATATTCAAATGTTGTATTTTTTATACACTTGTATATATTTGTATTCCTGTTTGTTTTTCAAATAAAAGCCTTTTTTATGAATACATGATATGCTGTGTTTTCTTCACGGATAGCATTATAAAACCACAAGATGCCTTAGGATATGTGTAGAATTGACAACACCATATTTGTAAAAGATTGTGCATTCCAGTTTTATTTTTTTATCAAATATTCCCATAATCAAACTCTGATGTACAAATTAACACTCTGTTTTAACATGCATTACAGAATTCTGACACTTCATACTAACTTTCAGCAAAATGAATGCTCAAAGCAAAAATGACACTTACTGAATAAAAACCCGTATTTATGTTAATACCCACCCCCATCACCCCTATTTAAAAACAAAGGACTTGATTGGAACCTTCTTTTGACTATTGGCGCCAGACTGGGGAAAATAGCAGAAGACGACTTTTTTTTCTTCTTTTTTCTCTCTTGATTATTAAACCCTGGTGGGCTTGACTTACACCGTTTGACTTTTAACGTTTAATCATTGCCTCATCGTGTTGTCCTTGGCAACTTGACACAGTTCTGAGAGATGAGGCTCTGCTGTCACAGTATTAAGTTTTCACATCATGGTCCAACTTGGCCACAAATACGTCCTTCAGAGCACGTGGGGGGGGGGCGGGATGGGAAACAAAGACGAAATCATGCCTCTCGCGAAGGCACTGAACTGGTGATCTAATCCACAGCTTCCACTGCTCCCCAACAGCCTCTGCTCTGCGATGCAGCTCAGAGGGACTCTACTGACAGAACGGCGAAGTTCCGTAAAAGCCCTTCCAGCTCAGTGGAGGCAGCTACGTCTTGACGAAATAATTGCATATCAAAAGAAATTCCCACCAGATTTCCCCTCGGGTTCATAACTGCCCGTCACCCCCCTCCCTCCGTCTAATTTGCCGTTCGTCTTCCGAGCTCAGATGCGCAAAGGGATGAAGTTCTGCTGTCGTGTGGATCACCAGTACACCACAACCGGGTGGAACACGAGGCTTTCGTAAAAGTTATTCACGCACATACACGCGTTCACTGTCACGCACTTGCACAAAAAAAAGCCACGATCCGTTGTGATAATCACATTCGGCCGGAGAGGGAAAGAGGACAACAGTTTCACGATGAGGTGACCTACCGACGGATAGAAGCAACGAGAAGAAATCATTTTCTTAAAACCGAATGGATCCAAAAAGCCCTTGACCTCTCCGTGGCCTCCGCTAAATGGTCGAACAGCGGAAAGGTGGCCAAGAATCACTTGATGAGAAGAGCGTACAGTAAGGTTGCCGTGGAATCATAATCAATCTACTCAAAGAGTTTCATTCCAAATGGTAAAGTAACATTCCAAGTCCTGCAGTCGCTAGGTAGGTCCACACACTGTAAACATTGAAGTGTTAAAGCTATATACCCAGGCATCTACGCTGTGAGAGTGAAAGTTAAGCAGCACTTTTCCAAATCATACCCTGCAAGATCTCACTTTTATAAAGCGCTGTGAGGAAAAGAACGCAAGAAAACAATATGCAACCAGTCTACAAACTTTAGGGAAGGGCCATGTGGAAGTGCGCTGCACTCGCTCGCGACCCAAATCGCAGGAAGGCCTGCCTCGTGTGCGGCTCGCCTGGACCCACGGGGAGGGCGGTTCCGTCGGGGGTAAACGCAAGCCCTCCCGCTAAGTGCTGTGGCCATCGGCCTGTGCTGAGCCTGTAATGCAGCCTCTGACGTGGTGTTAACCCGACAAAATGTGGATGGTGGCGTTCCGGACTGATCTCCTAACGTACACCTCGGCCTCTGGTCACAGGAGTGGTGGACGAGAACAGTCTGGAGGATTGTGTAAAGGCACTTAAAGGCTCCCTAGACAGGTTCCAGGTGGGGTGGTGTGCTCCCCCTCCCCTATGCACAGATGTGTGATAAGGCAGAGAAAAAAAAAAAACAAAACCAAAAAAAAAAAAAAAAAAAAAGGCCAAGGCAAATAAAAGACAGTGAAAGTAACACCCTCATCAAAGCGCAACAGCGAACGCTCGCAGCGTTGTCTGACCTCCAATATTACGCGTAGGCGCTTTTGTCCCTTTTGACACGGCCGCTGGCAACGCGTGCCGCTCTGCTCACTGGAGGGTCTGCTTGAGTGAAACGTGAAGGAGGCTGTGACTCTGTGACCATTTGATTTCCTACAGAAGGGAGTTGGATCACTTCCATTGGGCAGAAGACTGTGGGCAGCCAGTGTCGTAGCTGCCGGCACAAACGCACTACTTGGCGACCTCGACGCGCCGTGCGATCGCTCACCGAGCGCCGCGACGAGTGCCCCGATCGCACCGCGATTTGGCAAAACCCCGGCATCTCCTCAGAGCCCGCCGGCTACCTCTAACAGCAACGTTGCTGAGCCTTCTAAGTGGATCGCGTGTGTGGAATTCTCAGCTGAACAGGATCCGTTTCTGCATTTGCCATGCTAGACCCCAAAACATACATACTGCATCTAATGTTTGTGATGTTAAAAGAACAGTGTCTTTTAATTAGTTGGCACCCAAGTATTACCTCTCAGATTAACGCGCCCTCTTCCAGCGACCGGAGTCTCTCTCTCCACTAGCGAATGGCACGTGAGATTCCGGAAGCCCCGACTCGGGGGTGAGACCGCTGTCGGAAGGCGCGACAAAATCTGCTCTGACAGTGTAAGGCATGTCAATCGAATCAAAGACCAATAAGGATCCTTTACACAGATTGGAAGGTGCAAAACAACCAAACAATTCAAATAAAAAAGCAAAAAAAAACAATAAACAAACAAAAACAAAAAACAGGTAAAATCCAGCAGACAAAACATCTCACTGCTCGTCGTTCAGAAGCCTTGTTGCAAGAGCTGACAGGGGTGACAGGGGCAAGAGGGGTGGAGGTGCGGAGTGGGACGCCTCCCGTTTCTCCGGCCTGGTGCTTTCTCTTCCTCGCATCGCTGCTCTCAAAGCCTTTCTTCTGCTCAGCCCGCAGCACTGTTCCGATTCCCGCAGGGACCGTTCCCCCAGGGGGCCAGACTTGTACATGATTCCTACAGCAAATTCAGCGCTCTGTTAAGACTGAGCACCGCTTACCGTGGATGCGAAGGTTCACACAGTTCTACGGGGACAAAGCGGCCTGGTTCTGAAGTGAACCAAGCAGCCTCTTCACTGGGAAAAAAAACACCTGGACCAGTTCTGTCCGGAGGCCTCCGTCGTGTTAGTCCCACAGAAAATCTGTTTGAAAATCTGCCGTTGTACAAAATGTTAAAACTAAAGAGTGGAGAAGAAAAAAAAAGCCTACATGCGTGAGTGTTTAATTAGCTCTAGAAAGGGACTTGTCAGATGCTGCTTTCATATGAACTGAAATTTTACCTTAAAGTGCATTTAAAAAAATGTCATTAACGAAAAAAAAAAAAAAAAAGTAAAAAAAAGTTTGAATATTTTGACTTTCCAAAATGCTGACAAGTTCCTGCTAAAGGAGATTAAACCACACAGATGCAGATCAACTCAGAAGAGCATAGGATACTTTAAAATATTATCTTACATTTGAAATTACATCTATGGAACACATTTTTACATTATGAATAGATTCTATTTAATTACATTAGCAAAAGTGAACAAAATCAACTTTAAAACAACCCCCCTCGACACCTTACTGGTTTTGTAACTTAGCTCTGTAAAAAAAACAAAAAAAACAAAAAAACTGGCTTTGACTTCACCTGTTTGCCTGGATGGTATTCACACATGAACCGTTATTGTTCCTTCTACAAAGTCCCTTAGTAAAGGTCAAATGATCTATGAATGTGATGTGCAGCAGCAACGCTCCTGCTGAGTGTACGTTTTCTGAAGTCTGTCGTGTTTTTGGGGTGGTGGGGAGACCGAATGCTCTGATGTGTTGTATCGCTTCCGCGTCCTCCGTGTCCTGCCCCCCATGGAGATCAGTTATCAATTCCAGTCTTTTGATTTGGCTGCGCGAAGTCACAACCCTGTCTCCATCAGAGGGGTTTGCTTTTCAAGGTCCTTTTTTGTGGAAAACTCCCATCTTGCCGCTGAGAATTAGGAGTCCACATCTTCCAGATCGCTCTTAGAATCGCCCAGCATCATGGGAGACTCTGAGCCCTAAGACAAAGAGGAACAGGGTGAATGGTCTCTTCGGGGAAGTCCTACAGAGAGCTCAGAGGTTCAGGCGAGAGCCGTCTAGGGCGGTAGGCCAGTACGGAGTGTTAAAGCGCTCCCCTCGTATCCAAAGAACTGGGGCAACATGGCCAGCAACTATCGTTTTTAGGATGAAAATAGCCTAAATACCATTCGCTTTTTATCAAACATTACCGATGACAAACTAATAATAAGAGCATAGTTCAATATCATGCCTTTAAAGTGCTCCCATCATTAAGGAAACGTGCAATGACTTTAAAATGCATTAAAATAAAAGCTTGTGCAACCCTATAAAATCTTCTTTAGTTAAACTCTGCTATAGATGCGACAGGGCAGCCAACTGTTGGCTGAACCTAAGAGGAAGACTGAACTCTGGCTAAGCTACGTTAGCGGCCGTGCTGTGAGCTGCTGGACGGTGGACGGAGTGGCACCTGTCTCAGGCTGCGGTCCGAGTTCTCGTTGGCGGGGCTTCCGTCGGACCCATTGCTGCTGCCCGACTGCTCCTTCTCATTGAGGAGGGCGGTGGCGTAGGCAAGCGTGTCCTGTGCGCGCGGGTGGGGAAAGTACATTATCGACAAATGCGCAGACACAGACACACGCAATCATTTACCAAAAATCAGGTATTAATGGAATAGAAGAAGAAATAAAGTCAAAGGAACTATAAAGCCACAAAGAAGGGGATCATAGCAAATAGTTGGGCCAAATACCATAACCATGTTCCGTGCACGTGTGCTCATGGTAAACGGGTACATAAAACAGGAACACAATGGATGACACTTGGACGTGTTACATTCTGCACAAATCCCGTTAAAGGGAATCATGGTGGCAATGCCTGAGGGTTTAATTCACACATTTGTTTAGGACAGGCACTCTCTCCTTGTTTGTGCTTGTCCTGAATATCCGGGGGTTTAATTAACAGAGTGCACCACTGCCTCAGGCCCGTGGCGACCCTCGCCCCCTAGTGACGTCCGCCGTAGCGCCTCCTTACCTGCGCCGAAATGGTGCGCTGGAAGGTTTTGGCGGTGGACGTCTCGTTCGAAACGTTACTCTGAGGCGTCCAGTAGTGTTCAGACATCTGCAGGGGGAAGAACAACGAGCTCAGCACCTTCAGCTCAATCAACCTCACAGACGGAAAAAATCACATCACAGTGCTCCGTTCTCGACCGCGCGGAGCCCGAGAGAGGCCCGCGGGGAACGGGGGGAGAACCGTACCTTCTTCTGCAGCCACTGCACCGCCCAGCTCCAGTGACTGGAGAGCTCCTTGAAGTATTCCTTGGCAGGGGCACACCTGAGCGAACGCACAGATCACACACAGCCTGTAAAGAACAATCTGGAATGCGCGACGACCACAGACGCGGGCAAGCACACACGCACACACACACGTCTGAACACACGCGAATGAAGCCCGGGAGAGAAAGAGCGAGGGTGACTCACTTCTGGGCCAGAGTGACCAGGAACTTGACACACTGGTAGCAGCGGCTGCTGTCCACATTGTTGCTTTGGTGCATCAGAGCTGCAGGGCAGACCACAGTATTACTCATCAATCTCAATGGGCTGTTATATCAACAACGACAGTGCATAAAAATAAAAACCCATACACAAATGTAACTCGGGGAAGACCTCTCTCTCTCTCTTGTCTCTTTCAAAATAAGAAGTTTATTGAATGTTTATTATTATTCCATCCCCGAACATGGCTCTGTGGATCAGAAACAGCCCCAATCTCCAGACAGGGAGGATACCCACCTAGCAGACCCTTCTCCGACTCGAACGCAAACTTCAGTCTCTGAGATTGCAGAGGGTCTTCTACCATCTGAGGAGTGGAAATCACCACGCATTAACATAGCAGCGAACACACGTGAAATATTTCAACCGAGTAACAAGGAGCGCAGCAACCTGACAAAAACAGGAAGTAATTTTCAGCTTTAAAGTATTACCTATCCCATCCTTTAGGCCAGTCAAATATTTGCTCATAACTGGAGGGGGGAAAGTAAACACGGTTGACGGCATACTCCGCAAATCTACGGGCAGCAGTTAATTCACTCAGGCCTGTAAGCCTGCACGAGTGTTGGCTCCACTTAAACCCGCAGTGCCCTTCAGCGTGGCCGCGGTGTGCTCAGAGTGACCGCGAGTGGCTGCGCACTGATGTCTGTGCTCGTTGTCTCACTCACCAGGATCTCAAGCAGCATCAGGAAGATGTTCTTCAGCTCATGAGGAGGGGCGGTCTCCAGCTGATTCTACAAAAAGAGGCGCAATGACAAATTCAACGTGGACGCCGAGAAAGGAGAATGTCACCCCTCTTCCACAATTTTCCACCTGAATTAAAAAAAAAACTGCTGCAGCAAAAAATTGAGCAACTTCTACAAAACACCTGAATGACAAAACTGTTTCTCAGTGGGGTGTATCAACATCTAAATAACTGATAACATGGCGTGGAAGGACGGAGCTGTGGCACGGGAACGAGTGGCGGTCATGCCAGTGGCCTTGGACAGGGCCGTGCGGGGAGGCCTTCTCTCAGTCCGCTGTGGTACCTTGAGGAGCTGCAGCACTCCGAGGGAGAAGTGCTCGTTGCAGAGAGAGCAGTAGGTGATCATCTCAATCAGGTAGGCGAGTGGCCCAGACAGCTCCCGCATGGCGAACATCACCTGCCGCAAACACACAGAGACAGAGAGAGAGAGAGTAAGGTCCTGCAGGCCTCCACACCACCTCCCCACGTGTACCCCCAGGCAGAGAAAACACAACCAGGCCTGCCACGCCACAGGGCCACGCTCAAACAGCAGGAGCTGCAGTCCTCGAGGCTCGCTCCGGGGGCCGAGCTGGAGCGCGCGTGAACCGTTACCTCCAGCAGGTAGGGCTGGCCCTCGGGTTTGAAGAGCGAGGTCTCGATGTCGGCGTGCAGTGGGAGGAGGGGGGCGGAGGCGGGGACGCTGCCTGCTGCGCTGTGCTTGCACGACCCTGGAGCTGGGGAACAGAAACGACAGGCTTCAGCGGCTGCACCGGGTCAAGTGCACTTCTCCACAGGCCAGACAGTGCTCTGATGATATCATCTTAAGTGCAGTGGAAATCATGCTCCTGGCTTCTCTGCTTTGATGTTCAAGTAGACTGACAAGAAGAAATAAATCCTGCTCTTCACTGGCTTCAGTTGGAAAACAGCAGAGGGTGTGAATGCAACACATTTCAAACAGTAGAAATAAAATAATAAATAATAGATAATAATACAATGATCCAACACAGACATATTTTCTGTTTCATTTCAATTAAGCAACACTTTCACTAGAGTAAAACTTAACGATGTAAAAATGTTTTTTCCTTCACTGTGTGTGTGATTAAACTGCTCTTGTTCTTTGTGTTATATGCAAGCAAGCGGTTTCTTTTTATTTGCTCCTTTCCCTCAAAGAGAGTCAGCTCAGATTTTTGATGAAAAGTACAAAGGGAGTTTTTTTACCTGCTACAGCTAGTTTTTGCTAAAACACATAACTTTCTGAATTCTCTTAATAAAAATGGGCGATGCATTCAAATTAATTCATGAAAACTTAACTCTCACAATTTCCCATATATGCTTCCTTATATTGCTTGTTACAATGACATGACCCTCTAATTGGTCACTGAAGGAAATGTTTCACTTTGGAAATTGCACCATTTTACCAAAAACATTTTGAAGATACGCTAATACAATTTGCATGATGCTAAACAGTTATGTAAACAAACAAACTTATGTAACTCTAAACCAAATGTACACCTTTAGTGGTGGAATGCTTTATAAATGGTCAACATTTGCATTATGAAGTAAATAGGCTAATAGCGGGTCAGGTGAACTATTCTGTTCCGCAGGTCAGGTGACCTGCTTCAATCTTCATATTCTGTTCCAGTGAGTATCAATTGAAGCAACCCTGTTTTTTTGGGGCTGGCTTACATCATGTCCGGAGCACGAGGATTTAGCTACACCTTCAGACCCGTGACTACTCTGGTCATTGCAGTTCCTGTGTAAAAGGAAAGTCAGATACCGGGCGATAAGGAGTAAAGTGTACAGACCCACAGTCCTTTGTGCAGAGAGGTCCGAGTGGAGCACCACAAGGGCCAGAGTGTTGTGGAGATGAAGGAACTCGCGGGCCTGGGCAGAGCTCCAGCGCCGGTTCTGTGGGCAGACGGGGGGGGGAGGGACAAGGCTGAGTGTGGGCCAAGAGGCACGACTAGCATACAAGTACGGTGGCCTGGAGGGCACAGGCCTTTACCTGGTTGTTCTGCCGGTTGGGTCCTAGCAGGAAGATGAGCATCCTACGGTAGGCAGCATGTTTCAGGAGCAGCTGACAGGGTCCGCAGCCCTGAGAGAGTGGACACAGCAGGGGTGAGCATCACTACTATGATTGGTCAGCTTTTCAAAACTTCAAAATCACAAAAAGTAAAGATATTATCACACACGGTTTATTGCTCCCAAAGTGAGTTGAGTTACTGCACAAAGACAATGTCTGGACCAGATAGGTCTTGGTCAGGTCTGATGAAGACCTACTTTGTGGTGTAGTCCAGACATCTTTGTGGTGTACTGAATAAACTCACATTGGGAGCATTAAACCAAAAAATAATTAAACTTCAGGTAGAATACATTGCAATTCACTTTTGATGAGCATGAGACCTGTGGTAACTTGGATTCTCCAGTCCTCACCTTCAGCACAAAGTTGCTGAAGAGGGAGAAGTACTGCGAGCAGTTCTTGCAGTTCTCGGGGACGTCCTTGTCCAGCAGGGACAGCAGGACGTCCAGCAGCGCGTCCACGCCCAGGTCCTGGAAGTGTAAGGCACTCTCCAGAGTCTTCTCCAGGATGGTGGCCACCACCACCCGCACCTCCCGCACGCTGCACTCCAGGAGACAGATCCTGCCGGGCAGGAGGGGGACAGAGGACATCAGCTTAATCTCTCTCCCAGCCCTACATCACTCCTTATGAAGTTAGTCACATGGACCCTGCCAGCCATGTCACAGCAAAAGTCTTGGCCATGAGCAGAAGGAACAGGACTGAGATATTACTGTGAGAAGAAATTAAAACGTGGGTGCGAAATGACTAGTATTGGACAGAAAACTGTGATTAAGATACTTCACTTTGCAGGACTGGCGGAGAAGAACAACACATTGAAAACAAACACACATAATGCAGAAAATGCATTGCGTTTCCTAATCTATAATTATATACGTAGCTGGAAAGATTTTACAGCCCACCAGGCTTGCAGGGAGCTGATACAACATCCTGCTCTTCTGCAAGTAAAGGCAGGCCAGTGTGTGGTGCGATGGGCCGTCTCAAAGTGGGCTTGGCTTGCCACCGCTTTTACGCACTTCTTGGCCTTGACGGGGCCATGGCGTGATAGCACAGCTGCCGAAACTTTCGATCCAGACAGCCAATCAAACGTCAGCCACCTCCTTTGCCGCTCCCTTCGATCGGCGCGTTCTCCCCCCACGTTCTAAATATTTACATTCCTGAGCGCGAGACTACTTCCAAGTTCTGAATCCAAACACAAAGAGCTGCCACACCTCCTGGGCACAGGTGCAATCCGCTTCCCTTAATGGACTTGACTGAGCGCGCGCGTTAAGGAAATTGGGTCGCGAGCCAGAAGCAGAGAACAATGGAAAGAGGTCACCCTTCGCCCTTTATAGCCGCAGAGGCAAAGGAACTACGCAGGCTGGGGAGTTGCCTTGAAGCACAAATCACGAACACGGCCAACACGGAAGACTGCCGTCTGCCGAAACGGTCCCACTGCGGGTTTAATTTGAACCGTGATGTCGTTAATGGGTTCAATTCATCATTATCCTTCTGAAGTCCGCACCAGCTCCCTGACGACCAATTTTAATTTTGAGCATCCGGTGTTGGGATGTTTAAAGCAGAGCGAATTCTTATGGGTCTCACTGATTACACCACAGCTTTGCACGTAAGGAGAGAGCAGGGTGCCGATTAGCAAAAAGTATGAGAATAAATGAGAAGGGAAACCGGATTCAGTGGTTTGGTCCTTGTCCGATTCTGTGCACACTCACTTGATAATCTCACGTCCCTCGGGGCTAACCAGATACTGGACCATCCACTGGCAGGCCTCGCTGCTCTTGGATAGCAGCACCTCCACAGTGGTGATCCACTCGTCCGTGTCCACCCTGCAGGTCAGAGAGGTTCACGGTCAGAGACGTTGAATACCTTGAATGCTGCCAGTTACCACAACCCCAGACTGCCGCTGCCTTCCTTGGTAACATTGTTTCCACAACAGTGACAGTGCTCTCTGCTTAGCAACATTGCAGCCTTGTCACTACCTCAGTCACATGTCTTGGGTCATCCAGTAGCGAGGTCCCTGTGTCATACATCACTACATGGCCAAACTTCATAATGCATCGCTGTGAATGCTGTCCATACCTGAGCTTCTTCTTGGTATGCAGGTAAGTGTGGAAGAGGAACTGGACAGCCAGCTGCAGGCTAACCTTTGCCATGGCCTGGTAAGACGGGTGCTTGAGTTTTGTCTACAGGCCGAAAAAAAGAAAGAAAGAAACACTGTGACCTCCAATGTAACAGCTGGGCTCAAACCCTATTTCCCACCAGCCCCCACCAAGGACAGAAACACTAATAACGTACCGCGTTGACCGAGGCCATCGAGAGAGTGAAGTTGAAGTAGTCACTGTTATACACGTCTCTGTTCTTCATGAACTTCAGATTCTCGTCTCTCACCATCTGTCAAGACAGAGAGCATTATAAGACAGCTATACACCACCAGACATGTTTAAAGACAAAAAATGTGTTAAACACACATTTTTATGCATCGTTAAAGAGAGGTAACAGAATAGGATTAGTCTCGCAGACTGCTACCTGGTAGATCCTGGCTGGCATCTTCTCCACAAACAGCCCCTTTTTCTCACCCTTCCTCACCAGGCGGGTGAGCAGAGACAGGCGGTCGTTGTTCGCCCTTGGGGGCCGCGGGGAGGACTGGGGTGAGATTTCGGGGGATGAGGGGGCGGACCTGCGGAGGGAGGAAGGCATGGTAAGTCTGGGATGTGAGTGAAAGGTATGCATTGTACGGGAGGGTGTAACTGGGCACAGTGTAGCACTCACAGAGACAGGTCCTCGGCCTCCTGCCTCATCACGCTCACACGGCTCTTCTTGGGCAGCACGGGGGAGTTTTGGTCTGAGATTCGCTGGTAGAAGAGCATGTAGGCATTCCAGTACCGCCTACGCACATCCGGGTAAGGGTTGGCTGAAGGACACAGCAGCAGAAAGACATTCAGCCAAGGCAAGCCTGAAAACATGCGTCACAGAAGCCCTACTTAAATATCAAGCTGTGTTTGCAGGTCAAAGCTTGGCTTTCTGTCCGGTCTTCGTTGCCGCATCACAAAGATAGAGGAAAAGAGGAGGGGAGGAAGTCGCATTGGGGGGGCGAATCAAGCCTCGGACTTACACTGATCGTAAACCTTGGGTCGGTACTCTCCTCCGAAGCACTCGTACTCCAGAGACTCGTCGTTCATGTCGAACTCCTCCACCACGTTGTCGTTGAATTTGTACCACCGGCCCCGGGCACTTCCCCTGGGAGGGGAGAGAAACACGTCAGGGTGGCCACTAATGACCACTAAAGGACACTTTACAGCTAGGTGCGTCCTTTTCCCAAATTAGGCGATCTTTTACCCTGCAGCTCTTTACAGTGAAGCACAATCTGGAGACAGTCACTTTTATCACATGAGCAGATTACAGAGCTCTTGGCTCAACCAACCACTGATTCAAACACCTTCACTGCACACTCACCGACGGTCCTTGATGAAGGAATAGTAGTGTCCGGCGTGGGCCTGGCCACTGTGCACCACCACGCCCACCAGCTCATAGTTCTCAGAGATGGTCACCTTCTTCCGGGGTGACCCCCCAGAGCCTGGCTCCCCGCCCCGCCCGTTCTCCCCATGGTCAGAGCTGGAATCCTGGCGTGCCATGCCCGAGACGGTGTAGGGCTCCATGTTCAACACCCAGGGGAACTAAAGTCAGAGATGGGGGGGGGAGCAGACAGTGAGTACCTTTATCCCTCAACGCACTGCTGGTTCAATAAGGAAGTAGTAAAACCAACCGCTCATGGGTCCATTTGTTTATATCCTCATTCACACAATTCAACTTATTGAATTTCAGGGGGAATTTGGCAACGATCATATACAGAAGGCAAAATTTGCTATGGTGGAAGAAATTCGACCTCAACAAGACAGTGGTACTACGGCAAAAGTAAACTAAGGCCAGTGAGAAACGATGCGGATAATTAGCACTGTACCAGTGATCGCGCCACCGTGACTTCTCCTATACCCGTGTGGTTGAGCGATGATCTACGCGGTGTGTGGCCTTACCCTGATCTGCTCGTCATACTTGATGGAGCGTCCGCTCTCCCAGTCAAAGCCGAAGCGCATGAGGTGGATCACGAGCACACTGGGGAGGGACTTGATGCAGGTGCGCTTCACCGTGGTTCTCTGGAGCAGGAGAGCAGAGAGGTGGAGCCATTAATCAGGACAAATACCAGCGAGATAGAACGCGCACGCACAGACATGCACACACACACAAACTCATGTATATACACGCACTCACACACAGGTACAAGCAAACCCACATATAAACGATCACACACACATACATACATAAGAATATTTTCATAACAGGAATCACTTTATACATATTAACTTGCTGTTCCCCCTACCTGATGTATTAATGTAAAATCTGTTGGTGGCCCAATTAAAAGCTTTTAAGCAATTCAATGTTTAAATTGCATGTGTGGCCACTCCATGAAGCTCTCCAGAGAGCTCACACACTTCTACAGCCAAAAGGTTCAAAAACAACAACAACAAAAAATACATTTGGAAACATGTGGTCAGTACTGACTTTCCAGGGGGGGTCAAGTTAATTCTGGGTGGCCTGTTCTTTGGGTCTGGCATCTCAAACAATAGTGGTCCTCCAAGCACAGCACAGACGAAACTGCATCCAGAGTGCAGGCCTGCATCCTGCTACTCAAAGTGCATTCTACAGATGGGTACTTGCATCTATACATACTTGTGTAACCCACAAAACGAAGGCGTTGGTGTTTTCACGTTTTTGTGATGATAAAATGTTGAGGACGTAGATGTGGACATGGTGGCTGTACCTTCTCCTTGCACTTCTCACAGTAGTAGGCATTGCTGCCCTCCAGGACCTCTCCTCGGACAAACTGGTCCAGCGAGATCTCCAGACTCTGGCACGACGTCACGCCCAGGTTCAGGGCCATGAAGGTCTCCTCCCGTTCATATCTGTGGACCCAGAACCCAGGTCACCATCGGGAGCGCCTCACAGCGACAGCTGCTCACAGCATAGCAAGTCTTCACGTGCACTGTACCTGTGTGGACAGTCTTTGCAGATCTTCTGATCAGAGAAAATGCCTTGGAACGTGTTCTTGAAAATCTGCTCCCTTCCGATTTTCTAAAGAGAAAAGCAAAACAAAATCAAACAACATCCATTTGAACGCCCATTTGGGCAGCAGTGTTAGCATAATGGTTAAGGAACTGGGCTTGTAAAAAGGTTGCAAAACTCAAACAACCTGGAGTGCCAGTAAATATCTAACTGTATAAATGGATTGTATGTAAAGAAATGTGAAACTGTAAGTTGCTCTGGATAAGAGCGTAAGAATGTAATGTAACGTGACTAAGAATGACCACTTCAAACTTCAACTGGCTCCTGAGAACATGTTTGTGAACCGTTGAGCAAGGGCACGTCACTGTAGGGCGTAAAGCTGCGACGGGCTTGGCTGAGCTGTACCTTCAGGTGTTCGTCCAGTTGGTCCACCAGGCTGGTGAAGAACTCGTAGGCATCCTGCTGCTCGCGCACGAACAGCTCCTTGTTCCACATCTTGAAGATCTGCACAGAGAAGAGGCCACCGGTGACGCGCCGATCGAGCAAGCAACACGAGACACGAGACCACAGTCTGTACCTTGCTCTGTGGTGCAACCTTCAACAGTAACCTCTCCTGCTTTCACACAACAACATGACGCAGTCTGATCGAACGATTTCACCCCGGCCCACCTAGCCATGGGCTACACTTTCCTCTAATGGAAAAGCAGCTGACTGAACAGTGCAATGCTAAAACGATTTGGCAGCCCACCTTCCAGAAGTTCTCAGGGACATAGTACTGCAGCTTGCTCTCCATCAGATGGCCAAACAAGGACTGGACCTGGCAGAACACGCTCTCCTCTGGGTTCTCGGTGTCGTCCTCGATAGACAGGAAAGCCTGGAAATCGGAAACAGTCAACACGTATTCACACAGCACACGCTGCATTACCGTACACTACACACCACTGACAATGCACTATGCACCACAAACCACATCAAAGACTCGTTTTCGACACACTATATGCTACAGAACAAACTACAGACAATGCATTACACACTGCACTTCGAATTACATACTCTACAACACACAATGCACACTCATCAGTTATATTTCTCTAGTTTACACAGGGACGTTTCAACTCTACGGGAAAGTATTTCAAGGTCCACATACTCTTAACTTGATCTATCTAAACTTGATATAGATTGCTTATCTATGAGCATTTGTGTGCATGAATGAATCATTTTCTCCTTTGAAGAGAATGGTTTTTCTGGTTATGTGCTTGCTGGTTTTACACACAGCATCTGTCACCACCTGGTGGAAGAGCCCTGCCAGTTTCACCAGCGCTTTGGGACCAAGTTTACAGAGTGCATGCCCTTCTCTTGACGTCAACATAATGTGGTAATGTGAGCTCCACCCCCATTGCATTGCCCTTTCGACTCAGGCTCCACCCCATAGCCCTGCCGATTTCACCCAGGCTCCACCCCATGGCCCCGCCCATTTCACTCAGGCTCCACCCCATGGCCCCACCATCTCACCTCAGGCAGGCCAGGCTGCATGTAGAGCTGCTGGAAGACTGCGTTCATGTAGCAGGTGGCCCCTCCGTTCTTCAGGCCCACGAACCCTGACACTGAGCGACTGTCCACAGGAGGCAGGAACTGACAGAGCACAACAGCACAGGCCAGACATCACTACCGTACATGAAGGGCCTGCGTCTATGACTGATTGCAAACATGCACATATTCAGACACGAGGCACACTCATTCTGTTACATACAGCCTAAATCAAAAAAATCAAAAGTCCAAAAGCTTAATATAAGGACCGCTGACACAGCACACTACACATACAAATGCCATTGCACACACTAAAAAGGTATTGGTCTAAAAGCTTAACATATGGCTCCACTGTTAGGCAGGGTAACTGCAGACTCAGAACGCTTCCTCTCCCATTCACTGAAGCAGTGAGGACCTGCGGTGGGTCTGGCCAGTGGTGGCGCACTCACGTCAAACTCCTTGGTGAGCGAGGGGTCGCACTGGTGGTGCATGGAGAGGAGCTCTCGCGTGATG
This sequence comes from Aldrovandia affinis, assembly GCA_029706075.1. Lineage (NCBI taxonomy): Eukaryota > Metazoa > Chordata > Actinopteri > Notacanthiformes > Halosauridae > Aldrovandia > Aldrovandia affinis. The sequence goes on along the minus strand of JAINUG010000194.1, from coordinate 1,662,614 downwards.
AGCTGCAGGTTGGTGATGGAGCTGTCTGCCAGCATCACCAGCACTTCATACGCGGCCAGCCGGCTGCTGACCGTGCTGCACCTGATAAGGGGGAGGAAGAGACGCAGGGGTGAACAGGGGCGAGAGCTGCACCCAAACACAGCTACTACAGGATTAACAAGATTAACGAGCACACGGTTTGCCTCTTACTAGCCTGCTAATCTGCCTATTTTTATCTCGCCACCGCTAATACGTCTTGGCCAGTGGACAAGAATTTCCAGTGGCCGATTCACTGGAGCAACCTGCTGCGGAACTTAAACCACGGCACCGACAAACGCGTGACAGCTGAACGTGAGATCGCGGTGCGTGAGTGAGCCGGTGAACAGCGTTCTCACTTTGGGTGGAAGTCCTGGATAGGGGCGGAGGTGCTGGAGGGGTTGTTGCTGTTGAGTATGATGCGCGAGGCCCGGAACAGGAAGTCGTCCAACAGCTGCTGAATGAGGGAGGGGCCTGCGGAGGAAGTGGGGAAACGTTTGAAAACAAAAACCGGAAGGCGCACAAAAATCTCCTGCTCAATTTCATGAATCTGCAGAGCTGAACGCTGACACAAAAGGTGTCCGACCGTGCGCCCGCTCACTCGACGGGGCGGGCGTGTCGGGGGCCGGGGCGGGACTCACCCAGCTGCTCCTTCTCGTTGCCGCAGAGGGACAGAAGGGTCTTGATGAGGCGCAGGTGGCCCGCCTGCAGGATGTTGTCGGCCTCGCTGGTCTCCAGCTCCGCGGTCCAGGTGGGCTCGAAGTTGTCCAGCCAGTTGATCTCGTCCTCCAGCATGACCGCGGGGCTGATCTGCAGCTGCTCCATCTCTGTGGCTGAGAGAGAGCCGCGTCACACATCGGCACAAAAGGCCCAAGCTCGCGGCGCTCAGGGACGCGCCGCCGCCGCTCGACAGACTTACAGGTCAGATCGTCCAGGAGCTGGCACCGGAGGTCAAAGTACTCGGCGCACTGGGACAGCAACCTAGAGCACACAGCAAACACATTGGGAAATTTAGGTGCGATGCTCAAACACGTGCAATTCGGTATCAATTGACAGAAAAAAAAACCCTATATAGGGTAAATTATACATCTCCATAATCAAAGAAACCGATAACATAGGTAAGCCAGACTGTACATGTCACAACTGTGGTATCCGTTCTTTCCATCCGAGAGCCACAGGACGGCCGGTTGTTGTTTCCACTATAAAATCAGCAACCGGTTCAGACTCAAGAAACCAGGTGAGGCGAGTTAACGGTGTAATCGACCGCTTTGATCGATCGACGAAGTGCTGAGTAACAAGGAAAACCAGCACACCCTGCGGCCCTCCGAGGACAAGCGGGAACACCACACGGCGCCGCCCGGTCGCAGCGCCGTTCGGTTCGGGGGGGCTCACCTCTGGTTGATGCCTCTCATGATGCTGGTGGGGGACCACAGGGGCAGCTGGGCCGTGAGCACCACCTTCAGGAGGAAGAGGTTGGGCTTCTGCAGGTCCGGGTAGCCAGAGGTGTCCGTCTGACTGAGGGTGTACAGCTGGTCACAGGCCACGCGGCGGATCTGAGACGGGACAGGGGTTCAGCGGCAGCTAAATCGTTTCCATCTTTACGCAGCGCATGCTTTCCCCATCGCACGGTGACGCGGCGGGGATTGTTTGCTTGTCAAAATCGGTTTGTCAGATCAGGGCCCGAGGCTGTGCTTTTGTCTCCTGTAAACAGTGAACTTTGAAATCTGTGCACGCACGCACGGACGCACCACTACGGGGTAAGAGGAGGTAGAAGCGGGACAACTGGCTTGGGAAATCACTAAGCCAAAGGAGTTTTTTACGAATGTAAACGTGGCAGACGGGACATGGAATGTAACGCGCTCCGATTAAAGTTATTATTTACGGAGATCGTGCGAGCCGAGGAGGTGAAATTCCACACAGTCCTACCTCCTCGCTGGGTGATCCAAGAAGTATGTCGATGATGAAGTCGCTCACGCAGGGCAAGTTGTAAAAGGAACCTATGCGAGCAGGAGAAAGCACTAGGTTAGAGAGAACAGAGAGCCCATCATCATTTTTACCACTTTAGTACAGTACTGCAAACTTCCGTCCTGTTGGAGCTTCTCGTTGAACCGATTACAAACACTAATCTTACACCACACATAAATAAATATATGTTTATTAAATATGCTATGTGAACACTGTTTGGCACACATTAAACTTGATTCACATAGAAACGGGTGTAATGTGAATCATGACATCTTGCGAGATTGGTAATTAAAATGAAATTCAATATGACAGACCCTGGTGGGTGGGCATACACCTATAGATTTCAAATGGACAAACAGGAACTCGGACTGTGAAAATTAGAACATTCTATAAGAATAACATTACACAGAGTAATGCACTGTGGATTTGCTTGCATTGAAGTGGTGGAGGACCACTTAAATATTGTGTACAGTGTTACGTTGTGAGAATTGGTAATGGACAGGCATGGACATTAGTTCGAGAACAGTAAACGCAAGTAATGAGACACTGATACAAATATGTCAGCTATGTCCTAGATGTGCGAACGTGCACATGCTGTGTGTGCCCTTTTGCTACACTCCTTGCACGTGTGCGTGACATGTTTGTAAGAGCGCGTGAGGGAGAGCGCAGGAGGGCTCACAGAGCTGCTGGCAGCGCAGCTGCAGACAGGTGACGAGCAGTGACAGGGCCTCGCGGGCGATGATCGTGTCCTTGATGGACACGCACAGCTGTTTCACACAGATGCCCGCGTGCAACGTGGTGGCCTCTCCCTCGCTGCTGGAGCTGCAGTTGCTTCCTGCGACAGGCAGGGGGCGGACGCGACAGAGGAAGGAAAAACGGAGAGAGGGAACAAGATTACAAAAAGATGACAAATAAAGAAAGAGCTTCTCCAAACAATCTGTGCTTTTATGAATGATGAAAGATGCCTAAAGCTTTAAGGGAAATTAGATTTGAGCATTGTTATGAAAACAATGCTCTGTTTATGGTATTTTCATTCAAATCCAATGTTGAAAGTTAAACCCATTTCAAAAGCATCTGATAATACACCTTTAGGTGCACTGCTGCACAATGATGCTCAGATTCTGCTCAGATTCCGTCTTACAGCAGGTAGGAGGGTGTGGCATCAGGCCTGACTGTGCTAGTTCACAGCAGGTAGGAGGGTGTGGCATCAGGCCTGACTGTGCTAGTTGACAGCAGGTAGGAGGGTGTGGTGTCAGGCCTGACTGCTAGTTCACAGCAGGTAGGAGGGTGTGGCATCAGGCCTGACTGTGCTAGTTCACAGCAGGTAGGAGGGTGTGGTCTCAGGCCTGACTGTGCTAGTTCACAGCAGGTAGGAGGGTGTGGTGTCAGGCCTGACTGTGCTAGTTCACAGCAGGTAGGAGGGTGTGGTGTCAGACCTCACCTGTGCTGCTAACGCGACTGCGGACGCCCAGCGGGAACAGGGAGTTGGTGCTCTCTCTGATTGGCTGGCTGCTGCCCACCAGGTCCAACCGGCCTGCTGCAGCCGCCCAAGTGAGCCGCATGAAGCAGGCCACTGTAGAGGTGAAGTCACCAACCTCCATGGTCTGACAACAGACAGGGGAGACAAAGGACAAAAGATTCAATGAAAAATATCAGACAGTAAAATAGCAATCCACAGTCAGACGCAGTCGATAGAGATGCAGTGCACGCGTGGTGAGAGTTCAGGGTATCTTAGCCCTTTCCTCTGTTAAGGTCATTTGTGAATGTGTCATGCAGTTGGACATCTGTTCAATTAGCATCATTATTGTGAGGAGAGCAGATGAAAGACATGCATGCCTCTCCTGGGGGAAAACCACTCAGCTACAAGGCTGACCTCTGTGTAACTCCATTCTGAGCTAATATTTCACCGTCCTGTCCAGAGGGCCTTCCAGAGACTAACTGGGAAATTAGACGCATTCCATTCCACTTTCCTATTTGCAATTATAATTCCAGAGCATAAACTTAAATGTTCCAATCCCTATTCCTAGAACTAGACCTGGGAATTCGATCCTTGAAATAATTTCCACTGATTCACGAGTCAAGCCCAGGCCTGCCGCATTAAGCCACCGCGGGCTCTCCGCATTACAGCTGCAGGCCTCAGCGATCATTACCCCTGACCGGTCTCCGTCTCCCCCTCCCCCTCTGACCTGGATAGCCACTCGTGCAGCTGGAATGATCTCTTCCACGCGGATGGAGGATCGGTCGGACATGGACATCTGTCTGTAGGAGGACTTCTCCGGCGTGCCGCACAGGGAGAGCTGCCGGCTGCCCTGCCGGCTCACGTTGCGGAAGGGCCGGGACGACAGCGTGTCCAGGCCGTCCTTACTGATCTCCTCGTCCAGGATGCTGGGCATGGTCTGCCCTACCAGCAGGAACCTGCAGGGGGAGACAGAGCTCAGCACACGCACCGCAGCATCTCCTTCGTCGCATTGCCTTCCCTTATTTGGCAGATGCCTTTGTCCAATTCGACGTCTGTCTTGGCAAACGACACCAAGCGTAAATAACCAGGACAAACAGGATGAAGTACCAGAACGGAGGAGGCGGGAACGCTCTGGCATAGTGCAAAGCTAATCAAACTCGCCCACTGCATAAGTAAATGAAACGACATCTGAAGCGCGTGAGCACTTAACACGTTACTCAATAATACTCAACGCAACACACAAAGGACACACTTCACTGTCAATAGTACAATAAAAACGGCATGGATCAATAAGTACAGAAAGTGCTATAATTTGAGCTGTAATGGTAACACTTGTGCTCCAAGGTTGAAATGAATAGAACACAATGAAATATGAAATGAAAGATGAAATGAATATGAACAGAACTCCTCGGAGGGAGGTTAGGACCTGCCTGAGGAGCTGGGTTGCCAGCGCACACTCGAAGACAGATCAGTGCTCTACAGTTCGGGCGAATCAGAGGCGAGACCGTGTGGCACGACCTCAGCGTGGAAATGCCAAGCAGGGGGGTAGGGTAGGGTCTGACAGGGGCTCACAAGGGAGCCATTCCTTTGATCACTCCATTTTAAACCCGATGGTGGGCTGCAATCTTCAACACATGCACAACTGGGGCAGCCATTGCTTCTTTGCATTTTGAACAGGGAAGCGCGGACGGAGCAGTTCTGACTGATTGGTTACCCCAGAGTTACCACCGAACAACCCACAAGTCGCACATTAAAGGGGAATTCAGTATCATTCCTGACCACTTTATATTCTTTATGAAATTTTAAAAATGTATGTTTTAATGACTGTCCAGTGGAAAATGACTGTCCAATGTATTGGTAGGGAAAGTTTAAAAGGCTTTAATGATAATGTACATCCTCCTACTGTATCTGAAAGATGGCTGGATTTGAAGAGCCTATTTCCTTCTCTCTTTTGCAGAAGCAAAACCAAGTTCAGATCCTTGGACACAGCACAGAAACTGCAACACGCCACAGGGGTAAGACATTCTCACGTTCCCGCAGCTGTCACCCCGGCAGTGCGAAAGGAAGAGTGAATTTGCAGGGGGAGGCTGTTACCTTGCCAACTGAAGGCAGATGGAGTAGACGCCCTGTCTGGTCTCATAGTCCACCTCCGACGGGATAGAGTCCCTCTGCATGACGTTCACCACCAGGCTGATGGAGAGGGGGAAAAGCACGCCCACGCATGAGCACCATCCAGCACGCTGCCTCACAAAAGGCCACATGGACCTGCCCTCAACATCTGCCCAACGGTTCTGTCCAACGCGTTTATGGTGTGATACACAACACGTTCACCTCATC
>JAINUG010000194.1:1444338-1651838 GCA_029706075.1 Aldrovandia affinis | reverse complement strand
CTAATGTTGTCGAACCAAAATTAAAGCAAGTTTTTTTTTTTTTTTCATTTTACACTTTGTTTCAGATTTTATCCCAATTTAGTAGCCAATTACACCCTCTACGTTTCATGTCAATCCCCCCCTGGTATTGTGAGTTCGCTGCCGTAGCCCTGTGACCGGTAGTGACAAAGGCAAAATACCGTCTCCTCCGAGACGGCACTCGCCAGGCTGTTGACCGTAACTCCGGTACTACAGAGCCACACCTGTGTGCAGCGAACTTCCTGTTGGCTTCCCTCCCCCCTCCCTGGGGCGGACGGCCAATTGCCGCCCCCGGTGGCACTCCCGGCACGAGACGTAGCTTTTGTCATTGTAAAGAAACGAAGAGTCAAATGAGAACAAAGCACAAACGTGAAGGTGGGACTAAGTGTGACGCGCGCGTGGCGTGAGGGGGCGTGTACCTGGAAGGAGACTGTACAGAAGTGGCGACGGTGGGCATGGCTGTGGCTGTCAGCATCTTGGTCGCCCTGGTAACGGCGTGCGTCAGAGTGGGGCCCCCTAAGGCCGAGCTGGCAGCCTGCGGACGGCGGGGAGAGCGTGAGGGACAGGCGAGCGCTCCGGCGCCGTCTCGTCAGAGGCACCCGACACCGAAACTCCACATTAACACGAGGACTCGAACGTCGGCGGCACTCTTGTGTGAGCCCCAGGCAGGCTCTTCCCTGGCCCTGAGCCTGCCCCTTCTGTCCAAAGCCACACCCCGCTTGGGTTGCACTCCAGTCGACATTTTTCTGTGTATAGCTACCCCAGAAAACTCAACAGCGGGCACCTTAACCTCCTTAATTACAGGCCGATCATTTAGATTCAGTCCCAACAAACGTTGTGACCGAACACGGAGTGGCACGACGATTCCCCAAAACGAGAGGGTAACGGAAGCTACTCACCTCTAATCTTTTATAGCAATCTGCGATGAATTTCTTGTGCAGAGACACAGAGTCCTGCGCAGAAACACAAACGGGTGCGATTACAAGTCGGCCTGTTGCGGCTCACAGCTGGGCGGAGTCGAGCCACTCTGCGTGCGTGCGTGCGCGGGCCGCGTGGCTGGCCTCACCTTCTTCATTTTGGGATTGAGGTTGATGTAGCTGTAGGTGATGATGAGCTGGATGGCCTCGTTGGCGATCTCTTCGTCGGGAGACTCCATGGCTATCCGCCAGATGAAGTCCATGCCGGCCAGGTCCAGACGCTCCACGCACTGGACGGGGAATAGGAGCGGGACGGGAGAGGAGACATTTGGTCAGTCACCGCAGAGTCAAACGGCTTCTACTTAGAAATATTCTCTTTCATCCGACGGTCCAGGATTACAATCGTCCGTTGTCCGTTATATATAGGAAACCGATTTTATTAACGTTTTGTGACTTTCTGAAGTTCAGATTAATGCATGATCTCCAATGGCAGATTACCGTGTTTGAATATTTACAGCCTGTATCTTACTACATCACCACGCATCTCATTATATATATAATATATTCATCCTCCTTGCCAGATTTTATATTCATGAGTACTGCTAGCCATCAAAGTGACACTAGAAGTGCTTGGATTATCTATGCTCTTCTTAGCCAGAAGAGACCATGGGGAAAATTGAATAAAAAAGTATTAGAACGACATTGTAGGTTACTGGGAACATAAAAAAATGATTGGATCCAATTCATTCTGACACAAGGCCAGGTGATAATTAGTAAGAGAATGGGAGTCTGTAGCGCACATTTCACAGGAGACTGCTTCACAACTCTGGCACAGAAATCGAGCGATATTGCCAGCAGGCTGGTCCTGAAGACCGATACAGTGCCAACGATACTGCTACCGGAACATGCAAGCATCACTCATTGTGTCGGTTTACCCCTTAATCAGGCCAATGTTGTGGATTTAGCTAGCTAGCTACTTAAAATTCACTAGCTGACATGAATTATTTGTTCATATTCAGCTAATAATATTTGAGGGAAACTACAGAACAGCTCACTAGCTAGCCAGCTTGTTTTTCCTTTGTCTTATCTGCTATCGACGTTGGAGGTGATAATAATTTTGACACTTGTGGTATGACCGGTACAGGTCACAGAATGATGAGTCATCACAAAACCAAAGCGTAAAATCCCATGCGACAAACGTGACGCAATTTCTCACTCGCAGCCTATTTTTGAGCGATATAAACTACAGTCACCGCAGCGCATCTAATCTTTCCATCTCTCTCATTCATGTTCAGATCTAGAGTCGGAGTCTGGCTCAGACGCGTAGGGTCGAATCCGTCCCGGTGCCACGTCCTTATTTAGCATAGTGCACCGTGGGTTTCATCTGTGACGTAGGCAGCGTTTCAAAAGAACTGTCAATCGAGGGGAGCCTCTGCATGTTAATGAATGTGAAGTCCACGCCCTGACAGTACTGGCAGACCGCCTGACTGATGCTGACAGAGACAGAAATAACGCTTTGTTGTCCACAAAATGAACTTTTTCATTCTTATCTGTCCAAAAGATGGACAGCTTCTATTTTCAATGTCCAAAGTTCCCCAAACTTGTCAAATGACGGACAGCTGGCATTAAATGAAACCGACCGTGTCTCTGCACCGGCAGCCAGATGAGAAGCCTACCTCACCGAGCGAGGAGCTGCATAGGGACACATGCTGTTGAATTAAATATACTATACCGGGGGTGTTCAAATCCAGGCCTCGAGGTCTACGCACTACACCACCTGATTTCACTAATTAGCTTGCTTCCTGGACCAAGGAGGTAAACAAATTATTTGAAATCAGGTGGTGAAGTGCATGGTTGGAGCAAATACCTGCAGACCTCGAGGCCTGGATTTGAATACCCCCGTACTATACTATACAAACGTTTTTGTGATAAACCGCTATGTTATGCAAACACACACAATGAATGTCTTTTTTTCCACATGTCACTTACAATATATAAGGTGGGTGGTAACTCGTAGAAACCAATGCCATTGTGTAGAAAAGACTACAGCTCACAGATTCACCACGCTGGTTATTTCATTGAAAGTAGTGACTGAAGCAACGTTGGGTTCCCTCGGTTTACACGGGGAGAGAGACATTCTTTCCTCTTTGATCGGAACGGGGATTTGTGTATCGGATCGATGATGCAGAAGAATTCGAAGCACGTAATCACGGGCTGCTAATAGTTACAAATGTGAAACACGACTCTCCTGTTCCATCTTCATTACTTTCGCGGTAGAACATAATGGAAACCAGAGGATTCTCAAAAACAAGTAGATGGCAACACACCAACGAATGCAAATGAGGCCTGAGATGTGCTCTTGCCTATGGCAGCTGAGTACCTGTATTTACTAAATCCACAGATTTAACACCGTCCGCTTTTATGGAAAATTACAACCGATACCACCCACTGCCAAACCATCATTTACATTTTAATTTATTTATGCATTCATTTTCCACTACCTGCAAGGTATGTATTCAGAACGGTAGCTTTTACAATATCAACGCACCTGCTCCACTAAATGCTAATTAGCGAAGTGAAAAGTGACAGATTGCTGTCAATCAAACAGCAATTAGTAATGCAAATGGTTTCCCAGGCACATCAAATAATAAGTCACACAAAACGAGGGCAACGGCTAATTCGGAACAACTGTGGATCTGATAGCCGTTTGGCACTCTGTGGGCGGATGATGAAAATCACAGCTATGAAAAGGGATTTGAGAATTTCGTTTGGCCTCGTGCATGACTCATCCTGGCAAATTGACTACATTTCCATAACCTGAGGGGCAAAAATACTTAATGCTTTCGATCTATTGGAGCTCAGCACGGGCAATTAAAATGTGTTCCTCGTTTGAGCCCTGCGCATACGTACACAAATCAGAACAGGACTTGCAGAATTGATACGTACCAGCTGAGTTCCCTGTCGTTTCAGCCGGTGATCGCTGAGGTTCACGTTCTCGAAGAAGGTCTTGAAAAGGTTAAACCCTACAGGGACAACGGAGACGCGGTTTCAGATCAACGGTACGAAACAAGCCATGAGAGAGAGAACAGTCCTCTGTTAAGGGCCCGTGCTTCAGCCATGACTGGACTGCTGAGTGGACAGCGAACACTGCATGTGATCAGAGGTGACGCTGTGCGACATGAATGCACAAACAAGAGACAGCGGGCCCAGGAGGCACGGTGACTCAGATGGGACCCACGCTCTTAGCGCTGTGGCGTGAGACTCTCTGTGTGGCGCTGCCGTTAAGTAGGACTGAGCCTGAACACAGCCGCCGTGGGCCAGCGGCAGGGGCTCAGTGGCTAGCGTCACGGGCTGGCAAGCGTAGGGTTGCCGGCTCAAATCCCAGGAAGGCCAAACGAAAAAACGATGAACTGGAAACCGGAGGGATGCTGGTTCACTTCCTGGGGCACTGCCGAAGTGCCCTTGAGCAAGGCACTGAACCCCTAACTGCCCCAGGGGCGCCGTACTGTGGCTCACCCTGTGCTCAGACCTCTCTTAGGAGAGATGTGCGAAGAAACAAATTCCAATCATCTTGTGTTTAACTTGTGTAACATGGCAAACAGAGATTATTCTATCGTTGGCGAATGAACGGAATGGGAACGGAACGGGCACGGAGGGCCGGGGTGCGTGGTGTCGGCCTGCCCTCACCGTTCATGGTGATCTCGTAGGGCTCCAGCTTCAGGATCTTCTCCTTGAAGAGCTGCTGCTGTACATCACTCTCCAGGTCATGCTGCCCCTTGGTGAACCACTCGAAGCACATCTGCAGGGGGAGCAGGACAAGCCGCCAGTCAGGAGTCGTCTTTCCCACAGACCATAATACGCTGCGTCGCGCGGAGGGACACGCCGGAAACTAAATCGGTCGCGGTACCTCTCTATCCAGTTCACAGACGTCCATTCCGGACACAAGGCACTCCCACACCTCTTTGGCCCTATTCCACACCAGGTACAAGCTGGCCTCCTGCAGGAAGAAGGCCAGGAACTTCAGGTGCCCCTCGAGGTACTGCAGGGGAAGAGACAGAACAGGAGTCAGCTCATGACAACACCGGCGGCAGCACCAAAACTGAGAACAAATCGATAACCCTGCAGATTGTAATCTGGGGAAAAAAAGATCAATGGGTCTTAATGAATGTCACAGATCTCACTTTAGTTCAAATAAATAATTCAATTTGTAAGAGACCGGGACCAAGGACAGCTGGTGTAATAACAGGGATTAAAAAACGGCACGGGGAGAGGAGCACTAGGCCAGTGTCAGAGAGGGTACTGAAACAAGACTGCTGCTCTTTGATGGGGAGGGGGGGTGCAGTGACACACAGTCGGTCTCTACCTCTTGGTAAGAGTATCTGCCGTCCACGAGTGTGGACCCGGAGAGTCCTGTCTGCCCGGCAACAGACACGGCCAGCCGATGACAGGACACAAGACTCCCTGTGATCAGCTTGACAATCTCAAAGTTCTTCTTCAGGTCCTGGATGATGCTCTGCTGAGCAGAAACACAACGGGCCCATAAGGTCACTCTCCATTCTCTATGGGCCGTAACACACGGAGCTTGAAATATTACATATATATAATATACTGATTCAGTATTGTAAATTGTAGACTGTAGAGCTTTACATTACATTACAGGCATTTAGCAGACGCTCTTATCCAGAGCGACTTACAGTTTACATTTCTTTACAATCCATGTATACAGCTGGATATTTACTGAAGCAATTCAGGTTAAGTACCTTGCTCAAGGGTACAACGGCAGTGTCCCACCTGTGGATTGAACCTGCAGCCTTAACGTTACAAGCCCAGTTCCCTAACCATTATACCACACTGCCTGCCTAACACATTGGTTCTGGTATTATAAATGTAGATCGCAAAGCTGTGAGATGCTGGTTCAGTATTGTAAAGTAGACTGCAGAGTGCCCTAGGTCTATGGTGCCCGAGGGCAGCTCACCTTGTCCTGTTTCTGGTAGGTCTGCTTGATGAAGGAGCGAGTGATCTCGTGGAGCTGGCGCAGTGCTGGCACTACCCACACGGCCTGTGGGTTACTCTGCTGGGAGGACTAGAGCACACACGTGCAGTGAGCAAGGACTGCCGGTCGCCACAGTCCACACGCCCAGAACAAACACTTGAGCATACACGACAGCTTAACCCCTTGTTGACGATTGCTGCAAATTAGCCTCAAACCCCTTAAGACCTTAATACAGCAAAAAAATTTAATTTAATTTTTTTTAAATTCAGGCAATAAGGGGTTAATGGAAGAAATGTGCCTGCTAAATTAAAATATGTCATTTTTGTCGCGTTACAAGAGACGGGTTCATTTTTCCATTGAGACTGCAATTTTGCAAAGAACATTCTGGAGATACTGAAATACATTCATGATATTCATCAATATGTCCATGAATATTTCACAGCCCTTAAGTGTTTAGTATTGTTTTTAGTGCTTCTCATTTCCCAAACCAAGTAATTTGGGAAATGTACCACTGAGGATATTGGCTGGCGTACGTGTCACTACTTGTGGCATGTCAAACAGCGATTGTTAAACACATTTCGAAATCATGTCCTGGTTACAAGCATGTCGTTAAACCTTTAAATATCCACGTATGCATGTTTAAATATATCACGGGTAGAGCTGTGGCTAAATATGATTCACAAAACTGTTAATGGCAAGTGGGAAGCAGGGACTGGAACAGCTGTCTGCCCGAGTACCAAAACAAGAAAGAAGCTCCACAGAATTTCCCCTTCAACAGCAATGAGGAAATGACCCATTCAAAGTTCAAACATGTCTTTAGCCGACGAAACGAAACCACACCGCCACCCGCAACCATAGTAACAACCACGTAGTGGGGACATAATTACAGACAACCTACATCCCATATCTCACATTTTGCAAAAAACTAAGACCCGAACGCAAAAACAAAGGGTCAATCAGGAAAAGGTGGTATCAGAAAGGTACCAATCAAATACCCAGGTTGTGATCGAGCCCCATACCAATCAAACGCCCAGGGTGTGATCGAGCCCCATTTTCCAGTCTAAGGGAGGTTGCAGTAAGATCGGAAGAGAGAGGTGATTGGTCAAGGTTACGGATCAAGAGGAACCACAGGGTGTTTCTTACTTTGGACACTGAACTCGGTTTCTTCTTGCCCCAGGAGCCAGACAGAAAAGAGACTTGTGTCTCGCTGGAAGATTTTGTTTCCTCCTGTATTAGTATCTAAAAACATACAACTTCAATTTCACTCAAACGTTTCCTCCAAAAAATGAAAAGCAAAGCGCCGGCGAGCGAGGCTGGCATCCAGGTCTGCAGAAGCAAATGCAGGAGGAGGAGGAGGAGGAGGAGGAGGAGGAGGAAAGAGCTGAACGGGGCTTCTCGACTTCACATCTAAAGTCACGCCGCCATATGCAGCTGACGACGCTGACGGCTCAGGCTTATCGGACGCCTGCGGAACAGAGCAAGTGTTCTTCTTTGAAGTTTACAAAGACGCCCGCGCAATGGGCTTTCCTCTGCAGGCCACAGCACTAGAAATACCATTTAGAAAAAGCACAAAGCAGGAAGTGTTCTTCAGGAAAGAGTGACAGCTTTAGTATTCAGTGGATGTTCCATAGACGGAAGGAGGGAGAGAAAGGGGTGGGGGGAGATAACCCTGGCTTTGGCAGCCTCACACTCACCAGAGGAAGGAGGCGGGAGGGGTCAGTTTCATGGAACACAACTATTATTTGTATAATATTATCAGAAATTATGTGTGCATGCATTGTAGACGGGAGTTTATTTTTGTACCATAGCTTTGTCTTTCTGATAATTTATTTGTTCAAAAATGTTTTTAAACATCTTTCAGGACCACAAGATGCCTGATTTTATTACTTAAATCCCTATTCTCAGAGCTGAATGTGGGCAAGTTTCTCTCCCAGTCTCGAAAGACAAACCATGAACAGGCTTGTGATCCACAGAGAATTTATGTTGCTGAATAGACTCGAATCTGGCAAAGTTAGGTCTCTGGGAAATATGGTTTTGCTTCAATGGTTTATTTTCCTCTTGTAAATTGTTAAATATTTGTCTAAAACATTTCTATTACACTTTAAGGCTCAGGGAAAACCTAGACACTCCAGGAAGTGAAAGAAAGGACTTGCATTTTTCTATTTTAAGGATACAAAGATACAAATAGCCTTTTTGTTAACTATCCGTTCCAAGATCACATTGTGAAAAGTGAGACGGTAATGGAGCCCCTGTTCTGCAGACCTCTCCTCCTTCCTGCTCTGGTCTGAAGCTCTTCACTCACCTTCTTGATGTCCTCAATGCACTTGATGATGTAGTTCCTCTTGACGGTCTCCTTGACAGCATAGGCGTCGCTAAGGATGGTGAGGTGCTCCTCCAACGCCTGCTGCACCAAGTTAATGGGCAACGTCGGCAGGTGAGCCAGCTCCCACAGCACCTCGAGCACCTGGGACCCCCAAACGCACACGCACACACAGGTATGAGCAGAGAAAAGGTCTATTTAAACAAAGCTAATTCAAACCATACATAAAGATTATATGGATCATTATTTAAAAAACAGAACAAATAGTAACTCTGAAACTTGCTGGTAGCACACACACACACACACACAACACACAACACACAACACACAACACACACACACACACACACCTTGCCCGTCGTAGCCTCAGATCGAGCCTCTCGGCCAATCCTCCCAATTAGACTCAACAGTTTTTGTCGAACGCGGTCGCTCTCCACCTCCCAGCTCTACGGAATATACACAAATCCCAAAGCTGAGTTTTGCTATATTTCTAAATAGTGCCTGCAGAATTCGTAATTAAATTAGTCATTTACACCGAGGGCAATATGCATAAGAGGCAGCTCTCTGTTTAGTTCAGATGGAATCATCTTCAGATTTTTTTTTCAAGCCAAAAATAATACCAGTCCTCATAGCTGTACCTGCAAACACTCTACATTTTTGGAGGTCAGTAACAATTTGCCATGTTTCTCAACTGAAATGTACAGTAATTGGTAGAGCATTAGAATAAGATGTCTCCTTTAAAAACAAAAATTGTCACTTTTATTGTAATATTGTAAAAATTGTAATATTATGTAATATAATATATACATTACATGATAAAAATAATATATTTTTTACATAATATAATTTTTAATAATAATAATAATAATAATAATAATAATAATAATAATAAGAGCATCAACACGGTATATGCAACATAACCATTTCAAATGTAGAGCAGAAACGTTTTCGCACTTACCTTCTGGATGAGCACAAACAGGTGGCTGAGCTGGTCGAAGTTGAACTTGACAGCAGCGGCCGCGATGATGGTGTGGATGTTCTCGATCACGGTGGACGACTGTCCCGCCTGGGCACAAGAGGGGAGCGCGGTCACCGCGCGGCCGACAGGAGGCCTGTCTGCCCACCGTCCTGCGCGCATCTGGACCAGGGCCGAACCATCCCCAGCCTGCACTGAGCCCTGCCACTCATATTACTACCCATCGCGCGGAAGGATCAAAACACGAGCGAGGAACCGAGGACAATGCAGCAAGGTAACCATGGCTACGCGGATTTAAAAAAAGGTCACCGCTCCTTTAACTCACTCAAAGGAGGGGAACTGTCGATGTCGGCTTCCATTCTATCCTGCGTGTGGGTTCCTGCATGAATAAACCGGTCCGTTTATCAAGCCCAACCCGGCCTTTGTACGCCTCTAATTTACTACTCATTTCCAACGTCAACCCCCATACTTCATTGTACGTCTGCTCAACTGTCAAATGAACGGGGCCCTGTCTCATAAGATATCAAAAAACCCAGACTTCTGTAAGACTGTGTTTATTATTCATCTTACTGTGTGTCTCGCCAGAGACAAAGCCACAAACAGCACATCAGAGCAAACAGAAGAATTCAGTCGCGCATGGAAACACGCTGACCAGAAGAGATGCTGTCAACAAACACTTCAGACACTTACAAAATAAATAGCCCGCTTCATACACAGCCTTTGATTGCACTTAAAAAGGACTAGGCAAAAGCTTTCTTTTGAAAAAATTGACAATATGGCTACAGTGTTAGAAGGCATCAGCCATTTCATTACCCAGCTCACAGGGGGGGGGGGCTCCAGGGAGGGAGAAGGTAACTATCTGAAGCTGGCAAGGAGCCAGGCGCTATCAATCAATTGCAACTGCTTTAGAATCCCTCACAATTCCCAAAGCTCCTCCTGGAGATTGTTTGGAATCCAGAACTCTGGGGATCTCCTTTGAAGTGGCAGACACAGACATATTGATTGATTTTTCTTTGAATGAATCTGGGGTTTCTGATGTTTTTAAGGCTCGACACCGACCGGTGACCCGCGTGGGCCTGGACCGCGTGGGTGCCGAACCAGAGACGAGCTCAAAACTGCAACCGGGACTGCTCGCGCCCCCTCGAAAAAGAACCGACAAGCTCGAGGAAACACTGCAACATGACCGGCGGACTACGCCTCCTTCGCACGAATGATAATATTAGGATTCGCTCCGTTCATGAAAAATGAGCTCGCTACTTACGCTGCGGAAAAAAGTCACGAGCAAATTACAACGTGCTTCAAAAGCAACAATAGGGCAGATCAGCCTACGCTGGCTGGCTGGCTGGCTACGTCTTTACCAAGGAAGAGACGGCGCGGGACTTACATTTACATTTTACATTTTAACTTGGGACTTGGCTGGCTATTAGCCTCTCTGTTACTGTGACATTTATTTAGGGCAGCCGGGCCCCGCTGCCATCACTCGGCGGAGATACAGACCTGTATTCTCCAGATTTTGGAGAGCTCATCCAAGGAGAGCTTGCTGCCAAGGAGCTCAATGATTCCCTTTATGCGGTCGCAGTACTGGGCCTGGTCAATATTGCCTAGAAGATACGGAGAGAAGGAACAGGGGTGAAGGAATGAAAGGAAGTGTGAAAGAGCGAAGAAGAGAGGAAGATGAAAATAGAGTAAACAAAGAGATAGAGGGAAGAAAGCCCTTTGCTTTGACATGACATCACTGGCTGTTCACTATTCGGTGACAAAAGGATGGAAGGGTGAACGAGAAGGGCTCTAATCCAAGAGTTATACCTACAGGGAACAGATCTATTGTGGGATGTGAAGATTACACTCCTGTAATGGGGATGTTGCTAAGGAAATAAAAGCACTTCTGCAGTGATACAGCTGTAGGCAAATTACCTTAACGTAGGGGCGAAAACATGAGTCATAACACACTTAGGAAAAACAAGATAAGCTAGATAATCATCTAGAGGGAGGTCTAAAAACAAAGAATTTGATACAAATGTAGTATTTTACAACAGAACAGTTAAAACACAGAGAAGTGTTTATTGCCGAGGAGATATGTTTGCCATATTTCAATATTTGAAACAAAAGAAAGTGAAATATTACCTTCAAGGGCTATTGACAGAACAGAGTTTTCCACCAACCAATCCAGCAATCGGTCAGTGTCTATGGCGTTTTTTACCGTCTTGGACACGGTGCTTTCCTCTATCAACTTTGTCACCTACAACACAGATGAGACAGAAAACTCTAAACAGGATGGAAGAGATTACCTTTTTCCTGGGAAACTAAATCATGGCATACCTTCCGCACTAAGAGATTTTCACTGACATTACGAAAGGAAAAAAAAAAAAGGAAAAAACATGAAATTGAATTCCATTCCTATCAGTGGTGATTTACACACAATTTCACACACATTTTTTTCTGTCTGCTATGGGATCAGCCAGTTTGGTTACATTTCCCTCACATCACGGCTGTGTTCGAGATTAGAAAACCGATGCAATCCGTTTTATGAACTGAAACGGGGCTGTGTTGACGGACCGGTTGCAGATGGCTGTTACTGCGGCTGCTGTTAGGCCAATCGTGTACAACGTGACATGGATTATAAAAATGTCACTTGCCGCTATTGGTTAGACCTATGGTTGCACCACAGCACCCCCGCCACTCCCAACAAATGGGAACAAATATTGTTGCCAAATGAAGCAAGCTGTTTACAGCGAAAGTATCGTTCAAGGCAAACCATAGCAAAATCTATTGATTCTGGTGTGGACCAAATCAAAATGGCTGAAAGTCAAAAATCAAAAACCAAATATCTGAAAATCATGGCCATCATAAACTGTGGAAGGCAAAGTTTGGCTTGGGAGCCATGTCAGCGGAAAGTCTCCGTTTTATACGCCGTTCCCCTGCGGGAGTCCCTGACCTCTTTGAGGGAGTTCATTTTGGCGCTGAAGTGCGGCGTCTTGAGCATGCGCAGCAGGATGTCCAGTCTCAGGTGGTCCACCACCGTGACCAGCTCCCGCTGGAACCTCATGCACAGCAGCTTGATGGCAGAGAGCAGCTCGGGGATACTGACCAGGCGCTGCACACAAACAAGGCACGGAGGGTCAGGAGTCACATGATCACTAAGCAGGAAGACCAGTGAGGGTCCATCACAATATTCAGCTAACAGTTTTTTCAAAGTTTAGCTTGCTACAATTATTATTTTTTATTTTATTTTTACTTACTTGTCTAACTCGCGTACAGTAGCAATATACAGAGGGTAGACAAAATAATGGAAAGACCAAACAATATATGAACATTTACTAAATAATAAAGAGCTGGGCCACCCTTTGCCTTCAGAACGGCTTCAACGCTTCATGGAATGCCGCTATTCGAGTTTTGAACGAGGAAGGATGAAAGATTTTATAATTGCGATTTAGTTACTTCAAGACGGGGATCATTTATTTGTTTTCATTATTTTCTCTACCCCCTGCAATATATCGTAGCCTAAATGTGAATGTTAGCGGTTGTTATTCGCAAGCAAAGGAGAGATTAGACCATTCTGCAGAGTCCATTTCAAACTGAACTGAACCGGCGGACGTGGCGTCACTACCTTGTCTTTCAGGTCTTTCTCCTCCAGGTTCTGCACGTAGGTAATCATCTTGTGGATGACGGGATCCAGCATGGGCTGTGGGTAAATCACACATCAGAGCCCTAATCTCTTCCCCTGCGGGACCTGCAGAGGTCACCGCGTCTGAATGCGACACAATCACACAGCAGCAAGCGCACGACTGACGGAAACAATCTTGGTCCCCGTGTCATGTGCATGTGCATGTGGGCTGGGTGCCATGGGAACTACAGTGACTATAAGCGTTGCTGGAGCACAGCAGCTGTTGGAGAGTTCTTTACAGGAGAGCGCGGGGGTCATTCCCTCGTCACAGGGCTGCACTCACCTGCACCAGGCTGGAATTGAGGTACTCGGCGCAGACTGCTAGGGGCTGGACCAGGGCAGACACGCTCTGCAGAGACACAAAAGGCCACACGCTGATACGGAGCTCGCGCGGGACGCTGCCGCCAGCACAAACCACGACACGTTCAAAGGAGCGCCAGCTTCTGAAAACATCGCAAGGAAAACTTGTGAACTTGTGAAGAAGTAGTTCTGTTGATTGGCACAGAGAGGTGGTTTCTGAGTTCTGTCAGGGGTTATCTGGTACTCCGTCAGATCAGAATACGCTACGGCCTACGCCAGGGTTCCTCAAATCTGGCCCACAAATCCAGATTCGGTCCTGGTTTTCCTTTCTCTCAGGTAGTTAACTGAACAATTAATGCAATTGATTGGCCAGAGTGTCTTCACACCTGACTCCCAGGTAAAGGAAGGGTGGAAAAACAGCAGTGCTCGGCCCACGAGGACCGTGATTTGAGGAGCCCTGTCCTACAACTTCTCTACACCACAGTCCAATAATCATACTCTAGTAACACTAGTTCTTTTTTTCGAATGATGCAACATCAAGCCATACATGTCTTGAGGTCCAGTCAAAGGGGTCAGGGGAAAAGGTCACACCCTTTTGAGAGGGCCTCTTTAAAGTAGGCACACCTGCTTCGCAGAAAAGCTCGTGATTCTGCATGCAGAGGGGGCCATGGGGCAGCTGTGTCAAATTCCACACATTTTTAAACACGTGAATTCTGGAAATATGGAACGTTTCGGTTTAAATGTTTTGCCCCGTTTTAATTTTCCTTACGCTGGGTGAAATTCTGTGTAGCCCTGGAAAAACCAAGGACACCAAGCCACTTCCATTGAGAGGGCTGCTATGCTAAACAATGTGCAATTGTCTGAAAATGAGTTTCATCTAGTAAACCTTTAGTCCTCACGAGTAAGTATATTACAAAAGCACAATAAAATATATCCAGAAATGCAGCAGTCTGAGCAGTTAGGAATGAAGAAGCAGGCATGTAGCATAATAATAGAAATTATTATCTTGGTGTAAAAACTGCTTAAATAGCACACATTTAACACCCCCAAAGGTGTACAATCGCATGACAAGGCATGGGAATGGTTAAGCGCCAGTGTCTTTTCTGACAACTGTGTGCGAATCCATTAAGAGGCAGGCCTGATTACTTTCTCTTGAGCTCAGCCTACAATTGCTTCTCTTCCAGCAAATGGCTTACGGAGAAAAGGCAGCTGTCTAATGCAGGATATGAAGATGCAACTACATATCTGATTAAATATTTCTTAAATAACTGCGCACTGTGTTTTATTTGATGATCAAATCAAGTCTGTCAAGATTTATTTTATTTATTTTTAATTTATTCCCTGTTTTTCTCCCAATTTGGTGGCCAATTTCACCCTCTATTTTCCCCCCTTTCGAGCCCGCCACCCGTTACTACGGGACAAGCTAATACCCCGACGCCGGCAATGATCCGCCTCCACCGAGACGGAACTCGCCCACCTACTTTCTAGGGACGCCCTTCCGCTCCTCGGGAAGTTTGTGCCGGCTCTCCCTTCCCCCTCCCCTTGGGGGTGCAGCAGCCAATCGCCGCCCCCAGATCTGGGCTCCAGGCCAGAGCCAGACTATCACGGTCGGATTTCAAACCGCGGCTACAGTGGCCAACTTGCATTCCGTGCGAATGCTTAGACCGTTACGCCACCCGAAAGCACCCCTGTCTGTCAAGACTTTTGCAACAGTTTTGTCACTGCGGGTAAATGAGAGCTGCAATCGCACTCATTTACTGCAATGGCACAAGTCCTTTATTTCACCACCATTAAAGACGGCGAATAGGAAGGAACGCTTTCCCTTCCAGTTCGTCGTCAACGGCCCCTAAGATTTCAGTTAGGGATGAATTTTAAAGGTGTTAACTGCAGCTTTGAAGTTGGGTGGAGATCACACATCGAACCAGTAGGACTTTTGGATAATTACAGCTAAGTGCAGTATAATCTGCCAAATAAAATGTAGCGGTTTCACTACAGCAGACAGTTAACCTCACAAATCCCACATCTTCCTGCTGTTTAAGACCACAGTAAAATGATAATCAATCAGGTTCCCGCAAGGTCAAATACGAATACTAAACCTTGCACACTGTATGGTCATCTTAACATTAAAATGGTATGGATGAGCTTCATACACTGTTCATTAATGAAACCCTCTATGTACCATTAACAAAACCACTATTGGATTTGAATGTGTTCAATGCGATTTCCATAAAGAAGCACGAACACCAGCACATGCTGCAGCAGTAGCAAGCGGTTAGCTGTGGTAACCCTACCACACTCTTTATTTTTGCATTGCTTACATGCAATGGACACAGATACGTAGAATATTGCACCCATACAGACTAAGTACTAGTGCTTCTGGGAGATAGAGTTCTAAAGTGATGAGGCAGCTCTCTCAACGAGTGCTCCACAGACAGGTCTGGAGATTTTGCACATTAAAACGGAAGGATGAAGGGAGAGCACTTCCAGTCCAGCGTAAAGCCACAATTCAGAATGGAAAACTGCCTCTGGAACCAATACTGCCGTCTGCAATCCCACCCCCATCGAACTCCAGTTTAATGTTCACATATGCAGCACAGATCAAAGACGTGAGATCAATGTGAAATGTTTGTGCACCAGGACAAAAAAAACGCCACGCAGATTTTCCAACCCGACAACGTTAATCAGTGAGGCGCACACAATAGCTCGGCATCAAAAGCTTTCCGTTAATCCCAGCAGAAGACTTAAACAAGACAGCTCGGGAGCACTTGACGGATGACAAAGGAGGAGTGTGACAGCGAGGAGTGAACTTCTCCATCACCGCTCACTTAGCTCCCGTCACAATCACAGCGCGCTTCTGTCGTTCGCAATCAAACATGCTTCCCTCGCTGCTTCGCTCCTTTAAGGAGATGAAAAATAACACTTGTTTCCCCTGCATAAGCAGCCATTGACATCTGAGATGCACTTTCTTTCCCCCCCCCCCCGCTGAAGGAATGTTGCTTCACCGAGCATCTCTTTCATGACGTTCATTTCAAAGGGGCCCCAGGAGGGAACGGTAAACAAGATGTACTTGCGCTAAACACACATCCTGATCTGCAGAATTAATCGTGTCTTTCTTCTAAGCGTACACAAGCGGTGTCATAAATAACAGCAGGAAGCGGTAGCGTCATCCGTCGCTCCTCCTGACACACGCTTATCAGTTACCATGGCCTGTCCCACCTTTGTATTGTCACAGACTTACCCCGATTTCGATTTCCTCAGCGTTCAGCTTGGTTTGAATGGCAGTAAATCCTCCCATCTCCCCGAACTGGAAACAAGAAGTACAGCGGTCAAAACGGACGAAGCGCTGGCATGGCCGGTGCGGCTCAAGGCATTGAAACGAGGCGAGATGAGCGAGACGCTGCTCTGGAAACGCAAGCGCCTCGAAGGAAAGCTGAAGCAAACGGAGGCCTAGCTGACACAGAAGCGGAAACCTTGGCTGACCTGCAATCTGCGAGCAGCCTCGCGGAAAAAGCAGGAGGCTTTTAGTACGCATTAGGAAAGGGCATCCATGATAATGAAGAGCTCACTCTGTAACATAAAACCTAAAAGAATTATCTTTTCTACTCAATTTATTTTCTGGCTTTCCTGCTTTGGCAGGATGTCCAAGAGGTGGGGAGTTAAGATACCCTGCCAAGATCCACCTATGACTCAGGGAGAGGGAGCTATCAGAGAGATGGGTAAATCTGGATGGTGGGATACAGGGAAGAGAGGAGGGAGAGAGACAAATAGGGGTGTAGGGGTGCAGCACCATATGTAGAGGGGTGGAACAGGGGGGGGGGTATTATATATAATATGTCTTTGTATGTATTATATATACAAATACAATTGCAGTTATAAACATTTGTGAAATAATATTATGATGGTTTTCAATCTATTGGAAAGGGCTTGTTCTGAGTTTTCCTCCTTTGCGATCCATGTGACATTCTGGTTGGGACATGCAGCGCATATTGACAAAAGGATTGAGAGCCAGTGGTCTGGATCATTGGTTCTTAACCTCGGTCCTGGGGACCTCCTGTGTATGCTTGTTTTTGTTGCAGCCAATTTCATGAACAATTCATGTTGTTTATACATGTATTGTTGACAGCAGGAAGAACATGAAGTTCTTCCATCAATTTGTTCCTTAAACTTATTTTAACACAATGCAGGTTTGGCTCATTGCCACTTGCTCCGTCACTGAACTCTTCATTTTCCAAAAATGTCTTTCAACAATTCGGCCCCCACCGATTTCACCTGCCAGTCCACAATTGAATGAATTGAAAAACGTAACCTCTTTCTAAAGGAAATGTGTCATATAGCACATTACAGAAAATGAGAGCATTAGTTGATCGGACTTAATGTCCTGGAATGTGAATATGGGACATTTATTATTCATGGAATGCATGGCCATTTCTATTGCATAACGTGGCCATAACACGGCCAGTAAATCATGCTTTAATAGAGATGTAAAGTATCTCATTAAGAACAATTAACAACTAGTTATAATTCAGAAGATGCAGTTATGGCAGGAACGATCGATAACCAGCATACATAGGGGGTCCCCAGAACTGAGGTTGAGAGAGTATTTAACCTGTCTGGAAAGTGTGAGGCAGGGCATTTAGTACTGGTCTGAATAGTGTGAGGCAGGGTATTTAGGGCCTGCTGGGATAGGGAGGCAGGGCATTTAGTACCAGTCTGAATAGTGTGAGGCAGGGTATTTAGGGCCTGTTGGGATAGTGAGGCAGGGCATTTAGTATCTGTCTGAATAGTGAGGTGGGGTATTTAGGGCCTGCTGGGATAGGGAGGCAGGGCATTTAGTATCTGTCTGGTGGGGTATTTAGGGCCTGGGATGAGGCAGGGTATCTGTCTGAATTTAGGGCCTGTTGGGAATAGGGAGGCAGGGCATTTAGGGCCTGTCTGAATAGTGAGGCAGGGCATTTAGTATCTGTCTGAATAGTGGGGAGGGTATGTAGGGCCTGTTGGGATAGTGAGGCAGGGCATTTAGTATCTGTCTGAATAGTGAGGTGGGGTATTTAGGGCCTGCTGGGATAGTGAGGCAGGGCATTTAGTATCTGTCTGAATAGGACCCAGAGGTATTTAGGGCCTGCTGGGATAGTGAGGCAGGATATTTAGGACCCAGAGAGTGAAAAGGAGGTCTATAGAGGCCTTGTTTGTATACTGTAAGACAGGGAATAGAGGACTTGTTTATATAGTGTGTGGTAAGCTATAAGTGAGAGTGAGAGTATAGAGGACTTATTTGTATAGTGTGTGTTACTGTATAAAGAACCTTTCTGGAGAGTGCGAGGGAGGGTGTACAATACTTACTCGATTCACCAGGTCCACAAGCCAACCATGTGGCTCCTGCAAAAACAAAGTTGTTTTCTATTTTCTTAGTGATTAAACAAACAGTAAACCAAACATTCTTCTTCTTCTTTTATTTACAATATCAGCTCCCTTGATTTCTTTCTCATTGCCTTATTTTCAAACATCTAGTGCCACTACGGTGTCTAACGCATAGCGTGTACATCACACACTTTGAAGCACCAAAGGAACGCAATGTATAAGATTTAAGATGGACATTTTGTTGAGGAAAAACAGAAGCAGCACATGCAAACCACCACAACAGGTTTTTATCCAATACCAGTACTAAAACCAACGGCTTGTCAGAACTAGC
Source organism: Aldrovandia affinis (assembly GCA_029706075.1). Lineage (NCBI taxonomy): Eukaryota > Metazoa > Chordata > Actinopteri > Notacanthiformes > Halosauridae > Aldrovandia > Aldrovandia affinis. The sequence goes on along the minus strand of JAINUG010000194.1, from coordinate 1,632,961 downwards.
TCAGATTAGAAGCATTACCGCAAAAAAGCATGCAAACTCCTTCAAATCGCTAACTGGTCAAAACACAGTCCTGTTGTTGGAAATTTGGTGTCTGCACTGGGCAGTAGCTCAGCTGTTGTGAGTCACACTACCGGCCTGACTGCAAGCCAACAACAACTTGATTATGTAAGAGAGAATTTGAGTAAGCAGTGTTTGTCATACAGCTAGCTATCTCTCAAACCAGAACAATGACAGAGCAGAAAATATGGACAGCTCCCTAATCTTCATCCGCCTCTGCATTGTAGTTGTTTCCATGCAAATAAATGTAGTTTACTTTTAGATGAATCACAAACATAGTAAATTATGCAACCATACTTTTGCATGCAGTGTGCACAAGGAAAACAATCCCATTTCCGCAGGCTAAAGGTCCTTCAGTAATCACTTTCCTGTAAAAAACAACAAAACTGAATCTATCTGTTCATTGTTCAACTGAATGAATGAATTTAAAAAGGAAGAGAATACCTTCTGGTAGCTGGAGCTGGGGGACACAGCAAACATGCTGTCTTCCCCAAACACCTCTGCCCAGTTCCTCTGGCAGGATTTCATGCGGTTTTTGAAGTGGTATTCATTGTCTGGGTTAAAGGCCTTCACAAAACAAGAACAAAACATGACTTACTCATCTCAAACAAACAAAACCCACAAATCCAGCCATCATCTTGTTTCCCACAGCAAAATCTGAACTAAGAGGGTGAAAAGCGAGGCCGGTTTAGTAGGCCCACAGCCGGGCGGACCAGACGTACCATGGTGAGGACTCCCATCAGCCCCACGGGGATGGGATCCTGCTTGACCCGCTCTGCCACCAGGTCCACCAGCAGCATGAGCATGTTGTAGATTCCCTCGTGAATCTCTGTGCCCCATTTGTGCACGGCGCTCGATGTCAGCAGCTGCCCCAAGGAGGGAGGGAGGGAGAGAGGGAGAGTGAGAGAGAGGAGTAATGGGGAGCCACACGATGTAGCGACCTACTGACCCACCCGTTCAGAACCGGCAGCGTTGTCGCGGTCTATACGCCAAACGCCTGCGCAACACAGGCAAGCTGGGTCTACAGCGAGGTAAATCAAGGATATGCCTACTGTGTGCGTCAAAGCATTATTCTTTTGATTATATTCTGAAAGTCTTGAGCATGAAATGCATTTAGATTTTGGGCCATTTTGCTTATCATTCTTGCAGTGCACTGGTGAATAGGCCACACAAAATTAAAAAAGCATTTGGTTTATGAGGTGACCTCAATTCAGTCTCTCCCTGCAGAGGGGCGCTCCTACCTTTTTGAAGGCTTCTGGCATGCATCGGTCTATGAACCTCTTGCAGTTCTCGTCCGCGCTGGCAAGACCTGGGCAGGATAAAGAACAGATCAGATTGGGGGAGAATCATTTGGGACGGAGGAGGAGGCGCTGTTGGGGTGCTTCCTGGCCTCCACGTCACGTGGACGAGCAGACGACCACGGGACCAAACGCACGCCGAACGAAGGCCCGCAGAGACGAGTCGCGTCACAGCGCACGATCCATCGGGAGCGGCGCTCTTCACTCTCTCACGACGGCAGAAAAAAACAAAACAAAAAAACGCACGTCGGGGCTCAGACCGGTGCTTCTTCGCGGGAGGAAATGCAGAGCTCCCGATGAATAGTTCCATTCTGCAGGGGGAAAGGGTTGTGTTGTGGAACAAGGGCAGTGGCATATGCGCCTGCCTCATGAGGTTAGGCTGCACCGCAGGTCGGGAAGAGCCACACGAGCAGGCGACATGTTACAGGTGCCTGTATTGTAGCGGACGACGTGCCAGAACGAGAGCCCTTTACGTGCTGCTATGCCTCTCGCTCCAAATCCATTTCACCTCGGTCTACTCGGCTGAGTGTCAGAGGCTCCAGGTTCACCAGAACTTGCCCCATGTAGGGCTTATCTCCAGGCATCGTCCTAGTCCGGCAGCCATTCTCCCAGTGAACAATCCCACGGAAGGGGATGTTTCTGCTCTCTGCCTCCCCCGGTTTGTTGCTGGCAGTGTAGACGGAGAACATCTCTATAGAGCTCCTCTCTGCAGTACCCTCATGCAGCCACAAGGATTTTTTTTTTCTTCCCTACACTGAACAAAGTGTTTGGTGAGGCACAGAACACTCTGAGGAAAACCTGCTTTTTAAATACACGTGTAAGCCTGACGCTATGCCTGGATTAGGATGGAATGAGGCCACCCGTTCAGGAAATGCTCACACCGCACAGACTAGTTCCTCCTCCATATTAAACAGGGTGTTATCGCGCCTCTTCCTTTTATATGAACGGTTGGTATGCTGACCGCGCACCAGGGCGATGGTTAAATATTTTCAAACCTGAGCAGATGCCATTTACCTCAAGGTTTACCATAGCCAGCGACACTTTCAGAATTGAGCCCTGTTGCCCTCTCTTCATTTAAATTGAATGGCTTCTGGCTAGAGCGGAGCAAGATTGGTATAAATCCAGGGTAAGAATCACAAGCTACCTGATGGAGATGGTTGCGGTGGTAACCTAGCGTGTCTTTTACATTAACATGAATTCTGACATTAACATGAACTCAACAAACCTACGAGATTATAGTCTTCTATTGAAAATGTCGTTCTTTTGGGATTTGCTGTCACACTAGCAAGGAGTATAAAGGTCACCAAGAGAATAACACCTTTCACTGTTGAGGGGGGTATTCTGAAACACTAGAATTTTGGTAACCGACTGCTTGTAACGGAACAATTTCCCCTCAAAATGACTATGACAGCTGTGCGAAAGTAGCAATTTCACGCCAATTAGTGCTGTGCACAATGTTGAATTCTTCACATCTGGTGGGTTGCGAGCACAAAATCAAATACCGTTCAACACATATTTAATAAGATGTCCAGCTAATAAAGATGTGTCCGATTCTAGACGCAAGGGGCATCGTGCATGAAACACCGAGACGTATCGAACCCCGGAAGCACGCTACAGTACCCACGTAAATGAACAGAGTCTGTAAGATCGGTCCTGTAAGAGATACGGGAGATGCATGAGCCTCACCCAGTCTCGCCAGGCACGTGGAGGCGATGAGGCACTTGCCCAGCGACTCCTCCCTCTTGTAGGGAATGGACCAGTGGTCGGTGAAGACGCGGCTCTCCAGCTCGTACAGATTGGTGGTAGGGAACTCCATGTTTCCACCGGAGCAGTTCCCATTTTCATCGTTGCTCCTCTGCCAGAGAAAGAACCATCACATCAGGAGAGGCAGTTATGCCACGAAATGCTAAATCAACACTTTCACATTCTTCCTACAACCATAAATACACATTTTATTGAGAATATTGGAAGAAAAGATTTCCAAATTCCATTCTGCTTGAAGCAGACAACTTACTAGCTTGCTAGCAAGCTTCAGTTCACAATAGTAGACCATTAGCCTAGATATTATAGCTAGATATTATAATATATGTTATTCTCAACATATGAAACATGCGTACAAGGAACTAATGTAAATGAAAGCGCTAATGACATCAAGGAGGTGCATGGCTGCATTGGCTACAGATATCTGGTTGCCCAGCTTCAGTGCAGGATATTAACTCTTCCTAGCCAAAGTTTTGAGAAGGTGCATAATGTTTACACATTTAGAATCTCATGCCCCATCATCAGCATAACCCATCATTTCCATTTTAAAAGCGCATAGCATGCACTTTACAACACTGTTAGGTACTGCTGAATGGAAATGTGCATTGTTGCATAATGTTAAACAAAACATAAATGATTCAATAATATATTTAATCATTTGATTGAATCATTCAACTGTTCTATGAATAATGAGACATTACAAGCAGCCTCAGGGGAAAGAGCAGGAAGCTTTTAGTACACATAAAAAAAGGGCATCCATGATAATGAAAAGCTCACTAACATCCTAAAAAAAATTATCTTTTGTGCATCCTTGATTTATTTTCTGGCTTTCCTGCTTCGGCAGGGTATCCAAGAGGTGGCGAGTTAAACAACACTGCCAAGATGTTCACCTATGACTGAGGGAAAGGGAGCAATCAGAGAGATGGGCAACTCTGGATGGTGGGACACAAGGGGGAGAGGAGGGAGAGAAATAGGGACGTGCAGCACCATATCTGGGGGGGACAGAAGCGTTTGTATACGTATTATACATAGTATGCATGTATAATAATATGTAAGACAATTAAAATGGCAGTGATGACAAGTCAGAGTGCCATACAATATTATTATGATGGTTTTTAATCATCTATGGGAAAAGGTATTGTGTACTGATTTATTTATTTTTTCATTGTGGTCCATGTGACACCTTTGTTTGGGACATGCAGCCCATATTGTCTGAAGGAGTGAGGACTACTGGTCTGGATAGTGTGAGGCAGGGTATTTAGAATGTCTGGATATTGTGAGGCAGGGTACTTAGGACAGAGTGTGAAATGATGGGTATAGAGGACTTGTGTGTATCGTGTAAGATGGGGAATAAAGGACGTTTTTGTTTAGTGTGCATGGTAGGGTATAAGTGTGAATGTATACGTCTTTGTAAATTAAAACAGTGTACACACACACACACACACACACACACACACACACACACACACACACACACACATAATTAAATATATATTATATATTCCAAATAAACTACTACATGATATTGACTTTAATTCAAAGTCAATTATACATATGAACACATTCATCCAATGGCACAATTTTAAAATTGCATTTTTTTAATTGCCATTTGCACAATGCAATTTGTTCTTGTTATAAACCACACAGTTGTGTCATAAGGTTTGTGCAAAAACACAGAAAAGAACTGGAGCTCATCCGAGAGAGGGCTTTGATAAAACCAGACCAAACTAGTCTCTCCTCCAACCTCTCAGATATATTGCTTCAAAAACATGATTTCTACATTTTGTTTTGCACCGGAATACATTTGACCTCTGACACGGGCTCCTCTCTGGCTTCAATAAATCTGACAAATCGCTGCATATGCGGCAGCATGAGGGCAACATATTTTACAAGGTCAACACGTGTGCAAATTATATATTTTTAAATCACATACATATGAGAATTACATTTTTATCAAACAACTTAACGCTACAATGCAGCACGATGATTTATGGTGTTTTGTGTCCACCCACATCTTAAAGCCATTTGAAAATATTTTAGATCAGGCAGAGGAACGAGCATGAAATCGAATGCTGCTCTTTTCCGAACAAGGCCCAAGGTGAAAACAAATCGACACTCGAATGCCAATGTCCACGTTTTATTACTAAAGTCATTTCTGTTTTAAGTTATTGGCAATAGCAGACTTCCAGCCGTATCTGCTCTGAAGAACACTGGTGTACGCTCATATTCGAGGGGGAGTTTCGTCTCCTCTCCGACCAGTTTAGTTCATATTGCAAATCGTGCTACATTTTCCCCAAAGTTCAACATTTATACAGCTGTCATTTAAATAGTTTTCTTTTCTTCTTAAGAAAGTACGTTGAATTAATTGAACTCATTAAAATAAAACTAGTCACACAGAGAAAGTCTCAGACCATCAGGAAAATATATATATTTTTTTTTAACTACGTTTATACATCAGTTTTTTCAAATTCGAGGTCTTAACAGCCCGATGCATCTGTCCCAGCCCCTGGAAATACTTCATTTCAAGACTTCGGTGGGAAAGTCTGCGTAAACCCCTTGGGGTTGGGATGAGAGGCAGCACAGCCCTGGGAGGGTGGGGATGAAGGGGAGCTGAATGTCATGAGCGGTCCCGTCACTGGTGCAGTACGCCGCTGCTGCTGCTGCTGCGTCCCGCAGCAACACTGACACAGCAGACCTTCCCTACGATCGAGAACGCTGCGCTCCTGGCGTGGGCGTGACGCTCCCTTTCTCGGGCGGGGCCTCCGAAGCTCAGGACTTCTTGGGTAAAAGGACGAGCGGCTTGATGAGAAGTGGAAAGCAGTACTTTTAGCCCGCATGCCCCAAATGGCTTGGTTTACCCATCATGCCACCTTGGGGCTCGGTTATGTGATGTCGTGGAAAATCGGAAGACTTAGGTTTGTTAGGTCCACTTGGGTTTGTTAGGCTGAATTAGCATTTCAGCATCATTCGGGAACACATTACGTCTCCCCACTGAGTCTGCGTGAGAAGGAGAAAATTAGAGGTGCAATATGTAGGCTAAGATTTGGTGGGTTTATTCAATTTTAATGCGCAGTGCCATTGTGTTCTTATTATTCGAGTCGTGTCTGATGTGTGAACGGATACGTTGTTTTACAGCAGTACACACATTCCAATTGGCTGTTTGTTTTCACACCAACCAACTTTGTGTTGACTATTTTCCCCTGACAGCAGTTATTCTGCAATTCCTGGAAAGCCCTACTGCATCCTGTCATCTTTGTGTGGGATGCAGACGTAGCATGGGAGATCAGATATACACGCGAAACATCGGCAGTACAGTCGGTAGTCAAAAACACAAAACGGACAATAAGTAGACGGCACTCACTACATCATATGTGCAATACGCAAGATGATATCTTGCAGGTATTCACCTTGTTTTTGGTGATTTTGGATGGTACAATCTGATGCATCAGAATAAGGTAGTTTCCGGTAGTTTTTCCAATAGGAAAGGCATTGGGCTTTTGCCATGACTGTTTGAATGACTGTTTGCGTTGTTTTACAAAGCTGGAGTTCGGCTTTCAATCAGATCCGCCGACTTCTCTTCCTTATTATTCTTCAAAATGCAGAACTATGTAAGTGAATGCCACGTCATCAGTACCCAATGTGTCTTTCACATCTGTAACTGGCAGAACAGTTTAATTGATTCGTATTTAATGAATACACTGCAGTGGTAACCTGCAGATCAGGCCTTATGCACACTCTTCTAAGTCGCTTTGGATAAAAGCATCTGCCAAAGAACAAAATTGTAAAATTTTACAGGAATGCTACATGAGAAACTGCACTTGCACTGCAGACAAATGAGGAAGAGATCTTTCTCACTCCTCCAGTTTTCCTTCGTTAAGGTGATACTACATCCAAAATTGATGCAGGAAATGTTTTTTGTCTTTCAGTGCTATGTATCCAAAGGAGTTGAGAGAATTCACTGCCTACATGAATCACATCCACCAAAGGCTAGCACTGTAAGCAACGACATCCGAAAACAATGGGAATCAATGGACCCGCAGGTAGCATGCTCGAAACTGCATACCAGAATGACCTTGCAGTAACTTCTAACCAAGTCGCTTGCCCATGTGGTTCATTTGGAAGTTGAAAATGTGGCATTGGCATCTTAGCTAATATTATTTTTGCAGATAGAAGCACAGAAATAAAATAAACTTCTTCTGGGTGACATTTTGGAGTGGGAACCACCTTCAGCTATGTTGTCATTGTTCCACAAGTACCATCACCGACCCCTCAGGGGGTGCACCTGCAGAATTACACACAAGAATAGTGGTTCTGTGTGGCTCAGTAGGTAGAGCATGGCATTGGCAACGCTTAGGTTGTGGGTTCAATTCCCACTGGGACCACATATACTGGAAAAAATACAATCAAATAAAAAAGTATGCATTTACTACTGTAAGTCGCTTTGGATAACAGCGTCTGCTAAATGGCATACTGTATATTGAATAGAATTGTGGTAGTGGGGCCTACATTGAAAGTAGTCCACTTTTCAGCATCATACTTTTCTTAACTACTATTAAAGTACCATCTAATATTGTATACATGCTCAAATGAACCACATAGCTGAGTGAGTTGGTTAGAAGTTACTGGGAGGCAATTCTGGCATTCAATTCCGAGCAAGCTACCTGCGGGTCCACAGACTCCCAATGTATTTGGACATTGATGCTAGCCGTTGGCGGATGTAGGTTCACGTAGGCAGCAAATTCAATAAAAATGTATTGGAACATGTAGAAAATGGTATTGAAGGGGGACAAAAAGATATTCAAATCAATTTGGGGTAAATGAACACTTAACTCCCTCAAGAATCAAAAGTGTCGGATCAATACTGTTTGTGAGGTGAACAAGGAAAGGGTCTTCTAGCTGTACAGGAGATTACTTAATGTGTGTTGACAGATGTGTTTATTTGAGTCGGTTTATATACTGTGCCCCACTGACCAGTTGGGTAGTTCTACATTTTCAAATCAGCTGTTGCTGATAAGGTCACAAGCAAACTGGTGCGTATCGCTCCATAGATGAATTTCAATGAAAGGACAGAGTAATGTTTACTCAAATGGGATATCTGTTCAAGGAAAGCGCCTCAAACAACATGATAAACTTAACTGTAGCTAATAAAGTTAGTTCCTCCGGGAAAACATTAAAGCTAGGCACACAAGCTATAGAAAATATTAAACGATGACTCTCCATTCCAGAAACTGATTTGATTCGCAATACATGACACAATTATATTGTTGGATACTTCAGTTCTAAGAAGTTGTTATTATTTAGCTGTTTAGCTTGATTAGTAATAAAGGGTTTAAAGGAACATGTAAATGACACTGAAGTTGCCCACAGTAACAGAACAAATCAGAACCCTTGCTGGCTACCAACTAATCTTCACCTGCCCAAACTGATTTGGCAAACCGCCCTTTCATTAACAAACTGCATTTATGAACCAAACACACTCATGCTCTTGCTACAGCTCTGGCAGCTCCTTGGCTTCCCTTCTTTCGAACGTTTGTTTTTGCCTAGGTCTTGCTGCAACAGTCTCTTCTTCCACAACCATAACTGTGAAATTATACAGTCATTGATTACTGGCAGTTCACGTGAGCTATGCTAGTGAAGCCTGGCACTGAACTTCACGCTGATGAAAATGTTCCTGCTAGGGGCCTTCTAGGGTGGGGGTACAGTCATTGTCAGCACTCATGGAAAAGAGAAGACACTAGGCTGTATTTTACCATTATATTAAGTCATAAACTACAGTAATGGCTACCTTCCTGTGAATGGCTTTTACAATTCTGAAAAACTGTGAGGATGTTTGATCTGGCTAAGTAAAATATAACAGATCCTCAGGATGCTGAGCCTCAGAGTTACAAACTGACCGGTCAACCGAACGGGGAATGAAACTAGAAGTAGCCTATGCAACATCTTGTTAAGCTCTTCATTATCACTGATACAAAAGGCAAGCATTAAATGGAAACGAATCATACTTCCCATGAAACTTGAAATACTAATAAAGGGGCGTGGGTACTATTGCTAAAGAATACAATGTGGGAAAGTCAACAGTGTTTGCTATAAGGAAGGGTGAGAACAAAGATAAAGATGCCAATGCTAGTGGGTCACTGAAAAGGAAATGTATCGTTCAGATAGCGGACGTAGAAAAAAAAATATGACTGATGTAATGATTGAAATTATAGGAATTTAAATATAGGCTTATAATCAATAAAGGGTTAAATTCTTAAAATTGGTGTATTTTCACATCGCTTTTGAAGTTATAACCATTTCAGAGTTCCAGACGACCTCGATTTCAGATGGGTTTGTATCTGTTCTACTGTAGTTCATGCAGTAATCGATCTAAAAACAGAAATATCTCAAATAATAGCCATCTTCCTCTATGATTTTTGTACAGGTACACATCTATAAATCTGCTAGCAAGGCCAGTAACATTCCCATTACAACTCCATAGATTCTAGTCACAACTCTTGTTCCTTTTCGCTCTCTTACCCACTGAAATTAATGGCATATGCTATGGGACTACTTGCTCGGTCTGAAGGCCACCACAAAATGTCAGTGTTACAATATCAACTGATGGGAAGCATAATTTAAATCTAATCTCATTTGTGGCCTACGTCTGACAATGAACCACATACTTGTCTGGTTAGACCAAGGATGCCATGTTTTTTGGCTACATTCCTTTGAGAACAAATGTGTGTTCCACAGAGCACCACAGCTGGAATATACATGCATAAAGACTGGACATCACAGAAAGAAATGGGTGTGAAAGAGCAGGATAAACTCTCCATTAATGTTCTACTCCAGCACAGATTTCTCTCTCATCAGCTTTGCAGGTGGCTACCAAAAAATGACCTTTTCAGATGCTTAGACACAATCTCACAATGTAAGCAAAATTATTATTACTGGAGTAAGTGTCCTTACAGTGTATGCTGGTTAAGCTCAAAATCTACCTTTGCCAACTGCCACAAACCCTTCCTTTAGCTTTGACACACAAAAGTAAACAATTTGAAGATATGTACGTTACTTCGCCTTCGTCACTACCGGTCGCAGGACTACGGCAGAGAACTCACATTACTAGGGGGGATTGACATAAAAATAGCGGATCTAATTGGCTACCAAATTGAGAGAAAATGGGATGATACAGTAGAATAGAATAGTACATTTAATAGACTCAACTGAGGAAAAATTAACAGTGAACATGTGCCCTCAGTTAGTTCTCGGTATAAAGTAGTGAGAACAAAAAAGGTCAGTATCAACAGGCCTGTACAGAGGCTGGCTCCCAGGGCACAGAGCAGTGAGATCTGAGGGCTAGCAGAGGGTGAATGTTGCAATCTTGGGAGGTTTTGTCCCTCTGGTGTTTGTGCAGTAGCTCCAACGAAGGGTGAGGTAACAGAACCGCCTGTCTGTTACTATGTGTTCCAGTTCACCCGAGACTGCTTGCGAGTATCACTGTGACTTGGAGCTATATTTAGGATGAGCGCATGGAGCCTATGACCTGTGACATGCTTTGAAGGCATAAACAAAGCACAGATAATGAGGCAAAACAGACAGGGCTGGGAGATTCTCTGTTTTCCTCACATGCCTGCGAGGTATATGTCTGCAGTGCCATTATGCCTGGAACCCTGACCACAAGAAAACTACTGCAGTAGAAACCCTGGCATTTTAATACCAAACAGTAGTCTCACAAACTGATAAATGCACAATAAAAAGAGGGGCACTCATATGTGAACTTAACAACATATAAGTTTGCTTTTTCATCCTTATAAAAATGTATTTAAATCAGTAGGGAACAAGGAATAACCTTGCCCAGTGGTTCTAAACCAAGATAACTTCACATTGGGAGCTTGATCCAATAATTGCATTTTTCATATTCTAAAACATTGTCAAAAAAATATTAGTAAAATTGTAATGTTACAACAATTTGTACTGCTTTCTCGTACTGTTGGGGAAAAATGTGGTTTAGGTTATCAACGATAACTGTTTGGGGGGGTATATGCACATCCATTATTGCACTGTCTCAGTCCAATGGCTTAGTAAAAAATGGAGGGATTTGACAAAATGTGTCAAACAAATGATTACCTCAGTCGGAAACGTGCAATGCAAAGTTCCTGCACTAATTAGCCAAATCTATTTTGGTACAGTACTACTCGGAATTAACCATTCTGATGCCATGCTATGATTATGATATAATCACAAGTTAAACGTGCTTCAGAATCACTGACAGGCATTCCAACTGATTCGACCCCACCCCCATAGTCTAGCAAACTAGCTAACAGTAAAGAGAATGAAATTAATAAACAAAATGATATTAACGGACACACTACACGTACCTATTCTAGATAACAAATACTCTAATAAGCGATGTGTATTTGCAGCGCCTTTTACCGCAGAAGGTAAAAGTTGCCCAGCTAGCTAACTCGGCTCCTTGACCGTTACATCCGTACACCAATATACGGCAACAGCTAGCTACATCATGGTGTACTACAGTGTCTGGCTAGCCGATAGCGAACTCACCTCATGGCACTGCATAAATCCACGCAAAATAACTTCGCTACTTGCTATTGAACAGATCAAGACATTCAACCTCTCACACTGGCTAAGACTGGATAGCTAGCAATCTAACTTGAGATAGCATTAAGTACCAAGCGAGCAGGCCAACGTAACGAATTAACTAGCATGCTGCATAGCTAACGTAGCGTTAAGCTAACTGAACGCTCATATACAAAACGTGCAGGGGGTGGCTAACGTTAGCCGGCTAACACTTGAGGCGTGTTCCTTTCGCTAACTAGCTACATTTCAATCAGGGCTTCAGTTTCATTCACCACTGTCTCAGTAGCAAGGCTGGCGTTACTGATGCACTTTTGCATACTAGCTAATCATTCTCGGCCAACTGTTTTAAGCTAACGTTATACTAGCTAACTATATCATAGCTTTCTAGGTTTTAAGATTCAAGACTCGTTGATTCCCCTCCCCCAAACCGAAGTAAAAAGCCGCTACCAAGTGCTACCTTCACGTTAGCTCAAGTTATTTTAATTTCTCCCTGGTAAGGCAAAGGAACACTGCCTTTAGCAAGCTGCGTAGCCAAGTTACAATATACGATTGATCTCGATTATTTAGCCAACTGTTAGCTAGCTAACGTTGGATGTAACGGTCTTGATAACGTTTCAAATGGATGTGTAAAATGCATTTGATGGTTGAGGCCACATTACAATGATTAACGTTATGATCAAGTCAGATTGCTTGTCGACAAGTGTTATTAACTAGCGTGTTTTTCCCCCTCCTTCGCTCGATGACAGCTCGATGTCATGCGAATCTGTGTGGTGTTCGCAAGCAAACGTTAGCTATTGGTGGCATGAATATTACATGACCATTTAAAATGAAACAACTAGCTAGATAGCTCGTTACTTACCTCGCCCTCCACAACATCGTGATAAGCCGGTGGTGGGTCAAACCCTCCGGTACCAGTCCCACTACGACTGTTAGTTTCTCCGTCACCACTGGGTCCAGGCCCCGGGGCAGGCCCACTCTCCATCGGCTCATACCCATAACCGAGTCCGGGGCTCTCGTTGGTAAGAAGCGCAACTGCCTCGTTGATGTCGTTTTTGGCCAAGCGAAGAGCTTTCCTTATAGCGACAGGGTCAGGGAAGCCCATACAGAGCAGCGTTGTCATGTGTTGCTCCTCTTCGGTCTCCATGGTTCACTTGTTTCGGTACTTCACTCACTAATATGGGGGTTTACAGCACAGACTTCTGGCTGTGCACGCCGCCATGTTTACAGTCCGTGATAACCTCTTCCACCCAGTCACGATGGGTTCCCATAACAGCGGAAAGAACGGGCGGGCCTGAGGCCCACTACGCAGGCTGCGTCGAGAGCGTCACTTCGGTCCACCCACTTTTAAGGTTCATAGTATGAAAAATGCATCATCTGTACAACCATTCATGTCAAAAGTACAAAACATTATAAACTAATGGAAAGATATGTTAGCCCACATTCTTTGTATTGTAAGTTTGTTAGTGTGTACATATTTTCAACTGCAAAAAGCAGGTGGCGCAAAGCGGAAAAATCTCAAATCGTGTTAGCTGTTCATCTGGCTGTATATTCAATTGCTCTCGATTACTTTGTAATCACTGAGATGAAAATAAGATAAAGAGGAACTTTGACCCTTTAAACCGCACTGCTGATGCCAAGACAGATAGCTTCAAGTATATGGCGGGATTACCCTGCCATATTCAATGACAGTCATTTATTATATTAGGGTGGGGTCGAACCAAAAAAATATCACGTGAATCGTTCCTCAATCATGTGATTAATGAAAGCTTTGTATGGAGCTTCTCGCACAGGGGCTCATGGGACACGGAGTATATAACTGGATAAACACCCGACAGAACTATAGGATGTGGACTGCAACTTCCAGCATGCACGTATCTAGCGCTTGAAATGGCAGCAAAAGGGACACAGGCAACTAGCTAATTCGGACGTTTTATTGTAGTTACATCAATCAGGACGCATTTCAAAAATGGACATTGACCAGCGAGGAGAGAATATAAGTTCAGACACTGCCTCTGAGAATGTAGCACCTGCTCCTAAAAAGTCCGGCAATAACAGTGAGTTTCTTGCAGGCTTGCAAGCTAGCTGGTTCCTGTTTTCAACACGATGATGGCTAGCTACATTCCCATTAAAGTTTATGGCGCTAAGCTGCAGTTGGAGTTTTAGATCGTATAGTTAACAAGCTACAAAACCTTAACAAGACCATCCGTAGTATAATCTTTAAACAATTGAAGCACGTAAGGGGCAATGCTTTAAATATAAATTCTGAACAATGAAGGCCTGACTAGCTAGCTTCCTCATCTCTGTTTTGTGTGTGAGTACTGAGTTAGCTGACGTTACAATTAAGAACGGTTTATTAGTCTAGATGATTTACGTTGCATTGTCTTCCTCTTATTAAATTGCTTGACAAATGTCTTTGTCGAAGGCGATTTCGTTACAGAGATTATATTTTGCACGTTATACTAATAGCTATACAGTTGGACACGCAAATCAGGTAAATTGCGTTAATCTAGCTAAATAACTCAAGATTACAACGGCCCATATGGGAATTGAACCCACAACTGAGCTGCCATGCCTTCAAACCTGTGACAATTACGCGCTGTTTTAAATGTAGTGTCTGCTAATGTAGCAATGAGTCGGCAGCACTCTTGAGTATGTAACGGTAAACTCAGCTTCAGGCCAACGTGTGCTTGTTCCACAAGATTGTGTATGGAAGCTTTTTGGCATTCACTGTCATATTGCGCTTACTGCAAGGATTCTCCTTGTCTGTTTAGAATAGTCAATATATGACATTTAACTGGTTAAATATGTCCCTTCCTCCGCCTGTGTGGTGAGCATTGTGTTACAAAATGAGTGTTTTACGTCACCTAGTTTGTTGTTAGTTATGGGTGGTGGTTGAGGTTAGTCACCTATTCTTCATGTAAAAGCCTTTGAGATCCATGAAAGGTGCTACAGTGTATGTATACATGTAACTGACAAGATAATGGAAACAGTTGAGTAAATGAAGGGTTCTGGCAGTTCTGTTATGTGTGTGGTGCATTTTCCTGGCATGGTTTAATAAATACAAAGCCATTCTGAGTGATCACCTTCATCCTATGGCGAAGCATTTCTATCCTGATGGGAGTGGTCTCTTCCAGGATGGGCCCGACTACTTACTGAATGGTTTGCTGAGCATGAAACCGATGTAAACCATATGCCATGGCCATCTCAGTCAACATGTCTCAACCCAATTGAACATTTCTGGGTGATTCTGGAGCGGCAACACCAAATTATGCAATTTCTCATGGAAGAATGGTGTTGCATCTCTCCAATAGTTTGACACTTGTAGAATCTATGCAAAGGTGCATTGAAACTGTTCTGGCAGCTTGTGGTGGCCCAACGCCCTATTAAGACACTTTATTTTTTGCAGTTACCTGTATGCCTTTATTGTTATCAGCTTGTAAATTAATAATATCACATGTGCTCATTTAGTCTCTGCTAACATTACATTACATTACATTACAGGCATTTAGCAGACGCTCTTATCAAGAGCGACTTACAGTTGACATTTCTTTACAATCCATTTATACAGATGGATATTAACTGAACAATTCAGGTTAAGTACCTTGCTCAAGGGTACAACGCAGTGTCCCACCTGGGGATTGAACCTGCAACCTTAACGTTACAAGCCCAGTTCCCTAACCATTATACCACACTGTCTGCCTGATGTTGGTACAGCTAACACTGGTACAGCTGGAATTACAACGTAGCAAAGAAGTCATCGCACCCGTATCTTCTTTGGATTGCTTTTGCAGATGACGGTGGTGTGGAAACGGCAGAGGAAGCCACTGAGCCTGCTGAGCCTGATATCAGTGAGCTCTGCAGGGACATGTTCGACAAGATGGGCATCTTTCTGCAAGGAGAACTCACAGGTAATCTGGCATCTGAGCCTGATATTGCAACTGGTGGTTCTGTGTGGCTCAGTAGGTAGAGCATGGCGTTGGCGACGCTTAGGTTGTAGTTTCAGTTCCCACAGGGACCACATATACTGAAAAATGTATGCATTCACTACTGTAAGTCACTTTGGATAAAAGCGTCTGCTAAGTGGCATATATATAACTGCATGGCATCCGTGTCCCCTGGAGAAATCATTTTGCTGATAAAGTACTTGACCATGTGAGGGAGGCGAGTTGTCAATGCTAACACAGAAAAAAGGTGGTCTCCCTCAGTGCATGAGGAATTATGCTGTTGGTTGAGCTATTTAAAAAAAAAAATAATAATAATAATTTACTTTGATCATTCAAATTTAAACATTGTTTTCTCCCCTAGACGGTAGCATATTCACATGAAAATACTTGCATTCTGTTTTATTTTCCAGCGACTTGCGAAGACTATAAACTCTTGGAAAACATGAACAAACTCACAAGCCTGAAGTACATGGAAATGAAGGACATCTCTATAAACATCAGTCGCAACCTGCAGGATCTCAATCAGAAATGTGAGGCTTGATCTTGATTCAGGACAGTAGAACTTAAGGGGGTTCCCAGGTGACACATCCCATTGAGGCCTGCGTAAATGTCCCAGGGTTTGGGATCTTAACTTGGTAGCATATTACCCAATAGCACCCCCTCTGGTCAATCGGGGAACCTGCAATCTGTTTGCCTCAGTTACGCGGTCCTCCAGCGCAGTAGTTCTGACGACTAGAGGCTGACGGTGCAGAGGCATCGCATGTTGGTGTGCGCCCTGTTGAAATTACGGAGGATGTTGTGGTGTTGGAATGGGTCTACACTTGTGATTGGGAATTTTAGCTTCCAAACACCAGCTGTGGCTTTGAGTCCTGTGGGGCATAACTGACCATAGTGTTGCCCAGTGTGGGAGGGGTTCAGTCGATGAGGGCTCCCCACATCATCACACATTAATGACTCCTGTGGTTCATCTGATGCCTTCAGAGTTTCTGTAGTCTGCCTGCACTAGCTGTGCTGCTGGCAGTTGTTGGGCACAATGGCTACGCAGCTCAGCTGGTGGACTGTAGAATGAAAAGAAGCGGTGGCTGGCCAACAACTTTCAGGGACGTATGTCCTAGTCCGCACCCTCCTCAATTGGCAATGGATGTTTAAGCAATGGGACTGACTTGAAACCTGCCACTAGGGATTTCAAATTGGGAGTAAAAGTGGGGCATTAAACGATCTAATTAAAAGTACCTCATAGCATACCTGAATGAAGCTTGATGTGTGCTACTCTGGTAGCGTTTTCAGATTGTAACTGAGGTATTGATACAATAATCTTTGTTATATTTTCTGGAATTCTACCATAGTCATATTTTAGAATGTGCAGTATGGTTGACTGCAAATTGTGGCTTGCCCTGTTTTGCTTGTACTTTACGATCACCAAGCCACAACGGGGTCTACTTGTATTTCAAGATAAACCTGGTGCTGTGGTAATGTTTTTGTTCTTTTTAGATGCCAGCCTGCAGCCGTACCTTGACCAGATCAACCAAATTGAAGAGCAAGTGACAGCTCTGGAACAAGCAGCATACAGACTGGACACCTATTCCAAAAAACTGGGTATGCATCATCTTCAGTGACGTTACATCCTCAGGACAGCCCGTCTTAAGGGTGAATCAGGTTCCCTCAATGTCACATGAGCGTCTTTTATGTTTCTTTATGCACATAAAATATGCATACGGTGCACGTAACTGCCAAAATGGAGAAAACGCCAACATAAAGTGTCTTAATAGGGCATTAGGCCACCATGAGCCACCAGAACATCTTCAATGCACCTTGGTATAGATTCTACAAGTGTGTGGAACTCTATTGGAAGGATGCAACACCATTCTTCTACAAGAAATTTCATCATTTGGTGCTTTGTTGATGGTGGTGGAAAATGCTGTCTCAGGCATCGCTCCAGAATCTCCTATAAGTGTTTAATCGGGTTGAGATCTTATGAATGAGATGGCCATGGCATAGGATAGTAATGCTTCACCATAGCATGAAGGTGATCACTCCGAATGGCTTTGTATTTATTGGCGTTTACCTTACCCTCTAATGACTTGAGCGGACCTAAACCATGGCAGAAAGATCCACTCCACACCATAACCAAGCCGTCTGAACCCTTCATTTACTTAGGTGTTACCATTTTTGGCAGTTACCTGTACATATGTCTGCATGTGCATGCATCTGTGAGGAAACCTTTGGAGGCTTGCTGTGTGCACCCAAAATGTAAGAGATGCATAGGTTGTAGACCCAAGAGGCAGGTATGAATATTCTGTATGTGAGGCCTTATTCAGAGCAAAGTGATTGTCATTGTAAACCAAGTTCCACTATTGTATCAAATGAAGTGAGAGCTCAACTTGAGACGCAGTTAAGGTAGCGAATGCATTTGTATGGGTCTCTTAGTTGGCTTGTCACGGACTAATATTCTGGAACATTTGTACTTTAAAGGAATCTGTTGAATTAATCAGTGTTTTGTCTCCACTGAGAGAGGTAAGCCTCACATACATGTAACATGTGTCCTGCTTCTGGCTTGCTTTCCTGTGTTACAATTTGCAGCACAATGCAGTGAACTGCAGTGGCCTGCAGTGTAGTGTAATGGTTAGGGAGCTGGACTTGTAACTCAGAGGTTGCTGGTTTGATTCCCAGGTGGGACACTGCTGTTGTACCCTTGAGCAAGGTACTTAACCTGAATTGCTTCAGTTAATATCCAGCTGTATAAATGGATTGTATGTAAAGAAATGTAAACTGTAAGTCGCTCTGGATAAGAGCGTCTTCTAAATGCCTAGAATGTAAATGTAACTGAATATGCCACTTGCCGCACCATGTTGTGCTGTGCCCATCCACAGCTCTCATTTACCCTGCCGCTAACCCATTCCTCTCTCGGTAACTGGAAGCTTGTCCATTCAAAACAAATCAAAAGGAATGTTCAGTCTGTTCACCTCAGGGCACTTTCTGAGTTCATGCTATTTGTTCCACTCCAGTTTGCCTTTCCTAGAACTCATGTTGGCGTTCCATGAGTCACCTTCACCACTTGCAGTGCTACATGGCAAAAACGGTTAAGGAGCACCGCGAGCAGTTTCAGGAAATGAAAACGAACGGTTGCCTCGAGTGGTTCTCAAGCATGAACTTTGCAAACAGTGTGCATTTTTACAAACATATTTAGAATTTCAACTTCACACCAATATTTCCATTGATTAAGATCGAATCCATGCCAATGTGCCTGTGATTAGCAGAACAGACTTTGACATCCGCCATGGGGTGGCATTGTGAGTACTGTCTGAACCACTTAGGCAGGAAGCCCTGTATGCAAATGCTTTCTGAACATTGCTAGGTTCTATAACCAAACGATGTAACTGTAAGCCCAGTTTTTGCTTTTTCTGACCTTTGAACACTGTCTGTTCTACAAAACACTGCAAATACTTAATGAGTGGCTCTAGCATAGCTATAAGAATCGTGTGCTTTTGGCAGCTTTCTGCTAATCCTGTGTTTTTGGTCTGAGGTTTTCCAGCAGCTTGCTCTGGGACTTTGTCTAGCAGCGCTGCTAGAGCCCTCCAATACAACCTCTTGCTGCATTATACATGTTAGTAGCACTTTGCATGTGGAATTGGCATGGCAGGAAGCCTTTCCATCATGATCTTAACATCCAGTGCAATGTCATTACAAGGCCAGCGTTTCAGCTGATCACAGTTTTTATTGCAAACTATAAATTATGCATCCATGCATGCATGCATTTAAATTTTTCATGATGACACATTATGTGCTCGGTCCAAGCCAGTCTCCCTTCAACAAACATCAGCTGGTTGTGCTGATAGCTGGCCACAGCTTGAGATGCTTCACAAAAAGACATTTTCATTTCTCCTTTCCCTCCAGATGGATAGAACGTCTTACCTTTGTTTCTTTATTGCCCGCACTAACTAATCCCTTTTCTTCCGTGAAGCAATGACCTTTGAGTTTGTCGGTGTGCAGCAGTCCCACGAGGTCACGTGACGTCTCCGTGTGTCTCCCTTTGCAGAGGCCAAGTTTAAGAAGCTGGAGAAGCGGTGAACGGTGGGCGTGGCCGGCTTTGCGGATTGGCTGGAGCCAAGTGAGTGGCAGGGTTTCATCCTGATCCTCGTAACAGTGGAAGATGTCCGAAGAAAGATTTGGGTTCCAGGTTCACTTTCGGAACACTTAAAGAATGAACAAACACAGAACGCCTGAGGAACTGAGCGAAAATCTAACATTAAGTCTCTTTGAGACGTCAAGGAAGGACATCTGGTTTTTGGACATTGAAAGACATTGCAGACGTTGAAATGCTCTTCTTGCACCAGCTTGTCTTGGAATCTGCACTTTTTAAAGCCAAGTTCTTCACAAATTGCAATTGTCAAACTGCATGTGCTGTAGATGCATTACTAACATACTAATATTGTAATGGCAGAATGTGTGTGATTTCCTATTATTGTACTGGAGTAGAAGCTCCTTATACATGTTTCCATTTTGTCCCTCATACCGCCTCACCAGTTATTCTGTTTCATCTCAGCCCTTCATTTCTCAGTTGGATGAATTTTTGTCACTCTACCTTTATTTTAAATGCTACGAAAATGAACAAATTGCATATATTCCATTTTGATGGCTGAAGATTAAATATGTATATCGTAATAGTGTACTGATTACTGAGTTACTAAACTAATTGATCTAGCCCATTTTATAACTAATACATTTAGTATCCATACCCTCTGAAACACAAAGATTGTTTTTGTATACATAGGCACTCTGAATATGTTAAGAAGATGACCTGATTTGTATAAAACATAAAAAGTGTGATTTATGTACATTTCTGCAAGACCAATGAAATATAATAAATATGGTGGATTTTTAACCAACCAGCAGATGGCAGTATTACTCTATTATGGTACAAGCAATATACAAATATAGTATATTTTTACATTGTAGTTCTCCATCTTTTCACAGCTATGAGCACATAATACCATTTCACTGACGAAGGCAATATGCCGAAACGTTTAAATCTTTTTCGCATCTTAAATGCAAAATGTTGAGTGTGGATAATTTGAGTATAGTTACTGAATTTCCTTGATCTAGCTCCAAAGAGTTAAAATAAGAGTACAATCTATTCCAATGTAAAAATGTATTGATCTTTACACGCCACTTATAAATGTGGAACTGAAGCACTGTAAATTGGATTTGATCAACAGTTGAAAACATTCTCCATATTATGGCTCGGGTACCTCAGTATGGATGATGTTACTGTAAGTTTTGGCAAGTGCAACTTTATTTAGATGCATTTGATCATGACCATTCAATGATCTTTAGAAATCGCACTTCCTTGCAACCTTTCAAAATCAGTTTGGCCACCTCTTTCTGTGGTATTATGCCTGTAATCTCAGTAAAGTTCCAGAGCCATTGCCCCGCCAAAGTAGGCTGATGTGTGACCTGCGGTCTGATTCTGTTTGAACATCGATCAACGTTCAGTGTGCAGGAAACGTGCAGAGCTAACGCTATTTCGGGTGCACAGGCCTGGTATTTCATCTGCTCTGTCTGGCGTCAATGCCACATAAAATAATTACCATTTTACAGGCCTGGTGCCGTAGGGGCATCAGCCCTAAATGCGTAGCCTGGCTCTCAGTGGGACAGAAAATGTACATTTTTACAGAGAAGGGTTGGTTTTTAGGTACATTTACATGCATAATTGCAATTTATTGTTTTAAATGATGATACCAATTTGTTAAATGCAAGTGGCCAAGGACTTATAATAAAGTGTACTATATACAGTAGAATTTGTATCAAACCTTAAAAATAAAAACTGCCAAAAGGCACAGTTCTCCCTTATATGGTATACAAAAGAAGATGACCTAATGTGGTATATCCCTCTTGTTATTTCTCTCTGAAACATTTATGTATCTAAAATATGTGCTGGGACTAATGCTACTCCCTTGTTCAGATTTTTCTCTTTCAAAGTGTTTCTGGCAACCAAAGGTATATAAACACTGAAATGTAATCTCCACAGTCACGCCAATGGACACAGTCTTCCATCCTCATCCATCATCCGACTGAAATCCTCCTCCCTGGGGTCTGCACTGGGCCCACTGCTCACAAGCCAGGCAGGTATTCCCATTGTTGCTGTGGGAAAGATAAGAATGTTTTCAGTTGTATAAACACTTGCATGTGTTTACCCCTGCCCACCTGACAGTGATTGACACCAGAACACACACCGGCCCAGCCAAAAGCAGTACTCCAGAGAGGGGGTTTTATCTGGAGTTATGTGTTTCCATTCCCTCACCTGCAGCCTTCTTACTCCGGTCGAAAAACAAAAGGTTTGCATGTCTATGTTTGACTATCGTATGCCTGCTGGCAATACTAGGTATAGGTGGAAGTTGAAGCCAGAGAAATGCTATCTGTGGCTGCCTTTAGAGGATACTTGGTCCAGAAAGGCTGATAAGCAAACTTTTGTGTGGAAGAATTGAAGAAAAAAACTATCTTCTTTGACTCTTTGAAGTGCAGTTACCACAGCACATCTCAGGGCACAACAGCCTGTAGCCACAAGGTGCCAGCAGAGACGGGCGTATTGCGGTGAGGGTGACGCTGATCCCCATTGCTCTGTAACACAGCACCTCTCTCAGAGATGGGCCCCCGCTGCTAGCACACTCCAGCGATCAGCCAATGAAACCTCATCCCGGGCTCCATTTCATTCAGCAAACCTGCCTCATGTCTATTTACGTGCTCAACAGCCAGAAGTAAGATGGAAGCCTGACTGTGATTAAACGGTGATGGTATCACGCTTTGCCACAAACGTGAGAATGACAATGGCTTGCCACATGCCATCCCCTGTGCTAATGTTAAGACGTGTCCTGGTGGCTCTTCGTTTCAGAGCTGCCAGCAGAATTGCTCTCTCTCTAGCCCTGTGTCGCCCCTCCCTCCCTGCCCCTGCCCTGCCCTCGGTCCCGCCTGCCAGACTTGACTGGGTTGATTAGCTGCTCTGTCAATTCCCAGGCCTGCTGAAACCAGAGACCCCCCGCGGGCTGGAAGTGCAGGCCAGAGGTCAGCAATTACTGCATTATCAAATGTAAATATTTATTACGAGTAGAACATACAGCACGTGATGTTGTGACTTCTCCAGGGCCCGTTTGAGCACCTCAGAGCCCCACTTGATTGATAGCTGATGACGGCTTTGCCTGGAAATGTTGGGCCTCCAGACATGGGTGCACATATCTCAGCAACAGTTTAAAAAAAAAAAGGTTTTTAGGAGAGGGGAGGCTGCAAGCACCATTAAAAGTCAAGCAGGTGGGAATAACTCCTTGTATGGGACACCCCGTAGTCTGCCAATGAGTACTAGAAATCATGTGACTGATGCCATTTATGTACAGTGACATATGAGCCCTTCAGCCTGTTTATACGGCATCTTTATTGCAGCTATGTTGGTTCCCATATACAAGGACACACTAGAAATCCCCCACAAGGTCCTTGAACTTACAAACAGAACAATTTCAGAGAGCTATAGCCTCGGCCAACACAGGAGTACCCCCAACACACATGCACACTTACACAATTTTTTTTACTATTGGTAGTCCTCCAATAAAGATGGTAAAGGCCTTAACTTTCCATTATTTTGCCTTTCAGTCTTCATGATGAACCATCCAGCAAATTCTAAAAACTCTTTACCCCCTTATAACTCCAAACTAAGGATGGTTTCTAAATCTTTCACAGCTTGGTGTCCCCTGTGCAGACAGTGGATTTGTCCTCTGTTCCACAACACATTTACAGCCCACATGTGGCTACTAATGTGTTTAGGACCAGGGGTCGAAAACCCACTTGGCCTGGTGTTTAGTTTTCTGGTATTTTGAAAATGAGTTTGGGGGTAAGGTCACATGTCGGCCTAGGTGGGACGGGAGATCACGAAGATTGCTGGAGCCTAATCAACAATCGACACAGGCAATTACTCCTCCCTGTAAGGTGGCAATTAGCCGTGCGCTAACAGTTCCGCTCCCTGGGGGCATGCGTTATTGGTGGAAGAACCTCACCATGATCTCTGGCAGATCAGTATTCACTAGAATAAGGCTCTGGCTGCACAGCAAAAACACCTAACCTCCACTAAAACAACACAGCCAGATACATTCATAGTAGGAGTCAGGGAGCATGGGGTTTCATATTGACCCTATAAGGAATAGATGTCATTCACTCCCTTAATAAGATATTTGTTTCCTGTCAAAAAGTCCTTATCATTCACATACTTATGTGTGCATGCACAATATGTAATATCTGTTTGTCATTCTGTAGATGAAAATTAAAACAAAAGGTGATTTTAAGATTTACATTAGTGTTTGTAGGAATGCCGCGGTTGCTTGTATCTCTCTCATTTCTGTCTAAGACCCTTAGGCCAAGGCTGGGTACCTTGAAGTGCAGAATCACAAAAGAGGGTCTGCTAGAGGTGTACAGGAGAGCACACACACACACACACACACACACACACACACACACACACACACACACACACACACACACACATACATCATATGTGCACACACTCATGCATGCACACGTGTACAATGCACATGCACGCATATATACAGGCTTGAACACACACGTGCATGCACATGGGAATGCACAATCACACACGTACACATGCACACACACGCACACACACACACATATACACACAGTTAAAAACTCTATTACGAGCAGCTGGACCGGTTCAAGCTCTCCTTGCCTTCATGACCAAGGGTTGTGGGGCTTGTGTCCATGACATCAGCAGATTAAGGGGCCATCATTTCCCATTTCAGTCTTTTACCACCCTCCCCTATAAAAAAGGTCTCCCTGCGTGGGTATTGTTGTACAGTCAGTGCAGTAATAGATCATTGTTTGATCTGGCTTGCATATCCTTTTACAAGCTGTTCTTTGTCAAACAAGCATTTGGCTCAGATCTGGGCACCTGGTTTGGTTTAGGACGAAATGACGCGGTTGGGCCCCTTGTGAAGGGTTTAGCTGATCTTGTGGAACTTGTTGAATAGAGTTGTGAGTTGGGGGATGGCTAAAGAGCTGTACACTGATATACCAGAAGGGTGCAAAGCAGAAACGTTCTGAGGTCACTCTTGGCTGTCTACACATGACGACAGCTCATAATGTTGTGACCTTTAGATTACGACAGGGGTTGTTAATACTAAACAATTCAGAGGATTGCGCTTATTTGGGACACATTTGAATTGTATGTATTTGGTTTGACTTGTACAATATGTTGACAAGCACAGCACTGCACATTAGATTTATTTTCTGATATTTTCATTTTCAGGTCTGATCAACTGTATTGGAGAGAAGGGGTGTTCGATCTGAAATACTCCCCAAGAAAGCACCTCAGTCTGCACCCTGACCAAATGCACTAGCACCAACAAAAAAAATACACAGGCAGTCAGGAGCATCTTTCGAAAGAAAAGGTCCTAGCCGAAATTACATTACAGTCTGCCTCACACATTGCGTGACGTTGCGGAAACTGATGGCACATCTCTTTCTGTCTTAAGCTTTTGTCGTTGCACAATTCGAGATGGGACACTCCTCTGTGTATTTCCCTACCAGAGGGTGAGTGGGCCTGTAAGGGCAGGCCCGCACCGCCATCACCACCTGCATATGTGCATCCAGTGAGACAGGGTGTGGCTCCGGTGGCCCGTGATTTCGGTGACCTGACCCTACGTATATACCCGGGCGTGAAACGACAGGCCCGAGGCACAGGCACAGAGATGGGAGCTGTTTATGAGTCAATCAGCACCTGATTTCAGCACGGTCCTGGCAATTGCTCATGCTGTACACATATCGCTCACCAAACTCTACCATGAGAGCAACTCCAAAATGAAATCGAATCACCAAGAATGTACCTTCTAAAAGATTTCTGTCACAAAATCTATCGTCCAACAAAATGTCTGAGTCTGACATTTATTTTGTCTCAAAATGTTTATTTATTTATTATGAATTAAGATCTATGTTCTGGGCGGCACGGTGGTGCAGTGGATAGCACTGTCGCCTCACAGAAAGAAGGTCTCGGGTTCGAATCCAGGCCGGGGGCCTTTCTGTGTGGAGTTTGCATGTTCTCCCCGTGTCCGCGTGGGTTTCCTCCAGGTACTCTGGTTTCCTCCCACAGTCCAAAAACATGCACGTTAGCCTAATTGGAGAGTCTAAATTGCCCGTAGGTATGAGTGTGTGAGTGAATGGTGTGTGTGTGCCCTGTGATGGATTGGCGACCTGTCCAGGGTTTATTTCTGCCTCTCGCCCCATGCATGCTGGGATAGGCTCCAGCCCCCCCGTGACCCTGACCAGGAATAAGCGGCTTAGACAATGAGATGAGATGAGAAGATGTATGTTCTGACAGTTCTGAAATCTGCCTGAGCAGAGCAGGAGCGTGGCTAGGTGAAGGCTGCTGACCCTCTGCTGAAGGTTCAGTGGAGCTTGGACCAGAAAGAGGAGCGGGCCAAAATCTTTAACTGGGGTAGGACAGGCGCATATATGGTCACTGCCCAAAGATAGCTAAAGGCAGGCCAATTTTGTCACATACTCTTGTATGTTGACTGATATGCCACCTGTGAGAATCCTGGAGTCACGCAGTGCTATGAGCAGAAATACATAATGGACGGTTTCCTGCTCTGTTCACAATAGATAACGTACGGTTTGAGCAAGGCAAAGACACACACACACACACACATACACACACACACACACACACACACACACACGCAGGCACATGCACAGACACACGCAGGGAAACCCGCTCGCTCTGTGCCCCTGTGTTTTCCCCACCGAAGCGTTGGCCTTTTCCCCAATCCAATGAATTACCCAGCCATTCAGCCCATCCATCACAAGACCCGTGATTCTGTTCATAAACACTCTCTGGAGGACAAAATGTAATCCACTGGGCTTTTCTTTTCCGTGACTAGCTTTGAAATATTACTTAGCTTAAGGCTAGTAGTCTACTTGTAACTGTGAATTATGCGTTGATTTGCAGCACTTGCTAAATTGTATTTAAATTGGACTTTTCTCCTTTGCATTTGTATTTTGTCATTTCTGTGTCACCTTAGGGTATTGAAGGTGGTCGTGTGTGTTTTTGAAATAATGCAATTGGATGTGGTTACGCTTAGTCACATATACTTATGTCTCTGTAGATCATCGTGAATAAGGGTGGCAGTAAAAATATTATAAAAATAATCTGCTGGCCACCAATACAGCTACATTACATTCACATTGAAGGCAGGACAGTAGTTTTGTGACCTTTGGAGGGGAGAGGAATGAGATTACCATGCACTTTAAATGGACTGAACCTTTGAGGTCTTTGGTTGCCTGAAAACAATCTCCTCTCAGTGAAACAGAATTATGAGGAACAGAAAATAGATCATTTGATTACTTGCTCAGGAGGAATTTCCACAGTACACACAAGCTCAGTACTCTTAGATTCCTAATGAATTGCATTTGGGGATTTGGAGTTGGTGACTCCTCATGTGGACAGGTACACAACTGCAAACCTCCAAACCACAAAGATTCCCCCTTTGGGAGGGCAGGGGTGAGTAGGAGCTCTTTTGTGGCTTACCGCTGTCTCACCCTGCACCCCTGGGCATTGTAAAGTCATTATTTTTGATACGTTACACAGCGAACATGCGAATGGTATTTTGAAACACAGTATTATGATTTTCGAGGGAATGTAATTGTGTGTGTGTGCATGTGTTTGGGTGGGGTGGGGGGGGGGGGCAGGGATAGGGGGTAGGGCGGTGGTTGTGAACCTCCACTGCTTGTTGTCAAAACATTCATCTTGTGCATCTTCCCATAACCCGACTGTCGGCCGCACACTAGCCCTCTATGCGATTATTATCTTCCTTGTGGCTTTTTGCTGTAAGCCACTGTGACGAGCGGAGGCAGGGCTGATCTTTTCTGGAATGCGTGGGGTGGGAATTGTTTTCTTGTAGTGTTATTGATTATCTGTTCTGTGGCTAGGAGCACATCTGAAGGGATTCCGACTCTCTGAGTTGTTTACCTTTATGGTGCAGGGGTCTCTGTACCTCGAGACCATTGAAACCAAGAGCAGGCAGCCTTCTTGTGTGAAGCGGCCTCCTGCGCAAAGCAAACTCATTACTCACTTTGTTCCATTATTTACCCCCTTTGTACCTTTAGGGTAGAAAAGCAACACTTGGGCTTTTTTTACTTACCCTTTCACATCGCCCGTAACAATGATAAATGATCCGATCTGGTATTTACGCTCCTATACAAAAAACAGAGGCAGGGGGACTAATACAGCCCAGATTCTGCTGTCAGAAAGGAGTACCAAGCAGGCCGCAAGCTACAAAAGCCCCTTAAATAGCGCATCCTATGCAGCCCCCTCCCTTTGTCATCCAAGCAGTTGACTTGCACAAGATACATATAACTGGACTCACTTCACCTGTTAGGTCACTATTTTCCCAGAAAACCCCTCAAGGTAACCAAAGACCTACCCATGAAATGGTCTGGCTCAGGTGATCAACAGCATATCATTGCTTTGCATATCATATCATTATTCCATAGAAAAAACAAAGGTACACAAAGTGCAAAAAATAAAGGCAACAAACATTTATTTAAAGTGGGCCTTAAGGAAATGATTGGAAATATCAGTTTTCTGTTCCAATTCTTAACGCCATTACAACTACACACTGTGGTTGTAATGCTACATTACTCTGCCTGTAGCACGGCACTTTAGACCACTGCAGAGGCATCAAACCTAGCTCATTATCAACTAATCGTGCAGCAAAGATGTCATTGAGGTTGGAAACAGTCAGGGAATGTGGTCTGCCATTTGCGGTGGCCGAGGCAGATCGGCCAGCTTTGCCAGTAAATCTTGACAACAATGCCATTCAACAGGGACCACTGAGAGCGACAGACGGGTGACTCTCAAGGCTGCAGCACCCTCCTCCACCAACAGCTGCCATAAAAAGACACGCTTTATGGGGCACATAAATAAGCTGGGCTGAAACTACAATGTCCGCACAACCCATTGACGCCCAGTTGTTCCCACAGTTCAGATTTTATCGGCGAGCTCAGCTGTTACAAGCGGAGGGCCCCCGTCAGGCACCCGGCGAAGACGTGTGAGAGGACATCTGCTCGGTGTTGGACCATTCTGGTGCTAACAATGGTGCTGAGACTCCCTGTCCACCCCGACTAGAAAAACAGCATAGTAGCGATTTGTTACTTATCTTCTACCCCCACATAACATTATTCAGAATGCATTACAACTACAACTATTTTCCTGGGCTCTGCACTACGGCATTAGCTAAACAAATTATGGCCCAGATTCACAGCAATGTACATTGTCCTGTAATGTGAGTAGCAAACTTAAGGACGTGTTTATTGTTTGTTGATTTGCACAACATTCCTTGTTCATTTCAGTAACCACCCATTTCTCGATAGTGACAATTGGAAGGTTCAATTGTTTCAATTTGATACGCTGAGGCAAATTCTAAAGTTAAGAAAAAAGAGCATCGCAGTTAGATTGCTTCTTCGCCTAATCTTTTAATTAATAAAAAAGTTAACAGAAGACAATAATAGCCATAAATATGGTGTTGTACTCCCATTATGCTCTAACAGAGACTATTAAAATGAGCATTCAAGGGAATTTTAATTTCATACTGGTGAATCAGGTCCTTTAATGAGGGTGGGTTTGGCCGGAGCGAACCCATCCATCATGAAACATCTCTTCACCAAATAACTATAACTTGTCACAACAACAAGCACGGTCGCTTGCTCTTCTTTTTCCCCATGTCCCAAGGCTATTCCAATGGACTAACTGCTCGCTGCTCGGAGTGACTCGGAGCACCACACCAAGGAGGCTGGCCACATTCCAAAGGGAAACAATGACTATCAGAACAGATAAACACAGCTGATTGGGGTCTCTAGCGCTGTTCTCCGCCGAACAAATTCCTCTCTAAATTTGCGCTGCTGTGAGGAGGGTCTGTCCGCATGCCTCAGAGGCCCTTCTGAAGTTGTTGAGCCGGGGCAGAACGCCGCTACCACCTCCCACACATCACTGCTCATTCTGTGAACTAAAGGGTGTGCTACCCGATTGTGATTGTGATTGGGTTTGGTGAGAACTCTGGTCCTGACGGCCCGACACCCCCTGGCGTCTTCATCTCAAGGGCAATGTGGACAAGCTGCTTCTCTTTTCACAGGGATGGGTCTCTGCTGAGTTTAAGCCATTTCTTCCACCGATACGCGCTGACATTCTGTGTGGAGATTGAGGTTGAATGCTCTCAAACGCTGTATGACTGTATCACGACATTGAATGTGTGCCAAGCCCACCATCCCCCAACGGCTGACCCCTTTACTGGGTCTCACAACACTTCGGGTCTCCCTTCAGGGTCATCTGGGGTAGAAGCGAGGCAGACAGACAGCGAGGCAGACAGACAGATCACAGCAAAGCACTGTTTACAATTTTTTTGTATGACTCAAATTCACTAAATATAAATGTTGTACATACCATGCATGCGGATCTCCTGTTGAGTACTCAACATGAGTGAATCATTACAGTCAGCGTGTTTTTAACTGAACTTTTAGTCTCTCATAAAAAACGTTTTTGTTTTTTTATGTACTTTGTTGGAGCACAGCTGCTTTTGTGGCAGCATGATATGAATACACGCCAGAACAATATATATATATACACACAGAATTACACAGCAGTCCTTCATTTGCTTGCAGTGCAACTGAATCACTCCAGATTCACTCTGAATATACAAGTAGTTGATCTCCATCAATTTTCTTTCCAGTAGAATAACTTTCCTTAGTTACAAAAAGAAAACATTACTCATGCAGCTGTATTGCGACCATTGCATATGGTCGTTTATGAGACTATACACTCACAATAACAACACAAAAAATGTATAAATGATTGCTTTTTCTGCAGTTGGCTGCCATCCATTTACTATTAGCTTTGTTGTTCATGCATTTACACATTTCAAAGTGTCAGGTACTATGCCACATGTTTTTGATTGGCCGGGCTGTTTCCTATTGGTCGCCATTCCATCTTTCCCTTCATACCTTCCTTCCTGACACAGTAATCCCACTGAGTTACTCCATTGGCTAATTATCACAGACCAGGGAATATAATATGAACAAATACGAAAATGCACAGGAAGAAAAGGTCCTCGATTACTAAGGCCGTGACAAGCGAAAATTGCTACAATGCAAAACCTATAACTTGATAAATGAAACAATGTGTCAACCGGATCAATAAGCTGGACACAACTTTCTAGGGTGGCGTAAGATCAAACACGTACTGTAAGTGCGTACATGTGTTAAGGGTTCTGCAGGGGACATGTAGCTAGCTGGGATGTGTTATTGCCAGCACTCTGGGTGGGTGGGGTCACATGGCGAGTCTTTCCTACAGAGCTGAGCTCATTGGCCTGTTTGTGTGTATGTGTGTGTGTGTGTATGTGTGTGTGTGTGTGGGGTGGGGGGGTTAGGTGACGGGCTTCTGAGGCAGTTTCTTAGTCATTGGGGAATGGGCCAAGAGCGCCCCCCCCTTACACAAGGCCCTAAATGCATGTGGTACCACTTTCTTCATTAGGCTCTGATTTAGAAATGCCTCATGCAAAAAACAAATGGGCTTGCTTATCTCCCCCTTACGGGAGCTCTGCTCCCTCCTACTATCACAAAACAGCCACAGGGCTCCGAGATCCCTTTCCCCTTTAAACATAAACATATTTGTAGGGGGAAAATAAGGACAAATCAGCCTGCATTAATCCCGTGGGACTGATGAAGAGACCTGGCTGTTGACGATACACAGTACAGGCTCCAAGCTCAGGGGTACAGAGCTGACCGTGAGAGGCTTTCACACAGCCGGGCTCTGCCAGGTCAATATCATCATTCAGCGGCGTCCACTCTTTCGTCAAGTGACACACGAGTATCTGATCGTCTAAAGACCAGGGTTCAAGAACTGTTTGAATGCCAACACTACATTAGACAATTGCAAAAAAATTATAAAAAATGAAAAAGATGATGCTTCATCATGATAGTACTTCATGATACTTCCCCCATTGGGATATTTTTACCTGTAATCCATGTTTCCCGACCAACATAGCCTAAAGGGAACTTTCTAGAATTCCTAACAGTCCATAGCCTTCAGACCTTGATGTAATCTGTATAAAATTCAGTAAATGGTAGTTGATTAAGATCTAAGATTTGGAAATGTAATCTGTAAAGAAAGAAGCGCATTTTAAAAAGATGTTTGGATTTGGAAATGTAACATAATTCTGAAGCAATCAACTGTCTTCTTCAGGGAGCCCCAAGGAAACTTTCCTAATATATCCAGGAAGCAGCTTCACCCAGTGTTATCAAACCAGAACTGCATATATGTCTTGATAATCCCTGTTCATGAACTTTATTACAATAAAACGTTATAATAATTAGCCATGGGAATACTCATCATAGATACAATTACAAATTAAGTGTTCCCATAGGAAAACAGAAGATGATGATTCAGTTGGCTTTCATCTGGCCAATGAAAGGAATGCCTGAGAAAACTTGAAGTTGCATCCAATAATATTGTTTTCAGCTTTGAAGAACTTTCTTGGCTCCAGTGAGATGGTTGAATGCCGTACTCATTTCCTGGCAATATATAAGATGCTGTTGCCTAGGTAATGTGGTTACAGTGTCTGAGTTACTGCTTCATTTAATTGAATCAGACTCACAAGACTTCATGGAAATGAATGGGAATTATACATTTTGTTACACTGCGTCTGAAGTTTCAGCAGGAATAATGGGAGGGTACATGTTAAATATTCTCCAAATGTTTCCAGATTGCAAGTCATGTCTTAAAAGAAGGATCACATTGTTTTTACCCTCAATTTTTCTCCCGATTTGTGTGCTCATGCTCATAGCTGCAACCTCCTGCAACCTGGGTCATCTTGTTAACGCACTGTTCTTGTGTGTGGATGGGCCCCACAATCTGCAATCGAATCCAGACCATGCCAGTGCTGCCCATAGCGAGCAGCCCTGCAGGGCAGTGCATAATTGGGCATGGCGTCGCCCAGGGAGGGAGGCGATTCCAGCTGGCAGGACGTCTGTGTCTCATCACGGAACCAGCAATCTCCTCTGGTCAATTGGGCGCTCACAGTTTGCCTGCAGAAGCTACACACAAAGTGTCCTCCCCGACTCAATGTCTGTGTGAGTGTAATTGGTCGACTACAGAGGGAAAAGAAGCAGTGGCTAGATAGGATTTTGAGCCATCCGTATGCCCATGCGCCGTCTTCCGTAACAGACGGAGATGCCAAGACGCTGCTTCTTTTGGGAAGCCCCGGCATGATCTGGGTTTGGTACCAGATTGTGGGGCCCATCCACACACAAGAACAGTGCCTTAACAAGCTGATCCACCCAGCAGACCAAGATCACACATTTTTGAATGCAGATATTACCTCAATGCACTTTCCCCCCTAATTTCTTTAATATCTACCTCATGTTTCTCTTTACACTTCAACATTTCCTCTTTTCTAATAAATGATTCCATGGTGCTTTCAGACAGTGTCATTAAAATTCAATTTGCACAAATTAGTTTGTATGGTACCCCGAAAAGCTGAACCTTTTATGTGGTTTGTTTAATTCCAATGATAAAAAAACACTTCATGACTATGCATTGGAGAAACTGGTGTAATATTTCCTTTTTTTGCTAAGGATTCTGAGCATCCATATGCCCAGGGCAAGGCACAAGGCCATTGTGGCCATGTGTTGCCATATATAAGGGGTACTATGCTATTACATTTCACATTTCAGTATATCCAATAGCAGATGATATCATAACATTTTCAATGGTAATTTTATAGAACTTATGCCAGATAGCTCATGTTTCTGGCAGAGGTTTCCAAGAGACACGCAATTTTACTAGCCAGGTGAGGGAAGATGGGGTGTGGGTGGACTGTTAAGGTCCCAAGTATGGTAATAGGGGTTTCAAGATTATATATCATTATTAAAAATACTTTATGATTGAGGGAATCTTACATAGTTACTCTCAATAATGAAGTTTTTAACTTTGAACAGTGAAACAATTCTTGTTTTGTTTCCTGACAGACATTCCAGCATTTGAAGGATTCATATAAGATATAATAAGATTGGCAATGTCTAGGGTCTTTAATATATATTCAGTAATAAAATATCATGCCAATATATTCAAAGGGCAATAAAATGTATTGCCCACATTGTGCATATATGCATTTGAAGACATCTCTAAATACTGAGTTCAAGTAATTTCTCCTCAAACCAGGTTTCTTCCAAATGGATAACTGTGCTGTTCTGTACTGGTAATTTCAGGATAAAGACAATTGGAATGTGCCAAATGGCTGAATGAACCTTAGTGATTAACCACTTCCAGTAAGGATTAACAATGTTGTATATATATATATACATTATATAATTATATGTATAAGTATAATGTGCATGGTGCAGATAGTCAATATTTTACAGTTTCCCTATTCCAATCTGAAATTCAAGAAATGAATGTGTTGATGCACCCAATTATCCTACCAACAATAAAATAAATGAGTCTGGGTTACGAGGAAAGACTTAAGACACCTTATCTATTCACGCTTGATGAAAAGGGACTAACAAATGGAACTACCACTACTATTACTACTACTAATGGAAGATTGTTCAGGTTGAGTTCAATTAACCCAGTTAAACGTAAATTCTGAACTGAAACCAGGGGGTACTGTTTTACACTGAAAGTTGTCAATGTGTGGAACAGCTTGCCAGGTCATATAGTAGAGGCAGAGATATTTGGGGGCATTGAAGTCCAGGCTCTGTGCAGTGCAGGTTATTCTCTGGACTATAGGTATTGTAAATGGTGGGCCTAGATTCTCGTCATTACACCAAATACACATTGAAAACATCAGTACAATAATTGTCCTAGATTATTTCTGGCGTCTTTAAATGGGAAGTAAGTGAGTGCTAAGAGTGCATTATTTTGCAATTGTAATGAAAAACAATGGCTGGTAGTAGGGCCAGCTTGAATCATTGAATGGAGAAGGGCGATAAAGGTTACAGGACGTGGTCATGCATCATCCATGCCAGTATGTGTAAATATCCATCATAAATGCATGTCCATCCATACAAAATAAAATAGTTAGACAATGTACAAGTAACTGCCAAAATAAACATCAACATAAAGTATCTTAATAGGGCTGCAGCCTGACAATATAACTCTCTGTGAAGTTCTCGACCAACTGTTCTGCATTAAACTGCCTACTCATGCCCTAGATTGATATTTACACTCAACTGATTCAGAGTTGCTCATCTGTTTTGCCTTGCAACTTGAACCAATGCAAGGACTTCACGGTCGAAGAATATGCGTTTTCAACAATAGTGGCCCCTCCCTAGTTGATGATGTCTTTCCCTCAAACTTCCATGCCAACATCACCTAACCACTGTTCCTCGTGAAATATCAGTTGATTGAGCAGTCTTCATTACTGAAGCTCCTGCCAAATGTACCCCGACAATCACCCCTCTTTCAAAGCTATTGCCAAAGTAATTGATCTCCACTTCTAGTCATGCTAGCCAAAATAATGGCCAACTGAGCTTACACCCATACATGATCCTAAGCATGATGGGATGTTAATTGCTAAATTCACTCAGCAATCACACCTCTGTGGAAGCACCTGCTTTTAATATACATTGTATCCCTCATTTACTCAAGTGTTTCCTTTATTTTGGCAGTTGCCTGTATGGTAAAATTGTATTGATGCTGTGGACAGCCGGGATTTGTCTGTAGGCCTACTTATTCTTTTATAAAAAACACCCTTTGCTTTGGTGGTTGAGTTGTTTTGACAGCCTGGACCCTGTTCAGCCAATCTTGTTGTATTTGGCAGCCTGGTCTGAGATCTGCTCTGGAAGGTATTAGCACTGCATAAAAACCTTTTTGAACTTCATCTCTTCCTTACACACTTTTGCCATATCTGTCATGAAGTCACTGTCAGCTGAGGTATGTCAGATAACATTTTCATTTGATGGTGAAAAAAAGAGAAAAGTACAAAACCTAAAAGGATACCGTACGAGCCTTCTTGCCACAGTGCATGCTGAGAACGGGTGAACCACTGCTCACTTTATCCACCATGGGCAGGAGGGTGTCATTGGAGCCACACACTGATGAATGACCTGAATACATTCTTGTTTTACTCGCAGATTTATTCCATCAAATCAGGACAGCTTTTTGGCAAAGATGGCACAGCCAAGCTAGCGTCGTATGACAGATTTATTCAGGGCCTCCATTGGCCTGAGGGGCTTTGCTGTACTACCCCATGTGCAGTAAACAAGATATCAGTTGCGTGCAGTCAGCGTCCTCATTGTACACTCTGAAGGCTCAAATCTATTTATCTTGGAAAGGATCATTGTTAATATTGCTTTATTATTATTAAACTAGCTCAGCCAGGCGACTTGGCCACATACTCCTACTGCAAACAATGAAAACTGTACACCTTGTGCTGTTTCAGTGAATGAAAAAGTCACTGGTTGCCTGTTTGAACACAGTCCAATCACCACTGTCGTTGTAGCAACCTCAGTTTTGATGTGTAGTCGAGGTTCTTTTATTTATTGAGTAGCATTCCCAACTTGAATATACAGATAACTGCCAACATAAAGGAAACACCAACATTTAGTGTCTTAATAGGGCCTTTGGCTACCACGAGCCGCCAGAACAGCTTCACTGCACCTTGGCATAGATTCTGCAAGTGTCTGGAACTCTGTTGGAGGGATGCAACACGATTCATCTACACATTGGGTGTTTTGTTGATGGTGGTGGAAAATGCTATCTCAGGCGCCACTCCAGAGTTTCCCATAAGTGTTCAATTGGGTTCAGGTCTGCTGACTGAGACGGCCTTGGCATGGTTTACATCGTTTGCATGCTCATCAAACCCTTCAGTGATTACTTGAGCCCTGTGGATTGGGCGTTGTTATCCTGGAAGAGACAGAATAGAAGTGCTTCACCATAGGATGAAGGCTTTGTATTTATTGATGTTTACCTTGTCCTCTAAGGGGTTGAGTGGACCTAAACCATGCCAGGAAAATGCACCCCACACTATAACAGATCCACCAGAACCCTTCATTTACTCAAGTGCTTCCTTTATTTTGACAGTTACCTGTATATTCAAGTTGGCTCTTTTCAAGACCATTTTCAAAATCAGTATAACATATTTTTCCTTTTAAAATGAGCACACACTGACCTGGTGCAGTGGATAGCACTGTCGCCACGCAGCAAGAAGGTCCCAGGTTCCTTTCTGTGTGGAGTTTGCATGTCCTCTCCGTGTCCACGTGGGTTTCTTCCGGGTACTTCGGTTTCCTCCCACAGTCCAAAGACATGCACCTTAGCCTAATTGGATAGTCTAAATTGCCCGTAGGTGTGTGAGTGAATGGTGTATGTGCCCTGCCCTGCCTCGTCCAGGGTGTATTCCTGCCTCTCGCCCAATGCATTCTGGGATAGGCTGTAGCCCCCCTGCGACCCTGACCAGGAATAAGCGGGTTAGATAATGAATGAATGAATGAATGAATGAACACACTGGCCTTTTAGTTTTCCTTCCAGTAGGGGCATCATGATCACAGACTGTACAGAGCATATACCAGTGCAGACCTCTCCTGAAGGGAGGTTGGCCTTCATTCATCCTCCAGGGAATCACGGAATCATTTGGTTAAGATGTAAAATGACCAACAGGCACTTCTGATGTAAAAGAGCAGGCTGTGGAAGTGAAATCCACTCTCTGCCAGCTGTGGCTAACTGCTGTAAAAAAAAGGCTTTCTAAACCACAGTCCACCCTTCCTCCGGAATCCCAGGTCAGCCTAACAGATTTACACCTTATACACCCCCATTTACGCCCCATCCTCTAAATGTGTTCCACATGGTGTTTTCATAAGGCAGATATCTTCACTCATTCACCTAAGCCTGAGGATCCAACACGTGACTGGAGTCTGGACGCATTTTCTGCTCCAAATTCGTCACACGAATCAAAGGCCTGGCCATTTGGGTTTCCATTACATCACAGGAGTAAGCACATGATATCCTCAAGGAAAGCTTTCCTGCACACTAAACACGTGACTACAGGTAGAAATAATGTTTTTAGACTGCCTTTAGTGGTATCACTTTCTCAAAATGTTTTTTTTTGTCAAATGGACCCAACTGCTGTACAAGCACATTAGCAGAAAATGGCTATTTAATTTATCAAGCACGGGTCCGATCTGCATGAGGAAATGGACAGGTGTATTTGCTCTTGGTGTCCCTGCATCATCAAAGGCTGCCATGTGTGACCCATATGGACCATCCCAGCATAGCTCAACAGATACTTTGAAGACACACAAACCGTAGCAAGGTTATGCATATAATGCAGTGAAGCTGCAGGTCGTACTGAAACAAGGCTAACCCCTGACAGGTAATCAATTATTTTAATGCACATGCAATTGCAAATTACAACACTATCCAGAAATACCCAAACACACTCTTTCATGTGTATTCACATTTGTTGTATGATAATTTTGGGGATCAATCACAACTGTATTCTTGTGTTAAGGCAATTTCAAATTCGACTGTTTAGGTAGTCCTTTGGAAGAGAACGAAAAAAAATGCTTCCAGCACATGTATTCGAATCAGGAGGCTTGTGACTTGGACACTAGTCCCAGCATTACCCAATCCATTGGCAGGGGCTGTTTGGTTTCCACATATTGAGATCACGAGTGTGCCCATAACTCACCAACTAGGTTTTCCCTCCTGGTGCACTGGCTATCCCTGACACGGGACATGTGGGTCTGTCAGCACAGAGGTAGGGTGGAGTGCTCTGTTCCGCAAATCAATTACAATACCTTTAGGAATCTGCCAGCTGTGTCCAGAGAGGAACCACCTCCACCACCTCCTTTACCTCCCACACACACACACACACACACACTCATGCACACACACACACATGCACACATGCCAAAGTCATTCTCACCCTACTTAAGCTGTGATCAGAAGCCATTTGCAAACTCAATTTAAACAGCTGTGTTTTTACTGGAAGGACCCAGGTACAGTATGGAAATGTTCTTAAGAATACAGCAGCAGGTTCTTAACATTCTGTAGTTTCTAATCCCTAACAACTTCTTTTCATTTTTAACCTTTCACCCAGTGCTACAATGAAACATGCCTCTGAATTGATGAGGTTGTACCAAATGAAGTATTTCTGAAGTCAGACTTTCTTCCCAGTTGCTGTCACAAACACGAGCATGTACTCTGTTAAAACTATTTCTGTTCTGTTCTGTTTCTTTTTTTGAAATGTTATTATTATATTTTTCAAACTTAGATTGAACTGGAGAAATTCCAGGGAGGTTTGGAAAACTGCCAGGAAATATAGAGACACATGACAAGGTGAAGTAGTATTGTTTTTCATTTATTACCATTTCAATCGAAGCATAACCCATGTGTTTCATATTTCCAAAGCATTGTTGGCAGCACTTCAGATTATGTTTAAAATCTCATCCAGGGTATCATATACAAATACACACCAGTACATGTACATCGAACACTTCAGAACAATCATTTTCAGAAGCATCAATCAGCCACCTCAAAATCTGAATATAAACAAGGTTTCCATGTTATGCAACCACATTAATCATACCCTTAACATAAAAAAAAAACATAGAACATCACTATGCTTTCTTCAGGCTCTGCCTTGCTGACACGATTTATACATCAACATAAAATCCAGCAACACCTGAAGTAATAGCCACAGACCGAGCCTCTTCCCACTGACCCCGCGCCAGGACGCTGACCTGAGTGTGTCCTTTTTTTTGTGTTACCAGCCCCCGGCCCTGAGTGAAAGAGAGGTGCTCCCCAGCCAGCCTGCTCTGTGTGCTCTTGGAGAGCTCCCCAGACCAACACCACACTGCTGCCATAAAGCTAATACCCCGTCTCTGGCCATGCACATTGCTGTTTCCCTTAAGGAGAGAGGAGGAAATAAGGACAGCAGTTTTGCTTTGCAACTTAAGGCCACCAAGATGGTAATAAAGGCTGACACTGACCAGGCCCTGGAATGGTGTGAGAGAGAGAGAGAGGGATGAAGGAGAGGAGAGAGCTGCATGCCAATTTCTGTGGTGTGGAGCCAGGAGGGGAGATCAGAGAGGGCCCTAATGGGATCCTGCTGATCTCCAGGCAGAGTTGGCACCAAGCTGCTTTTAGTGGCGAAAGAAATCAAGCGAGCAACTAAGCCTCATACTGTCTGCTTTAAACCTGGCCTGAGATCTAGGTCACCACATGGTCTACCCTCGACATGGTCACTCTCAAAAATACATAAATTTCAACCAGATTTAAATATGCCTGGCAAGGTCCCTGCTCACATAAGGACTCGGATGAGATCCACAATGAATGATATTTTTTTTTCAACATTATTTCTGACTTTAACTGAGATTATTCCAAAGGCCCAGCTGGAAATGATGGGATGTGAGGCCTTATTTAAAAATAGTTTTTGACTCCTCTATTTTTAACTGGCCCAAATATTTTCATCCGAAGCTGTGACGCTCCATCGGGAAAAATGGCTGGAGTGCCCGTCGTGTTGTTTTTATTTATTTATCCTTGTGCTTTGGAAGAGAGTATGAACATTGAGATAAACACTCTACTTCCGACACCTATTTCCTTTGTGATGCAGACTGTTTCCAACAATACATCTCTGACAAACATGCACAGCATGGAGATAATAAGCAGAGAGGAAATACTGCGGAATCTTGACATAAACAATTAATCTTTGATAAACTATAAAAAGACTGCCCAAACAGTCAGTGTCCTGATGGTCATGTTTACAATGCAGAGAATGTAAGGCATATGCTGCACACCTGTTATTTTCTTGTGACTTGAAGTAAAACACACAACCCCCACACACACACCACACACACTTTTCCCCCTGTGACATACAAGGTTCATACAGATCTTTGATGATGAACGGCTAGCTTATTTGGGAAACTCAGTTTTCCCTGTCCACATGAACCTTTAATGGTGAACACTGCATAGCTAAAGCAGGACAGATAGCACTTCACAAAGAGGGCTGAGAAAAGGTCAGACCTAATAAAAACAACCCAAGTTCTGCCAACCCATGACACTTTTGGCCTATATTTACAGAACGCTTTTATTAGATTCTCATAAATGACTTGAACTCATATTGGTAACATGCCGTTGCATCTCAAAGGTGAGCAAGAACTAGGCTGTGAGGACCACACGGCACTGGAACAGTCAAGAATTTGATAACCCCTCGGGGCAGGAGTAGCTGACACATGAAGTATAATGTTGAGGGTTAAGAAATCACTGTCGGGTGGACACGTGTTTTGAGATATGAGATGTCTGTGTTTACAGTAAAGGGTTGAAACATCTTCCAGCTATATTAATATCTGACACCAACTCTAGCAAATGGAGGAGCCCCTCCCCACACCCCATTTCAGTAAATCCTCTGTGTCTCTATCTTTAACCCTGACTATAACCTGTAAATATAACCCTG
Organism: Aldrovandia affinis; assembly: GCA_029706075.1. Classification (NCBI taxonomy): domain Eukaryota; kingdom Metazoa; phylum Chordata; class Actinopteri; order Notacanthiformes; family Halosauridae; genus Aldrovandia; species Aldrovandia affinis. The sequence continues at coordinate 1,591,828 of JAINUG010000194.1, read as the reverse complement.
AACTTGACACGGTTGTCTTTATTGTAGATCTGCCCGCTGACTTAACTGATCTTGGACAAATTGAACAAGACAGATGTGAATTCCCAGAGACTCCTACACAGAGACAGCACCGATTGGGGTTAAAGTTCTGATAACTGTCCTCTGATTCACCCTGGGCTCCTGGGGCCAGCGGACAATATGTTACTGTAAATTAAAGTCAGTCAGGCCCTCTCCACACCATAATTCCCACCTATCGCCTTTCCTCAACAATCCATTCCAAGCCACTTTCTTTCTGAAGGCTATTCAGAACAAATATGAGCGAGTCATTCAGGCCTTTCACATTTACAGGAAAAATATTTCACTGTATGTTTTGTGTTCACTTTTAACTAAATGGTTACCATTCCGAGTGCTGTGTTGTAAGTGAATTTATGAAATCTGAAATATTTTTCAGATGCTTTCAATAAGATTTTCAGTCTCCTCTGTGTTATTTAGAGTCACCACAATTTTGTATACCATAGATTTAGCTGGCAAGTAGTGTACTGTAGGAGTATGTTGAGACTTAATGGCTTACATTTTGTATGTTTTTTGCTTGGAAGTTAAAGCAAGCAACTTACCTGTAGTGATTACCTTACACAAATCACTTCTTGTTTTGTTTTTTACTTTATCCAATATGATGATAATTTATTACACACTAGGCATATTGCCATTATGGCTATTAAAGTGACCTGCGATTATGAGACAGACCTGAGGCTGCAATTCCCATAATCACCTGTAATGTAAATGTTAAAGACATTTAAAGTTTTTAAAAAATGACATGACATAGCTGGCTTAGAAGTTCAATATTTTAAAGCTATTTGTTTTGTAATGTAAAATGCAGAATAGCAATGCATTGTTATTGACTTGGTTATATTTTCTGTTTCATACTAGAAACAATTATCCTCAACATTCTGTATACAGTTACGGAGTTAAGAAGAGCAAGTCTATCATGGACTTCACACGTCTATCCATTTATACAGTTGGCACAACATGATTGAGAAAACTATGTTACTACTGTGTTAGCTACTTGTTTGGGGAATTGGTCTTATAGGCATGATAGTTTGCTAGCTATCTTGTTGCAAATGGTGGTAACTGGACATATATTTGCGAACCCCTTATATATAAAATATGCATAGATTGCTAGCTTATACTCATTACAATTACTTACCCTCTATATAGCTTGCTAGCTAATGATGCAAACAGGTGCTTGGTGAGTATGGCTATAATGACATTTCCTTTAGAAGACAGGAGACAGTCAGCCTGATTTACTACAGCCCTACTGTCGATGTGAGCAAGAGGGTCTCTGTGCATTGTTTAGTATTTTCTGTATTTTAAGGGGGTCGGGTTGTCATGGGAACCTGAGTTACAAGGTCATGCTGCAATTGCCTTTGGCAGAGGTTAGAAGGTATCTTGAGTATTTTAATGCTTTCAGCATCCTTAAAGGGGCAAGTTGTTCATGGGAACCTGAATAAATATGTCGTTTCTAAGAGCCAGCTGATATTTAGATCACAGATTTTATTGTGCCATGCTAAGCGTGCTATACTGTCCTTGAGGCTTCCGCTGTAATACAATATACACATTTAAATGCCAATATTATCATTATTATTATTCGTTTGTTTGGCAGATGTCCTAGTGCCGAGTGATTTACACGGCTGACATTTTACATATTGTTTGAAAATACAGCTGGATATTTACCGAGGCACCAAATAACATCCAACGTGTTTAGGCAAACATTTGCAAATCTGGTGTTTGCTGTACTCCCAGCTGCAGCACAATGGTGTTGGGAAAATGCAACCACTTGTTCTGGGTGGATTGCTCTGAGTCTAATTTGCTTGGATTGCAGATCTCCACGAAAATACACTTCTAAGCATGAATGAAATTGGAAATCAGGGAGTGAGTGGAAAGAGCTGCAAGCTATTTAAATGTGAGAGACACAGGTCTCAGAAAATTCTCCAAATACGTGACACTTAAAAGGGCCTCACATCCTCTTCTCTCGCATTGCCCGTGCCAGCTTTCATCGTCCGTTACACACACACACACCCACAATCCAGCACTAACCACACTCATATGTAAACCCTGAACAAATACATTTTCACTGGGTTGCATGAGTGACGTTCCCTACAAGGGGATTTACCATAGGGGGTTTGCCCGAACAAAGACAGGCTTCAAACACACTGAAAAGTATGCAAGGAAACATCATCAGCCAATTCAGCCACAATCTTTCCCAAGCCCATTTAATTACTCCAAGAATAACACAGCACACATGAACATAGATAAACTCAGTGGACAGCTTGTCTGCCCAAAGCCTGAGTTTACTTCTCAAGTAGATGATGTGGTGTTACAAACTCTGAGAGTTTTCATGAAGGGGTGTTTTTTGGACGAGCATCCAATCAGAAGAATACTGTGTGCCTTAGGCCAGTCCCAGGAGCAAGGCAGAAAGCCTTACCGCGCTCTTGTGCAAGATACCGGCAATGCCTCTGGCATACCTATTGTGGGAATCCAACTGCATCAGAATAAGAAAAATGAAGATTGCTTTTACATGTGAACCGCAATGGATCTGGTAACGTTTGCAACACAATAGCAAAATCAGATCCGTAAAATCAGCAGCAATATTGTAATGCTTGCACTACACATATCCACAAAAGTCCTAGAAAAACATATTCTGCGAATCATTTCATAAACTTGTTCAACTGTTCATACACAAAACAATAGTGGAGTTTACAGGGTTGACCTATGGCCAGGTCCAGAGTGCTTAATATAAATATGAAACCGCATCATAATAAAGAATGGACTGTTAAAAACTTCCATATGGCCTTAGACAAAACATAAAATTGTTCCTCGCAACAATGGGCTGCGGAAATATGAACACATTTTTCGCAAATACAAGCCACCTGTCAGAACTGCATTCAGTCAGCCTCCAACTGCACGCTTGCTGTAGAAGTGCCCGGAGATAATGTGAGGCACATAATGTGAGGCAGCGCATGCACGAGAGATTCTCATTGGCCGCTGTGCCGCTCTCACACAGGTATCTCCTTCACCTCCGAAAGGGGCCCCCTATTGGAAACACTGGCCCTGCGTCATTAACCACATCAAACGGTGACACCGCTAGCTCCTAGTTCATGCTGCAAAGAACAGATCAAAGAGGAAAGAAAGGGAGGAGGAAAACCCGGAGGAAGGAACGTGTGCACAGGGCCTGCATCTCCATGTGTTAGACAGGTTTATAACCACGCTGGACTGAGGTCTCTCAGCGGGAGGATGTGGAGATCAGGAGAGTCACGCACCCCCTCCATCTATGGTGTCCGATAGCAGGGGAGATCTTGCCCCAGGCGGCGGTGGGAGGCAGTGCCCCTCCTTCACAGCCCAAATCCAGCAGCGGGACAGATCTATTGGATCAAAACTTAAACAGATATGCGCAGACATTCGCCAAACATATCACTCCGACTGTGTAACGTGCATCCTGCCATGCCTCCCTTTGCACCATGGACACGCATTTTTGACAGGAGGAGTCACAAAGCCAGGACGTGCATTGCGGGACCACAGGACACACTGCATGAATTTTCACAGAAAACCTCACAGAAATGCGGAGGTGACTACGGATGACATTGACTGCAGTCACCGCGAGAACGACCCCCTCAATGAATATTTTTCCCCCCATCCAAAACAACATATCTCTGGCACTGGACACCCCTGGGTCTCTCAGGGTCCTCCACCCTGGGGTTTGACTGATGCTCCAAGGGTCAACAGGGCAGCCTCCACACCACATGACCGCAGAAACCAAAAAAACAACTGTCAGTCTCCCACCGCACACCTTGACCACTCAGACCAGGGAGTATTTCACTGTGAAAAGGCCAGCTCCTCCGGAACACAATGTGTGCTTCATGTGTTTATGGTTTGTGTCTGTTTGAATATACTGCAGTGCAGAGGCAAATTAATTATGTCTCAGGAAGTAATCAACAGTATCTGCTCTGTCCAAACTTTTTTTCCAATATTGTAAACAGATGCATGACAGTTTTTGGGTGAAAGTATTGAGTTTGAGACTCTTTGTGATTTACTGCCCGTTGTAGAGGAAGCTGTCTTCCCTAAAGTAAATCACAGTGTGGATAAATGTCAAATGTCGTTTATGTCATTGGAAAAGAGGCTAACAAGGCCAGGCCCATTCTCCACGAGGCAAACATTGAGATTAAAAACAAAACTACTCAAACCATTAAACAAAACAAATCCCCTACCCTAACAAAAAGTCGCTAAACAGCCAACTAAGTACTCTGGTTATTGGACTGAAGTACATTTTAGACTACATCCATTCAAAATGAGCTCTGAATCTTTTAATCTGAGAAGAAACTATGGGGGTGCAGTGGTGATATAGTCATGCCAGGAGCGGAGCAGGGGAAGGAGAGTGAGGTCAAAATTAGGCCATATATCCCAAATTATATATATCCCAAAGTTAGGCCTATTTGGCAAAGAAACCATATAATGTCCAGTTATGACTGGAGCATGGGCTCATCACCGTCTGCTCTGAATTAGACTTTGCTTATATAAAACTGAATTAAAAGCTTTGCGCTAGTTTTAGAGGATTCATTCCAGAACTGTTCGAGACTAAAAGCTGTAAAGGGGATTCTGACTATGTAATATGGCTCACCTTACAAGCCCCATTTTCTACCAAGACACGGTTCCTACTCTCTCGCAGATGCTCAGGAGAAGAACTGGAGGCCTTTTGATAAAACATTTCACAAAATGTCCTGGCTGAGTTTGTGACCGTCGTGCGGCAGAACATCAGATTAGAGCACCTAGCTCCATTTTAGATCCGCATCAATTACGGCTTTATAACATTAAACTGTGGGAAAAGGCAAGATTCATAACAGAGTTACACGAGCCGACGAATGCGAGTTAAAGTCCATCACAAATCCGTGGCAGAGGACGGTTGCTCCCCTGACAATAACAAATCTGCCTTTTTTTTTTTTTCCTCTGAGGGGAATGATCCAAGCAATGCGCATGCCCTTAGGTTTACATCAGCCGTATGAAATTGCATAATTTAATCTGGGCCCGAAACAGAGCAGCGCTGAGTGCCATTTGATCCTCCTGTCCATCTGGCGGCATGCCTCTTCAACAACAGGCGTCTCAAGATATGTACTGTATCCCACACTCAGCCGTTTCGATATATCTGGCTCTGCTTATGAGCTATATTTTATATGCAGTCATGAAGTCCCAGTGCATTTCATCACTTTGTGTTTTTAAGACCATGAACATATATTTCATGACATGCATTGAGAGCATGGGGCAAATATATCTGAAACCAATTATATGTTTGCAATAAATTGATCAACACCCTTTTAAACATGGACATAAATAAATACTGGCTGCAGTCCGTTCAAAGGAAAGCAATGCATGAGAGCCGGTCACTAGTAAGTTGGTTTTCCTTAAACTGCAATTTAACACAGCTAATTTTAGTAGGTACTGTTTGTTTTTCACACACACACACACACACACACACACACACACACACACACACACACACACACACACACACACACACACACACACACACACACACACACACACACACACACACAATCATGAATTCAGATGAATGCTATGAATTGCACCGTGAATACGCTCGTACCAAAGCTTCCTCTCTTGTCTTAAGCGTTATGGAAATTCCAGTTGCTTTATCTAATGTGCTAGCGATTATCTGTGAGTGCTCTGAAAACTGACCATTTTATTTTTCATTCTGAGGCTCATTTGCAGCTCTGTGATTGAGATTTTTTCGTACATTCCCCAAAAGTGCAGCGCTGGACACAGGGATCGCAGGCTGTAATAATATTTGACATAATTAGCAAGGAACACAAACAGCCCTGCACCTGGGCCTCTCCGTGCGCTCGCCATTAGTCGCTGGCAGGGCAGGGCAGAGCAGAGCAGAGATGGGGGTCATGCTTGGCTCCCCGTTCGCCCCTCGGCCCGTCTGCCCGTCCTAAGAGCGTCGCGTCTGTGGAGCGTCGCTCGACCCTCCGTCTGGCCGGGTGAGCAGAGCCACGGGCCTGGTATCTGTCAGGACGGCAGAGGCCCGTCCCACTGCAGAGTAAATAGAGCCTCGGGCAGGAGAAATGTAATGGGCCATGCTGTCAGCTCTCTGTCTGAGAGAGAGGAGATAAAGCAGAGAGCGCTCGGATCAGGAGGCTTGCACACCTCCCCATCACTCCATATTTCACACAAGAGCTGCTGTCATCTCTTGTGCCAGCTCTCAACGAAGCTCTCGTCGAAAGAGACGAGCTTGGGACATCCACCGTAAATATAGAATGCGCTACATCCATCGTGCCGAGAGCTCCTTCTTTGGGTACGGCGTACAGTCGGCTCTATTCCCTTTTAAGAAGACGGGCAGTACACAAAGGCAGTGTACAAGCTGGACTGTTCACCCTGCTTGAGTTATTAACGAACGGAAGACACCATAAATTATGTTTCACTCCACTTGTCGGTCATGTTCAGAGCTAATGCCGGTAAAACCAGACAAACTTTGAGTGAGATGTGGGCAAAGCAAATGTTTTTCATTTAAATGTATGAAATACAAATTTGAGGGATTCCCTGTGATGCCCCGTTGATGCTTTGTGTTGTCCAACACCAAATTTACAAGAGTTAAACTTGCGAAATGTGCTTTCATACATTTTAACTTTAAACTGCTCGACCCCTTCTTACACGTCAATACCCTGCAAGTTCAGGAATTACCACCAACATACAACATAGAGTAATCAATTTGAAACACCAATCATGTGGAAAACCACTAAACAGTTTATTGAACGCACAAACTTGGAATATATAAAAAGCAGCTCACAATCCATATGTGCAACAAAAAACCCAAGGCTTGAGTGAACACAGATTCAACAGAAAAACAATGTAACATTTTTCATTAACATGTTTTTTATATTATTCTATGCTGAGAGCCTATATTTGATGGATGCATTATATGACGTTGTTTTCTCCCTGCCTTTGAAAAGAATAGTGGGTTACAGTGATCTGCACACACAAAATCAAGATTGAGAATACAGCAGCATTTTACTCTGCCTAATATGGATATAATAAAATTATAGAAATTATATAATATAAACATATACATAAAAATATCAAAATATATGTACACAAGAATGAATAAATAAAAAATAAGCAAACAACTAAACAAATAAATAAATAAATATATACTTTTAATTGAATTCATTTTTCAAGTTATTTTGCCCAAAAAATATTTGTAGATTTTTTTCTATGTGTTTATGTATTTATTATATTTATTGTATGCATTCATATATTTATGGATATATTTCCCATTTTTTGAGGTTGATTCTCCTACAGATCAGCTTCCACAATTATTCAAAATGCCATAATGCACGGCTGACTGAGTGGCACCAGTGCACCCACACAAGTGTCCTTAAATAATCACTGCCTTTATAATAAGACCACCTCTGTTGTGTGAGTTTAATAATCCCAATGAGCGGGCTTAATATTTATTTATTTATTATAATAAAGTTTCTTATTGTTGTCTTAGGCAATATCCACGCTAATGCGGATACATTTGAAAACGCATCTTTTTTTCTCTGCTTTGGCCTTCCCTCCACACTCTGTCTATTTCCTAGCCTGGACAGCCACAAAGTGTTACACTAAATGTGAATGTGAAACTATAAATTGAACACTTTTTTTCAATTTTAAGACAATTACATATTTTCTGATGTTGTTGTTTATTTTCAATCATTAGATTTATAGTTATGTTAAAGAGGTTGTGCTCTTTTTTAACTTGAATAACAACAAAGTCAAGTCCACAAATAAAATTTAAAAAAATAAGACCTTCATATTCACGTTTTTCAATATATTTTTTCTCGGACAATTTTTGTGCAAACTTGTTTAACAAGAATAGCATGAAGAATTAAACAGTTGAAATGTTAACATCTGTTATGTTGTGATGTATTTTCACTCAATCAGAAGATGAGATGAGATGAGAATTTTCACAAAAAAGTTTATTCAAATTGTAATCATTGCAAACATGAATGACCTGAAACTCCAGTCCACAAATAAACACTAGTATGAGAAACAAACATAAGAATACATAACATAAGAATTACATGGCGTAAACCTGCTCCGTTGCTGCCTCAGGTTTCCTGCACATGCCCATAAAATAAATTTAAGTGTTTTTGGCGTTTCAGTGTGGATGGCCGACTTTTCGGAAAACGTTTTGACACAAAAACTGGATTTTTAAATGTATCCGCATTAGAGTGGACATGGCCTTACAGTATAGTGTAAAACATTGCTCCCTTGAAGCAGTGTCTTACAGTATTTGCAATCTTGTCCAAAGAGCAACTGACACACCCATCTTGATAAAGAATCATCAGTGGATTTGCTGTGTGCTGAAGCCAAATTAGTGATTTGTTGCATTTGTGGCAGAGTGATTATGAGGCACATTAACAGGATTTGCAGAGCACGAACTCAACACTTTTATTATATCTCATGAATCACGTGTAACTTTATTCCTTCTCTGTGACCAGAACAGACCCCTTGCCTGCGGACACTGCAACTTTGTGATTTAAAACATTGTTTATCAGACCCCAGCTGATAAACACCACCCGGACACACAACGTTAGGTAACTCCACAGGCACATGACAGAGGACAGAGGAAAAGTGGCAGAAAAAAAACCCCTCAATTAAAATGTGGGCTATGCTGTTGATTGATAACAGCCAGAGCCTCCGGTTGAGATTCACAACGTTGGAGATAAACAGAGCAGACCTAAGCTTCACCAGATGCAAGGCTCTCGAACCCAAGTCAAGTTCCCAGTGGGTCCACCTGCGCTGTACAGTTACACCACAGGATTTTTTGGTTCAGATTCAAGCGAACTGTGCTTATGGTAATCTCACAAATCGCTCACGTCCAGGTTGAATGACCTTTTCAGGCCGTACACGTGGTTCTCATTGTGCCTGTGATATAAAGCAAAGCACGTAGACCACACAAAACATCCGACCAACCTCTGCGCAACTACACAGGCACCGGCATGGGGCCGATGGGTCCCGTGACCTCACCAGGATGTTTGGAGTCCATCAGAGCTGAGCAACGGCTGGTTGATTTGAAAGCTGGAGACCGTCTGACCGTGAGCGTTCACTCACCGTGACACAGGGCTGGGCTGATCACTCTGCCGTTCCACTGGCTTATTTCAGATCATTCCTTCGTTAAAAGGAAGTCTTGAGAGCACCGCTGCCAGAATGAAAAACAAATGGCATGGACAGTTTTTGTTTCAGTGGCTTTCGTGAAGAGTGGGTATCCATGGGGCCTTTTTTGTTTGTTTTTTCAAACATCCCTGGAGAAAACCCGAGAGCAGTTGAAATTTCACCGAGCACATCACAGGCCCATCAGTGGTGATTGCTCCCCCTGTAATTCAACACCTGGAAATCAGTAGATGTACCAGTGCAAGAGATCTACAGAGAGGGTGAGAAAAGAAGGGAAAGTGGTGCTACCTGAAACGCAGCCAAAAGACTTCCATCCAGCGCATTATTTCCCTTGGCAGGCCGCTCTCTCTGGATTTGATCTGATGTTCTCTGCGTGTAGCGATGTTTCGGCCAATGACAGGGAGTGCAGTGAACTGGACTGCATCACAACATCCCGAGCGCTTATCTGTGCACTGAAGTGCACTGCCGCTCACTTCATTTTGCCTTAGTTTCACCCATGATTCAGGTTAGTGCACATGCTTTAGACGCGCTGTCCCTGCGCTTCCTCTTGTAGTCATCGGCTGACTGATAGGACAATTACGACTGAATTATACACACTGTAAACCCCTGTGTGCAGTGTGTCAACGTGGCCACCCTGACATAAGTGGGGGAAGGTAAATCACACACAGCCCACCCTGCATCAATGTGTATATGTGCACACTGCCCATGACCATATTTGTGTCAGTATACATTATTACCGCTTTGGCTGGAATGTCTTCTTATCGGTTTCAGGCATGGAAGGAATAATACTTTGCCGTGTGATTCAGCAGCAGTAATGAATCACACAGCGAGTGCCTTGAGGGGCCCCTGCAACTACATTGTTGTGGTGGAGTATTTAAATGGCGTTCTGTTGAAATAGCAAGACCATTTTGTAAACCACAGTGGAATGGGTCTATGAGACTTACCCAAATCTGTCATCCTTGTGTCAACAGTATATGTTGAAAGTGTATTTCACCATCCTGTCTCTTCCCCACATAAACTGACCTGCTCACATAACCTATAATAAACCATTAACTATATATATATATATATATATTGCTGCCAATATTAAGAACGTTACAGTAGATCTCCCCATACTCTATATAACAACAACAGCAACAACAACAAAACTATAGTCAAAATCTATACTTTTACAGTTCATCCCCTTGTCAGACCAATTACACTGTCATGATAATGCTGCATTAATCATTCATAAAACCAAAACCAAAACAGAATCAGTGAGAGCCATTGACGCAAACTTGTTGTTGGTGCTGGGAAAGCAGGAAGGATGCAGTGGGGCAGAGGCACTTAGTTTGGCTTGCAGTGTGCACCATAATAATTCATACAATTAGCTCAAATCAGATCTGCCAGCATTGTCATGTTTTTATTTTGGTTTACCATCAAAGAGGAAATACCTGCGTTCCCTTTTGTGAACTGAATCATAAAAAATACCAGCGCATTGATGCAATTTGACTCTTTCTAAATATCTAAGCTTTGGCTACATTAAAGTGAGTTTTCTCATTTGAAGCATAGTATACCGCAGAACTGTCATAGGCTACATAGGCTCTCCGAATGTTCTCTTTTTCAGTGGCACACTCTCTTTGACATATTTTGCGACAAGTTTGAATTTGTTCTCACCCCTCTCTATATCAAACACTGTTGAGTTTTCCTGCATTGTATTCTTTAGCAGTAGTGTTAAGGCATGCCTCTTTGTCAGACTTAGATAGCATTTCAAGTTTTCTTATCAATGGAAAGTGTGACTTCTGTTTCTGTTCAATTCTCACCTTCTACATAACTGATAACAAGGAGCTTAATAAGGTATGGTTTCTTATGCCACTTATAGTTTCATACCCTGTTCGGTTAACCAGTCAGACCGTAACTCTGAGGTTTGCATCTCTGAGGTTCTACTGTATAACCATATAATACATATGTAGAGTTCCTTACAGTACCCACTACTTGGGCAAATTTCTTTTTTTATCATGTGTTTCTTGGGCCCTTTATTAAGCAACAGGAGACTTACAGACTTGGCGCTTGATTCTGAGAGGAAATGTGTATTTTAAAAGTACTCAGAACATGTCCAGCTTGAACCACGTGCTGCCTGTTTGGACCGGACTGATTGTGTTTAGGAAACAAGGACATTGCTTATATTTCCCAATCCCAGCGTCTGGCCATTGTTATAGCTAAGTGCTGTGGTTGTTTGGGACATCTTTTAAACAAAGCCACAGTGGATAAACCTTGAGCCAAACAGGTTTATTTACATACCTCCTGCATCATCACTGCAGAACCCCTGTCAGCTGGAAGCTGAGACTCCCTTTCCTCCACATGTCCAAGCTGACAAATGTCTACGTATAAAATTATGTTATAGCCATATCATGTTGTTTATCATGTTGCAATTGAACTTTGGCCTGAATATGGTCAAATTTCGCTGGGCTTCTTTGCAAAAGGTAATTTAAAAAGTTTTGGCAAACAACAGAATGACGCCATCAGCAATAGAATGTCCAACACTCACGCCAATGTGCTGTTTTCACATGGAATCGGAGCATGCTTCTTGACGAATGGCCACGATGAGCATAAATTATGAGAGTAACAATGCAAAGTAAGGAAAAAAACAAAGCCCTGAGCAAATTCTGAATGTTAGGTCAGCGAGGTTGGTCCCCCACATCCTCGTTGTGATGTTAAAGACATGTGTGGAAATGCTACTCACAGAAACAAGCTACAAGACCTGATTAAATCAGAGGACTTTCCAATCACTAGACTGTGACTAATGCTGTATCTTAAGAGCCTTACATTGCACTGTATCTCTTTTGTGTTACTCCTCTGGAAGTGTATCTTTCATGTCCAGGTCCTGAAGTACCCTCATATCTGACTGCCATCCTAGTAGAGTTGTCATTCCCCTTCCTTTAGCTGAAGTAAGTTATTTTAGTACATTTCCAATCCAGTCCTTAGTTACAAGTACAGGAAAATAGTTAATTTTCATGGTGGTGATTGAGTTTTTCCATGTTCACAGTTCCTTAATGTAAGTTACATATAGAAAGCAGGAAGAGCATCAGACCTGCAGTACGGTGCTGTAAATATATATATATGCCATTTAGCAGACACTTTTATCCAAAGCTACTTACAGTAGTGAATGCATACATTTTTCAGTATATGTGGCCCCAGTGGGGATTGAACCCACAACCTAAGCGTTGCGAACGCTGTGCTCTACCAACTGAGCCACAGAGAACCACATAAACTGTGTCTGGGGGCGCTTCAAGGTGTCCCCTTGTGAAAATTAAGCCACATGATCCTCGGACAGACACACCATGTCACCAGGATCTATGGCTGGCGCAAAAAATAACCCGCAATGCGCTGGTGCTAAAGACACGTAAGAAATGCAGGAGCCAGTGAAAAGTGATCAGTGAAAGGTGATCATACTTACTTATGCATCTTTCAAATTCAGAGTCTCTCCTATCAGGATCAAATGAAATCCATAGACATGTTTGACATACATTTAGCTATCGGGGCTGCATGGTTCTATTGGCCACGTGACGTGCAATCTTCCTTGTAAAATGTTTAACTGGAATATATCACTTTAAGGTCTTATAAAATAAAATTTTAGGTCTGTGGCCTAAACTTTTTAAAGGTATCCTGAACATATTTGTGTTAGATCATTTAAACGAGGACAGGCAGAGAAGCAATAAATAATTGGCTCATCCATCAATAGCGTATTTAACCTGACTTCAAACAGCTGTGTAAATATTCAAAATGAAAATCAAAACCTATTCATTCCCCATCCACTCCATAAAGACCCCGGGGATTTTAGTCAAGAGATCAGACAGTTCCCCACAGGCCTATCACAGACCGCTAACTGGGTTGTCTTTCTTTTAGATAGGGCTGCACTTTTCTACCCGATAAGCATTCAGTATTGCAGACATGTATATATACTGGATGGTTTACTGCCGTCCCTCAGCTAGGGGTGACGATTCTACCACTGGATGAATGCTAAAGCAATTATGCCGTCTGCACGCAGTTATGTTTACATGTTGCCTCTCATGAATTAATTTAACAGACCATTAAGGGGTGTAGTAGACAGAGACCGTTGATTGCACTCACTTCCACCGAGCCTCAGTGTAACTCTCATGCACACTCTCAAGCACTCTCATGCCGAGTGCTGCTTTTCACAACATCGTGAGTTGGGCAATAGAAAGTAAAGCAGCACCCTTCCAAACATGTTGCTCAAAGCGTGGATGTGAACGTGGGCCGAAAGCCTGTGACACACAGCATGACTGAAGACATCCAGCCATCAGATGGATGTCTGCACACCACGTGTTGGCTCCTTTTGAGATCATGCTAAAATTAGAAACCATCTTGGCATTTTACTTTCTAATATTTTTTTAATCGCATTTTGACTTACTGCAAACACGCACAGCAGCAGAGCTTAATGCCTGGTGCATGGCCTCTTTTATACTGGCAGTGCCACTGTTTGGGTTACAAGAGAGACCTATTTCCAGCCGTCAATCAGGTAAGCATCGAACGACTGCTGTGGTGTGTGGCACAGCAATCCTCACAAGCATATATGCTGGCTGCATTAGTGAAAAATCTAAGATGGAAAGAAAATCCTGCAAAAATATTACTATCACTACACGTTGAACTGATTATTCCTCACTTAAATGTGTTTTCCCAAGTTGATGTGAAACCCCTTGAAACACTTTCATTTGAAAATGGTAGCTCTAAGTGAACTGATGCACTATATGCGTGCATTTCTTGGATAAGTAACATTCTCTGACCTTCTCCTCACAACATGTGCTGCAGTATCAAAAGAAATATAGGGAGTCAAATCAAGGCTATTGAGACTAGCTTTACCAAGCAATATCACAAAATACCAGTTTAATTACATCACTGAGCTCTTCTGTTTGTGTTGGCCAGGCCTTGTTTTGACAGTTTTTCCTGATGGGGGAAGGACTTGCTCTAAACACTAAACAGACAGCTAGCACTGCTAATATCGTGCTTCCCAGAAAGAAGGGTGCGCAGGGTCAGGGATTATTGTTGTCCAGACCGGTAATTCTATACACTGTGCATTATAGTTGGATTGTACGCAGTCTATTGCAACTTTCAGAATAAGTCCAGTTAAGTCTTTATGTACAAAAATTGCCATCACACTTTTCAAAATGCAGTGCATATGGATATTTAAAGGAAGAATGTTTTCTGTAAGAATGTCAGCCAAGTGATACAATGGTAAGCCATTGGAATTTAAACATGTCAATGCTGCACATTTTGAGTGTACAATAGTGACCGTTTCATGCCATCACTTAAAAATAACTTTGCACATATGAACTACATAAATAGTAAGAGAACTGATAGCATCATTTTTATTTCTGAGTGATAGAAAAGTCAGTATATCTTTCAGTGTTATAGTCCTCTCTATAACAATATACGAAATCAAAATCAGAATCATATGGGTATAAATGTACACAACTGTCTTTCTCTTTTATTTTATTTTTTATTCGAGATTTATGAGACATTGTACTGGCAACTGACTACAAAAACACATGAAATCACTTGCAGTTTCTTCTGTTTTAATCTAATCAGCACAAGTGCAGGGTTCAGTCAACGGCAGAATGTGTCCATCACAGTTGTTCCTGTCATCATGTCTCGGGAAAAAAAACACGTAAAAGGGGCATCTAATTTCCATGAGAAAAACCTCGCATTTTCAAAATGCTGAACATCTCGTATGGTGGATATATGATACGTCACTCTGATTATCAGATTGAATATTATTGGCATGCCTCCCATGGCACTGGCCCGTCATGACTCTTATTAAGAAAAGGGCTTATTTACCCATAATGAGAATGAACGCAGGCCCCAGATCTTGTTAAAAATACTGCAGAGAAACTGGAGCTTGGGCAGCCCCGTGAGTTACAGCAGTCCCCTGCTGAGCACTGCTTGTCATGACCATGGCTCACCACGGTGGTTTTAATGTGCTCACCAGCCAAACACTGAGCTCCAACCTCCAGTGTAATATACAAGCCTAATAATATACAAACTTGTCATAAATAACCACACACACACACAAACACAAACACACACACACACACATTCTTAAACTGTATTCATGAAATACTTCATTGATTTTAAAAAAAAGCGTCCTAAATATGCCATGTCCCTTCAAACTGAATCGGAAAAGATTTTGAAAAAAGGGATTGATTGTAAAAGTCATAAAATCTGCAGACAAATATTGTTAGGGCAATTAATGAAGCCTGGGGGGTAGATCTGAAGCTGAGGGGTGTCTTAGACCCTATAACGACATGAAGCTGAGGGGTCTGTTAGACCCTATAAAGACATGATGCTGAGGTCTGTCCTAGACCCTATAAAGACATGATGCTGAGGTCATAAAGGCTGTTTAATACTGACAGGATCATATTTTTATGGGCTCTACTCCCCTCTCATGGTTTTAGGAAGTCATAAAAATAAAATATACAGCTAGATCGTGATCTCAACTTAATTAGAAAATTGCCAGAGTTAAAATAAGGGCTTGGCTGAAAAGACCAAAAAGAATTTCGATTCGCTCTGATTTATTATTGATAATTCTTCCCTTGGATGCATTTCAGTTGTGGGTGTCAACCCAGACACCACACTTTCTCTCACTTAGATGCTATGAACTGAAGAGCACTGAGAAGTGTTTTATCCGGATCTAGATACACTTCGATTCTCACTTGGAACGCCGCCTGTCCGTGCAAATACAACAACAGTTAAGGGCTCTGCATGAGAGACGATAAAATAGAACATTTTCTACATCTGCGTCAACGTATGATTTATCACTCATCTCTATCTGAAACTATTTACTTTACACGAGGAAGGACATTTACAACCAGATTGGGGCAAACAGAGGGTGAAGGAAAGGAAGACGGTGAATAAAACAGAAGATAATGCAGGCACACAAGTCCTGGGTATTCAACATGTGACAGTGGCAAATGACTCTGTGGGAGCTATGCAAGAAACGAGGGGGTTTACTGTTGTGTTGCTTCGGCTTCGTAGACTATATCACTACATACACTGCAAGAATTGCAGAGCAGCAGGACTGGATCTGCACACCACTTTCTGTGCTGTCACACTCCGTTGAGAGGACCTGCTGGAGTAGATCAAATGTAACTGGATCTGCTCCCTAGGGGCAGAATAATGGAGCAGGGCTGTGCACTGCCAAGTATCAGACGGAGAATGGGGTCTTACCACAGTACTCAACACCACCTTTCTGCTCATCAATCAGGGCCAGTCCATTCACCCCCATCCACACTGTCCCACTCCAGTTTCGTCATCAAATTTCCACATTTCTCCTCCTATTATTTCATTTCTTCATTGAATTTTGGGTGGTCAATATCAATGCAATGTTGATATTTGTCACTGAACACATCCAAGGTGATCCATTCTGGCATGGAATTGTGGTGACGTGACCCATACTAATCAAAGTATTTAAAAATCCCATTTTCATCTTAAAACATAAAACAGAAGAAGTTCTGCTCTGTTCTATTCTGTTCTGGCTAATACTATTCCTCCTTCTAATAATAGCACTATTACTCACATATACGCTCACAGCCCTTGTATGCACACACACGTACACACATGCGCACACGGTCCTCGAATAAGCAGGTGCTTAGAGAAAATGTCAGCTGTGATTTAGTAAAAATGTGACTTTCTGTAAACAAACTGCGCCATTTGAACAGGCTGTACTAAACAAACAAGTGATAACAGATCTTTGACTTTATTCAGAGCGAGGTATCTTTAGTCAGAGCCTGGAAATCCTGTCATAAAGGGAGCCCCACACACCCTCCTGAGAACCGGAACCAGGCAGTAAACATTCCCCCAAGCCCGCTGCTCCCACACAGGAAGTGCGGCGAAGCCCAGGAGAGCTCCCATGGGCTCTGGCCTTTCTACAGAGCTGCCACAGCCAAACAACCTGTGGGGACTGCTCACTCCGCACCATGGCAGCCTGACTACAGTAGCCACTATTCAGTTACACCATGGCAGCTGAAGGCCTCACCAGCCTCCATCCAACGTCTAAATTGCATCTCAAACTGATTTGGAATGTCAAATTTTCCAACCATAAGCTTTATGTCGCTTAAAGTCCTATGGTCCATCGCACAGGCTGCATATCTGTGGGATTTTACAGCTGACATGTAGATCTGAAGGTCAGCAGCAGAAATGAATATCAAGCTCAAGGACACAGGCAACTCAGTGAGTGGCCTCCACTGTCACTGCATTATCGACCTACCTAGTTGGTGACACCACAACACAGATACAAATGAAATAAACATCAAAATATTCCACAAAATACCCGGCAATATTATACTTCTTATTCCTGCCTTTATATTCACTCAAAGTAAATAATTAATTGCGAATGCAGTGGTCATTCACACACTATTTTCCTTGCACCGTTAGGGGGCTGAGGACTCTGAGTACAACTGGACAATCTTGACCTTCTCAGTGGAGAGCTCAGAATGGGTGTGTCCACGCCAAGTGACTTGGCCCATTGGTTCCCCAGTGACGCCATGTCATATCCTAGCATTGTTTCCCATCTCAGGAGGAACTTTCTAAAATTGGCTTTTTGTTTAAGAGTTTGTAGAACAGCGAAGCTTCCTCTGGCTGCCAGGCCTAAGGGCTGTTATTGATACTCTTTAAAATTAATTGCACAAACAGGAACCCGGTGGATGCAAATTAGGATGCATCAGGGGTGGGTGTCTTCCTTTACGGTATTATTTATAAGAAGCTGAAGATCCTGTTTCATAATTCCTGATATTCCTGGTATCCGGTGCCATGAAATTCATTGAGAATCCAAATCTATATAGAGTGACCTTTACACTAAATTGTCCTCATATCCGCACATTTTCTCCCTTGGGAAGACCTTTTAAAGCACGTAATGTCACGTTTGCAAAATGTTTAAGCCCGTTAAAGGTATTAGGTTTTTTAAAGAACAGTTTCCAATAATCGTGAGGATGTCAGACCAGATGTTTTTCTTCTCAGTAGAAACTCAGCGAATAAACTCCAGGTAAATAAGAGTTCTCTCGAAAATATTTTGTAAGCACAGAACAATGTGACTTCTTAATCATATGTTGAACTTGGAAAGGAAAATTGCAAAGTGCTGATATCCTGTGCACAGGGGACCATCAGCACTGGCTCTGCCTGTCAAATTACTAAGGTGGGTCATGGGAATAGCTAGCACACTCTGCTTCCATACTCCACAATTCAGATTTAGCCAGATTCCTTTTTTTAATCTTTGTGATTGGAAAAACGTTTCTCAAACCTCATGTGTTGTGCACGCACATAAAGACATGAAAGTAACAGCATGAATCCTGAAATGTGCAAGATTTTGTATTTGAATTTATTTCTAAATAATTTTCAAATGAAAGTATTTGTCTAAATCAGTACAGTTACAGCTATAAATTATGAAAAAAAAGTAAGTGAACAAAAACTATTTACAATATGGGGATTTACAGTTTGTATCAACTGTAGTAAGTGTAGTTATGTTTATAAATGTGGCTATGTAACACATTGAGTGGGGCTGGTGGGTGGGTCATCTTTTTAAGACACTGTTCTAGTGTGTGGATGGGCTCCACCGTCTGCTATCAAATCCAGACCATGCCAGTGCCAACTGTAGCCAGCAGACCCGCCAGAGTTGCCACACAGTTGACACATAATTGGCTGCAGCGTCCCCCAGGGAGGAAGAGGTTCAGCATGCCGTGGTGTCCATGCCTCCCGCTGATCAATCGGGCGCCCCGGTCTGCCGGTATAAAGCTGTGCATGAAGTGTCTTCCTCCAACTTAGGTCTGTGCAAGCTTAAGGTGTAGACTATGGCGTGAAAAGAAGCGGCGGCTGACATCATGTGTTTCAGAGGCGCACTTGTGCTTGTCTACGCACTCCTGAATTGAAGTTGAAAGCGGAGGTTGCAGCGAGCATGGTTTAGAGTACAATTGGGCATTCCAAATTGGGGCAAAAAAGTGTGTGTGGGGGGATAGAAAGTAACACTTCAAGGCATTATGCATTCTGCAACATGGTATAGTACCTCTGCGATCCTACTATTGTGTTTTTTCCATACTACCGTCCCTTATAACATTGCATATGCTGTGATATTTTATGTCTGTTTTAATAACTAATAATGCATAGCCTGTAACAAACTTCTATAAAGTATGCACTTACATTTACAGTACATACACAGGCACAACTGTTATACATCTGGGTTCCAAAAGGGCATGCCTTCTACCTGACAAGGTGGTTGTAGGAACACTGTTAAGTAAAAACTGCATTCAATCTTCATCGCCCAGAGACTTTGTTATGTAAGTTTGTAACAAGAGGCAAAAAAAAAGAAGAAAAAATTCATTTCAGGGATGGATTAAAAGTGAATGGGGGAAATGTGCTAATCTCATTAGCCTTTTAACTTTAATCATTCTGAGCAGTGTCGCTAGTGTCGCCATTTGAGTACCATACTGACATACTGATTATCCCGACAATTTTGTTTTTTGTTTTTTTCTGCAACTCCACATTATCCCTGGCATCACCCCCACAGTCTCCCCCTTTGCAAACTATACAGGATCCTGGCTCTGAGCCCATGCCAGGAAATTCAATTTCCACCTAAGAAGCCTGCTTTCCTCATTGCTCCAAGCTAAGGGGCATCAAAGCCAATCACACTCTATTTTAAGATGGCCCGATATCCCTGTTCTGAAATAGTGGTGAATGGATATGGCAACCAGTGTGGCACCTTCCCCACCCAGACATAAGTGTTTTATAGACTTGCGCACTCCAAGACAACTACCTACCCTCCGCACCTCTCCGACCTCACCTTAAATGTCAATGAAACAGATTAAGGAATCTGATCATAATGGAAAGATGGCCGTTTTGTTCTTCAGTTCAACATTGCATGTCATGCGAGGTCAATTTGCGACCTACTACTATATTAAAAATTGAGAAAACATATCAATTGTCAAATACATTCTCTTGGACTTGGATGGCTGTGAGTTTGTTTTCGTAAAGTGACCTGCGTTTCTGAGGAGACAGGAGACAAGTTTTTCAGCTGAGTAAGAACCCTTTGAAGAAGGTTGCACAGAGGCGCCGTGGGGGTGATACACAGAGGAGAGTGGAGTGGTGCAGATGCAGGGGTGGCAATGAGAATGCATTATGGATGGGGGGGGGACTCGTTCGGCCCCCTCCGTCCCTGCTGTCCCGCTGCTGCTGAGCTCTGAGCACCTGGAGTTTGCTGGTTTTGGCAGACGATTTGACAGAAGGAAAAAGCATCACTTGGGACTGCCTTTGCAGGCACCCAGCATAGACAAAAACAGGCTCCACATATCTGTAATAAAATCATATCTCCTATTTATGGCCTGCAGAAAGCCAGTCCCCCACTGTTGTCTCTGCTGATCTCTCATGGGCCATTGTCCTCCCTGCTTGCTGACCTAGGCCTCCTAAAAATCTGCCCCTTTAATTTCGGAGGCATGATCCACCATTGATTTTGCTTGTGACATATACAGATAACTGCCAAAATAAGGGAAACATCAAAATAAAGCGTGCTAATATGGCACTGGGCCACCACGAGCTGCCAGAATAGCTTCAATGCGCCTTGGCATAGATTCTACAAGGATCTGGAACTCTATTCTTCCATGTGAAATTCATGAATAAAACACTTGAAAAAACACTTGAGTAAATGAAGGGTTTTGGCAGCTCTGTTATGGTGTGGAGTGAATTTTCCTGGCGTGGTTTAGGTCCACTCAACCCCATAGAGGTCAAGGTAAACACCAATAAATACAAAGCCATATGAGTGATCACCTTCATCTTATGGTGAAGCATTTATATCCTAATGGGAGTGATCTCTTCCAGGATGACAATGCCCCCATCCACAGGGCACGGGTGGTCACTGAATGGCTTGATGACCATGACAACGATGTAAACTATATGCCATGGTTGTCTCAGTCACCAGATCTCAACCCAATTGAACACTTATGGGAGATTCTGGAGAGCCACCTGAGACAGCGTTTTCCACCACCATCAACAAAACACCAAATGATTGATTTTCTTGTGGAAGAATGTCGTTGCATTCCTCCAATAGAGAAATGATGTGCACTGAAGCTGTTCTGGCGGCTCGTGGTGGCCCAATGCCCTGTTAAGACACTTTATGTTGGTGTCTCCTTTATTTGGCAGTTACCTGCATTTGGTGCATTGAGTTTCATATTTTCATAGTCATGCATGTTGGCAGTACACTTAAACAGCTCCATAGTGAGAATGCTTTTACTAAGCCCAGTATTCCTGGTCTTCATGGAGCAGATAATGGACCTGTTGGTTGTTCATCTCTGTTAAACCCTCTTTTGTCATCTTCTAAGACAGTATCCAGGAGAGAAGTATAATTCTGAATTGAAGGAATTAATTAATTAATTAATCATGTCTTGATAATGTTGGGAGAAACATCTGAAGAAACTGCAGAAGTGAAGTTAAGCCAATTACCCCACTCACAGAGGAAACAAAGGCACACAGAAAATGGCTCAGAACATTGGCAATACAACTAGCATTCCCAAGCAGGCAGCCATTCAATGAAAATGTTCACTTCACTGTCATATTTATGTGAAACAGAGTTATTTTACCTGTACCATTTGTAGACCCCCAACACAAAATCTTCAGTATCATGTATAAAAAATAAGAAATGGGAAAGTGCTTAAAAAATCTCTAAATCAGATGGACACTCATCCAATAGCACTGCTTGGCTCCACTCTCTGGAGAGGGATCAAGGGAAATAAACACTTAAGGACATTTCTGCTCCAGAACACAAACCATAACAAAAACAGCATCTGGTAAGAATATTCTGCACACAAGCATGCAGGCCACTCGTGTGTGAGCACGGAATTGAAAGAACAATCCATCTCTACCTTGAAGAAACAAAGGCAAAACTTTTGGACTCCCATCGCTTTAAACCAACAAAGACAAATTAATGAATAAACGCAATCAAAATGTTCAAGCTTTTGTTCTTTTTTTTGTGATCACAAAGTCTGCAAACAATTACGCTGGAACAGAGAAATGCACGTGGACGTGCACATTCAGCAATCAGGATTTTGGCTACCACTGTGCCACATAGAATAAACCATAGCATATCATTAGAACCATAATCCTTTATGCTATTACAATAGTTCACAAGCGTGGAACCGCTTGGTGTTCTGGCCCGTCTGGTCTACCCCTCTTTCCCTTGTGGCCACCAGCGAGAATGGGGTCGGGGGAAGTGTAGACAGGGAGGGGCCGTGGCCTAGAATGTCTGTGAGGGAAGCTGTCTGACACAGCGGGTCAAGAGACTGACGTCAGACTTTCCCCCCCACCCTGCCGGGCAGGACATCCTGTGGGGCAGGGCTGTTTACCTGGAGCGCTCCCTCCTGCCACAGGAGGGCCCAGGTCACCACAGCACAGAGTCGCTCTGCCTTACATGCTGTTCTCCAGCCATATCAGGACAGTTCACCAGCTAAATCCAGGATGTTTAACAGCCAGCATTTCTCCGCTTAGGATGAAAAAAAGAAGTCTCACACAGATAAACCCTGATGCTTGCTCTCATGTGACTCTTTCTGGTGAACGTTATGGCTGAATAAATACTCGGCCTCTGTTAATTGTTGCCTTCGCGACAGTTTAATTCTCTCGTAAATGCCGGCTCACTGTTAAAATGCATGCTTGACACAACGGTGTGCATTGTTATATTTATTGTCTTAGTTGGAGGTCTGGACTTTCAAAAGAGGTTACTGCAAGCCATGGACAAAGAGATCAGGGTTTGTTTCTTACCACGGTAAAACCACTCCTGTATCGCTAAAGTAGCCAATCTTATGTGCCCACCAGTTGTGGATTAACAGCATACCATCACATAAAATTGGAATGTCTAGACAATATGAGTCGTACAAGTGATCAAAAACCTGCTTTGATGTGTAACACAATTTTGAACCATTTGCAACCATTTATAGCACATAGCAAGTTCTGTTATGGTAATGAACTTGTAAAACAGGACAAATCACAGATGTGTTCTCAAATTTGAGTTTAAATGACGTAACTAAATATTGGAAGAGATTCAGATTTTTAAAAACCTTTTTCTCAGAGAGGCGTTTGAGGTGAAAATCTTTGGCTCAATAATTGAAGTGTTTCCTGTTTGGTGAAATGTATCCTACTTTTATATATAGTTGATCATTTATGAACGGAAAATGTATAAAGTTTATATTTTTATCTATCTATTTATATATATATATATGTATATATATATAGTATATATATATATGCACAGTATATATATGCTTTTCCATATACTTTGATTGAACATAATAACTGAAAATGGGTAATTTTCATGAGCCACCCCATTTAAACTATGTGAAAGAAGAGAATAAAAACAAGGTTTCTTTTTATAAAACAATTTTTATATTGTTCCATTTTCTCTTAAAACATCTTTTCCCAAATGCAGCAGGGGATGGATGTGGTAGGAAGGCAGCGCTCAGCTTTCTGTGGAGAGATTTTCTCCTTGGGGAAATTGTTTTGACATCCAGATTTACACAGACTCACGCATACACATATCATCCTTGTGTCGATGGACATCTGTCAGTGGAACCAAAAGGCACAACCTCGGCATGTTGTTCGTTCCCCTCTCCCATGACATACAGAGTCTGTACTGGAAGTTAGCGTGCAAGATCCCTGAAACCCAAAACTCTAGTTTTAGAGATGTATTAAAACTTTATTAAATAGGGACTAGGTGGCCCCTATGATGAAATGGAGACAGGGTAAATGCATTTCTTTCACTTTGACAGGCTTCAAGGCCTTTTGCACTCACTCCTATGGATGGGTGTCCTATGTCCAGCTCACTCAAGCAGGATATTTGGATGATGGCCCACAGTGATGATGTCACATCATTTGTTCTGGACTGTGTAGTTCCATAATATAATAAATGCTCCAAATAGCTAAAAACATTATATTATTATTATTATAAATAACAGTTATTTCTACAAAAAAGATAGCAGACGTAAGAATGCCTCATGTCAATAAAATATGCATAACTGCGACTACAAAGCATCATATCTACAAAACTATAGCAGTCTCAAAGAGAGAATGTGAAGGGGGTTGAACTACTACCTATTACAATTGTATCAGATCGATTCTTACAGGGAAAAAAAGGTTATCAAAGTGCAAAATCACCAAGCACAAGTATTCAGCAATAGAAATATGGAAACTTTTATTTATAAACTAATCTGAACATATAAATACAATTGCTTATTCGCTTAGAAAAAAGAATCAATCAGAGTAACTTAGATAGCATCCATTTATGAATTTTCATACTTAATGTATTAATTTAAGTTAGACATTCTACTCAAAGACAAATTTTGTGCCCCACCTGGGATCAAACCCAACAACTTTCTAGTTACAAGTGCAGTTCCCTAACCACCACATCTTATTTCTGCCCAAACATGCCCTAATATGCTTATTATATTCACCTCTAATGCAATTGTTTACCATAGCCTAATCATATAATGACAGACTATTGAGAACAACAATTAAGTCTTCATTTCTAGTCCACAGCTTAGGAAACACCCCACAGAGACAGTTATTATATTGTTTCCATTTTTTTATACACTGTCACTTGTCTTAATATGCAGTATTCTGTATACTATTGCAAGCATGTTGACAATAACAACAGGTTAAGCCTGGAATAAACATGGTACCTAACGAATGTGCAATGTGTGATTCATGACTAGAGGTCAGTTCCAGCGTGATACATCTGGAATACAGTTATTTAGCAGCTCTGTTTTACTTTGCTTTGATTCTGATTTATGCATGGCAGAGATTGAACTGAAAAAAACCCCATTCCGCCATAATAAACTCCCCTAACAACATAAAAATCAAAAGACGGACCGCTTCTTTACAGAACTCACAAGCCTCACATATTATCCACAGGATGTTTGTGAATGTGTTTAGTTATTCAGCTCCGGAGTACTGGGTATAAGTGCTATTGAGCTTGTCAGTTTCATGAGATCGTGTTACATGGAGGACAGTCAAAGCTGTAAAACAAATGTTATAAAACATTCACTCTAAAATTAAGAAATGAACACCTTCCACCCTCTAAATGACAGCAAACAAATCCCAAAAGTAAATGCATACATGAGAAAACACATTTTCAAATAGTATTATACCAGATCGATATGGATAAATAATTACAGCTCCACATCTAATTATGTCAGTGATACAGTATAATTGGCCATTTGATGCCGCAGACAGTCTGCGGGATTCCCTCTGATTAAAAAATGTCATCTTTAAAGTCCTGTCTTTAATCTATCTGCCAGTTCTGCTTTTAACTCCTGTTCAGTGGAGTTCAAAGAGTGCCTCTTTTCATTAAAGTGCTTTAAAAAGAAACATCCTTCATCTGAAAGGTCACACCTACGCTACAACTCTTCTTGATCACTGTGGCAGAGAGAGACCGTCCCCTGCCCTGTCGCTCATCCATTATGCTATGCTGTATTTTAACTCCTTGTTTGGGTCTGCTTCTGTGGCTGAAAGACAAAACCTGTCCCAAACCTGCCTCTGAAGTTCCGAACCCCCATCACAGAGGGTCAGCGCACCCAATGCGAGCCCCTCAATCTTGTCGGGATGGCAGGGACTCACTGGGGTTAACTGTGGAGGGGGTTTGCGACAGCAACCATCGCTCTTCAAAGAGATGCATTCAAATCAAGCTTAATGGTCTAGGTGAACCCCGAAACAGGCTGTCCTCGTTCCACACCTGTTTTTAAAGCTTAACCAAATCAGGTCTGGAAGACATTTTGTATTCTGGTTTAATTGCATTAATATACATGTACTCTGCAGGGTTGGGGTAAATTCCATTTCAATTGAGGAAATACATTGAAATGTAATTTATTCATTAAAAATGACCCATACAAAATGATGAGCATTTTTCAATTCATTAATTTAATTTCAGTTCATTTCCTCAATTGACTCAATTTAAATGGAATTGACCCCAACCCTGTGTGCTCAAAAACAGGCCATTGTAACAAAAAGGTTTTTGCAAGTTCTTTGTTTCCTTCTAAAAGCAGATGTGGAGGCAGGTTGTGGCATGATTAGTCTATGAAAAATGACACAACACTGATTAGTGTTGTGAACTCATACTTTTTACACAGGTCTTAGCAACTCATTAGACATGAGTAATTGTATGGTCAGCATGGGAAAACAACAAAGGTTCTTTAAGGCTTAGATCAGGCTTTATGGTGGAAATTTTGAAAATAGAATCATGCATCCAGTTTATTACTGAGCTCGGGCAAGCAGATACCGAAATACGAGAGTGTAATTCAGGGCTTGTGCTGCATCTACAGAGTGTAAATCTGGGCAATGATAGCTGAATGTGTCACTGCTGCCCTTGGGAAAGGAAGGAGCGGCAGAGTGCATGCCTGTAAGAGCTGGGGTTGTGTAAACTCTTGTGTGCGTGCTGAATTGTGGCTGGCCCTGCTCTTTGGGGAGCAGTGGTGCATTATCAACTAATGAGGCTAATGGGTTGGGAAATCTGCAGGGGTCACATGATTTGTGGCAGGTCCTGGTGCCGCCAGCCTGGTAACTAGGGTGCACGGGGGGCTTGGAGGCATAAATCTAATGCCAAACACACAGCAGTTAGTTCACAGGAAAAACAAACACAGCATCTGACCGTGTGTGCTTGATTTAAAGAGAAGCTGTTCACGGGAGCTCTCTGGGGAGAGCTGCATTTTGTCTGACCATGTTTAAAAAAGCACATGTTCGACTTAGGGGACGTGCAGCATAGAGTTCCAAACAGAAGCCTAGAAGCCCGCATATTCCCAAATTGTCTTGACGAGTTATT
Organism: Aldrovandia affinis; assembly: GCA_029706075.1. Taxonomy (NCBI): domain Eukaryota; kingdom Metazoa; phylum Chordata; class Actinopteri; order Notacanthiformes; family Halosauridae; genus Aldrovandia; species Aldrovandia affinis. The sequence continues at coordinate 1,564,788 of JAINUG010000194.1, read as the reverse complement.
CAAAATGTAAAAAATGTATAGCTGAATTAGAGTGTCTGACCAATTCTAATTCCTTGTCCACATAAGTGGCCTCTAGTAAGGCCATAATTGTCCAGAAACTCTCGCTTGCCTGGCAGGTAGAAACTAGAGGTATACTTAGGGAGCTTTTATGTTACATGAAGTATTACTGGTTTACACCCACAAGTCACACCAGGATGTGCTGGAACAAGCTCTCACCCTACTGCAACAGGCAAAGAAAAGGAAAACAGTGGATGGAGTTCAGGATCTGCCAACAGCATGTGACAGATCTCCAAAACCACTTGTTAAGGGAGTTGCAGCTTATCCCTATGCTTTCATCGTGGTTTTTACGGCCAGTGGGTATGCCGTGCCACTGTTAAAGGAGCATTTAAGTATTTATAAAGCTATGTTGTCACCATGTATAGAACATCAATCTGATGTGGTACCGCACATTCATTTCAACTGATTGATATCTTTGTGTGATTGTGGATGTTGACCATCACTCCGGATTGCAGGGCTACCTTGATGTAATTAATTGATTTATATCTGACAGTAAGTTAGGTTAGTCGAACAATCAACTGCATCGATAGCTAAGTTAATTTAGCTTGCTACTGCAATCATAGGGTAGCTAGCTCGCTAACGTTTATGTTGACAGACGCAGCAGCATCGTTCTTACGTTGGATATTCCACGTTTCCTTAGGAAAGTTTATTTTTGATAATTACCTGCAATATCATTATTTAGAGCGATTCACTCCATTCAACACTTTTGGGTGCCTCCAGGTTGAACACAAATATATAGGACAGATTTACAGATCCCTCCTTTAGTTTTATTAGCCTAATGAACAAGTTATTGCCTGAATGTTTTCTAATCCATGTTATATATCTTCAAAGTTATAGATTTGTCTCACGGGCAGGGTTGTCTTCCGGGTTGTTTTGATGATATAATATAATAATATGTGCCATTTAGCAGACGCTTTTATCCAAAGCGACTTACGGTAGTGAATACATAAATTTTTCAGTATATGTGGTCCTAGTGGGAATTGAACCCACAACCTAAGCGTTGCCAACGCCGTGCTCTACCAACTGAGCCACACAGAACCACTGATGACCAGCCCCGTGGCAGCGGGAGTGTCGAGACCCAGGAATGCGGGGGTCTGAGATATCAGCCTGGTAGAATGACTGCAGTATTTGCTTGGAAACCCAGCTGCAGGGGAAGCGTGATCGCCCGTGCATGCTAGCTGCCTGTCCCATCACCATGTTGAGCCGCATTGCCGTGAGAGCAGTCCGGTCTGCACCAGGCTGATGGTGGAGCTGGTGTCGACAAGGGCTGCCAGGGGAACCCCCTCAACCTGGCATTGGACATTTGTGTTACGGCTGCTGGTCCTGCGATCAAGCCGAACTGTGTCAGATACGGCTGCCGACTGCTGCAGCCAGTAACACAACGTACTTTGGGGTGGGGGGCAGGGGGCTTCGTCCAGCTCAGACCCACTGTGGCCGACCCCGGGAGCTACTTCCATAGTGGTGGTTGGACAACCGCTCGTCTCGTGCCTACTTTGACTAACCCCGAGGGGTTGTTGGGGTGGCAGCTGGATGACCGCTTGTCCGCAGCCCGCTCTGGCAAACCCCACTGGTTGCCGGAGTAGTGGGTATGCGACTGCTCGCCTCGCGGCCACTGCAGTGGCACGTTACACCAGCACTCTTGTATGTACTCTGAAATTGTGAAATTCTCATGGAAATAAACACATAAGAATGTCTAGCCACATTTCCCCCAACAAACCCTAGCTGCAGTTCAGCAATGCCTGAAGAGAGATGGCCTACACAGCACTGCTTAGGAGTCAGCAGTATTTTGGCACTAGGTCTGTCTCCATCATTTGAAATGCAGACAACCCTATTAAGTTACAGTAGAGCAGCACATATACACCTGGGGCAGGCCAGTGGAAAGCAGTCCTATATAACTTCACAGTTAAGTTTTATGTACAAAAAAATATTAAAAAATGTTCCCCTTAAAATTTCCCCTCTGTAACCTGCATAACCTCCGCCCCTTGCAACACAGCCTAAAACTACTTCAGCTACAGCCATCTCAAAATTCTGTAAATGGCACCTGATTACAGAGTGAACAGCAAGGGAGAATAAACGAATAAACAGTGGGCAGCCCTTTTGTATGTAACAAAAACCTTTGGTTACCTTAGCTACGTGTAATTCCCACAATAATGAAGTAATGGAACTGTGTCTTCATTAAATGGTATTCCTGGATAAAAGGGAATGGGGAAAAAACGCCAGCCCTCGTACGTGTGATCCTCTAACCAGGCCAGTGGGAATGAATCTGACGAAGGTACCAACTCACTGCATCGTACACAGATAAAAAATAATATCAATACCCCATCTCCCGGCCTTGGCCCAGTGTTGACAAATTGATGGCAATGAAGGGGAGAGGTTTGATAAAGGGGGCAAGTCCTCCCTGGGTTACAGGGTTCAGAGGTGTGTGACAGAATGCCGCTGAAAGACTTTCTCCAGTGCCTGCAGCCCCGCCTCCCAGTCTCTTTGTCTCACTGCTCTTTCACACAGAAATGCTGCACTTTCTTAGAAATCTTACACTTTTAAAAGGCTTCTGAGACTGTAGATGGCCTGATGCCGGAATAGTCTCTAGCCACAGAACAGTGTGACTAACGTAAGCTTGCACAGATGTCCGTTTTCCAGCACGCTTATGTGCGTGTGTGTGTGTGTGTGTCTGTATGCGTGTGTGCACGTGTGAATTAATTTGCATGCGCTCACCATGCACATGTGTGAATACATACAGTGCCCCTTTAAAGTCAACACCCCATCTCAAAAATTTCACCTTTTGATGCCTTACAGCCTGAAATAAAAAAATTAAATCAGACTTTTTCCACCTTGATTTAATATGTTTTCATTTCAGGCTGAAAGGCAACAAAAGGTGATATTTTGGAGATGGGGTGTAGACTTTAAAGGGACACTGTATATGAGTTAGTGTGCATGTGTGGGGGCGCCTGCATCTGTGCGGGTGTGGGTTTGGGAGCTAGGACTGCAGAGGGAGACACACTACTCAAATCTCACTGGGATTACAGAACCAAGCCATCAATACTGATCAAACTTCATCAACAAACAAACGATTCAAAACACAAATTCTACAGAGTGCATGTACAGTGTGACGCCGCGCTAATTGAAAGCAGAGCCTGCTATAAATGGCTGATGAAAAGTCCCCTTGCGGAAACTGGTGCTGGGGACTCACAGCAGGACTAAGGTTACTGCATACTATTATGAATGAATTTGATAAATCAATGAGGGAGCAGCATTTCTGGACTGTGGGCTTTCTGCATCTTTGCCATGTTTTCACCAGTGAGACCTGCCCACCCTGGGAAAACAGCACCAAACACAGGCCATAAACAGCCCTTCAAAGAGCACAGGAAAATCTGAGTTTGGACTCTTCTCAAATCCTGCTCAAATCTGTTATCAATTTTCTTGTCAGTTGTTAGTCTTTAAAAGGCATGTCCCCTAATTTGTCATCAGAGAAACTTAATCACTTTTCTCTTTTTATTGTGGCCAGTTCATTGTTATGGAAATTAACTTAAGCTGGACATCACTGCATTTCCTCCTGAGGTCAAAGGTTACTGGGTAAGTAGGGCACTACTGACTGAACATATTCTCTTGTAAAAAAAATCCCTCAGGAATGACAGAACACTCTCCGCAGCACACATATCTGATTCTTAATGGTAGTCTACAGTATATTTGATACAAAGCACAAGCTTATTCCAGATAGTGTTGTGTTGTAATTCATCTACAGTGGTTTTGTTAATAGAAACATTTAACATTTTTTGTTTTTAGTGAAATAAAATACATGCATGACATGTCTTTACTACATTTCCCATCATTCGCCGTCTTATCACAAGTGTTTTGATTGTAAATTCCCAAAGGGGTTTCTCCTCTGAAGGCCTCTCCACCACATCAAACTGCAGCCCCTGACTATCCAGCCCAGGACGGGTGATTCTTGGGAACTAATTATCATTCCTTACAGTGCAAGACGGGCCAGGGTACACTGGAAAATGGCTCTTTCCTGAATTCCTGCACAGAGAGAACAAAATAAACATTATAAGCCAAGGAAGCAGCATTTTAGCTCAACTCTTTACAACCCATAGTAAATAAACCAAGGGAGTAACATAACCACATATTAAATATTGGGGGCATAATGAAAGGGAATGTTTTATATCTTCAAATTATTGGAGGGGGACAGATATGGTTGCTTTGAATATTGGGGGGGGCGGCATGCCCCCTCCTTCGTCCCCCCAACTCATTAAACCTATGAAATAAACAGTTTAGGCCAAGCTTTGTCCATGCTCTCTACAAACAATAGATATAATAGCAAAGGTGTACAACAGATATTCATATTCAGCTAGAGCTCAATGTTATATGATAATAAACACTTTTGTTATCATATCAGGTGTCTGGAGAAGGGAGATGTTTGTATGTTACCTATACGAGCATAATATATAGGAAATTAGAAAATATGTTATGCACAGTAGATAGATAGATACTTTATTGATCCCCAAGGGGAAATGAAGGCATCAGGCAGCATTATCACAAGGCACACAAGACAAAAATGACAGAAACAAACAATAGGTATCAGCAATAATAATAATAATAATAAAAAACAAACATGAAAAAAGGTAAATTAGACAATCAATAGGGAGTTATGCATAGCCAACAAACCAAGAGAAAAACTAATATGTACAAAAACAATACTAAAAATGTAGCACGTAGCGCCTTTGCTCCTACATCAGAATTACAGTGTCCACGTCTAAGCAAGTCTAGAACGACTTGCATTCCTTGCATAGTGCTCATACCGTTGCATAGTGATGTGTATGTATTTAGTACATTAGAGCATACGTAAATCGGAATTATATGGATTATATGTTATGTGGATGATGATCAAGAGTGATCACACTATTTGCACTGTTCATGACCTTACGATGCCTTATAACAATGATTCTCAACCTCGGTCCTGGAGTACCCCTGTGTATGCTGCTCTTCATAACAACCAATTTCTTGATTAATCAACGTTATTGAAAATACATGTTTAGGTTCCATCATTTTGTGCTGAAACAGATTTTAACACAATGGAGGTTTGGCTCATTACCATTTTCTTTTTCTTTTTCTGAACTCTTAATTTTCCACAAATAGTTTCGTTTCAATGACCATGCGTCCACACTTTAAGCATTTAGGACTTCACTGATTTCAGCTATAGGCCTATCAATAAATCAATTAAACAGTGAACTGACACTAATCTGACTCATAAAAGCCCTTAAATAAATATATGATATTCATTCTTTGTAACAAACTGTGTTTTTGATATAATGTGACATTAAGAGGGCCATTTTAAATCATCCCTCATTAGACATTAAGTGTCTAATTAAAAACAATAACAGGTCATTATACTTATTTATACCATGGAACCAGCAACATTTGCATAATCTAGTTATGTTTTTATGTTATGTAAATGTTTTACACATTGTTATCTTGGCCACCTGTTTAAAAAGACAATAAATGCTGTAAATGTACTGTAAATGCTTCAAAGCAATAGTGTGGCATACAGCTGTTCAATTTGTTTGATGTTACTTATTTTTTAATATTTAGACTAATGTAGCAATGTTATTAATATTGATGGTTGCTAATGCTACCGCAAATAGAGCATGACATTTACTATGACCCTGACCCCTGTGTGACACCATGCTTTTGGTCTCAACATGAGATAGTTTCATAAAAGTCACATTCCATAATTAAGTCACTCAAAGATGAATTGAGGTTGCTATTAAGTGGCACCAATTAATTTCTGTCTCTGTAGGCTTTATGACAAAAATGAAGACAAGACTAGTCTGTAGTAAATACCCAATTATAAATTATTCTGCTTTAAAATAATTGTAGATAATGACACCACACTGTTCCTATGATGAGGCTCCTGGACATTTTATTTTACAACACCTTGCTTAGGAAAACCAGGAAACACCGTACAAGAATAAAACACTGCCAGAACCAAGATGAAATCACCTCGTTATTTATCATGCGCGCTGTGCTTTAAAAGAGGAGAACTACCTGGCGTGTGCACCGTTTTTGAGGGAGCACCAGGGAACAATGTGAATTTAAAGATTGCATAACCTGAGAGTTCCTCCAGTATTCCACGGTGCTATTTTATGAGGTCATTTTTCCAACTCTAATCCTTGCAGGTTTTATATGTAACCCAATGCCACTGCCTCTAATTAGGAAATGAAGCAGGCCAGTGCTGGGAGGCAAAGCAATATATTTCCACCAAAGAGCAATGATCTATTGTAAGAGCACTGCTCAAGTGGACAGGACACAGTTCTCCCCAGGTCAACAGCAACAGCACGGCTGGTTCAAGAGTGATGAAAAACGAATGTGGTGCAGTAATTCTGTGATAGGATACAGGGTATCTCATCATTCTATAATGTTATGTTTTCCCAGAGTGGGAAACATGACATGACAGAGCTAGTGACGATATGTCTGTCTTTGCAATATATAATTTATTGTGCAAATAACCAAACAAGGTCACAGGTTCGCTCCCTGCTATTTGCTAAATGTTTTGTGCATTGTGTCAGCTACTTAATTTGAGGACTTCCACTTAAAAAACACCATATAATAATGATAATTTCCTGCTCAGGTCCTGCAAGTGAACATGTATACTATGTATTTCTTTCACTCTCCTTGAGTGCGTAAGTAATTCTTGCTGTGTAATCTTAGTTTCCTGAACTGCGGGAGTTTAGCAACAGGTCTATCAAACATAAGGCATACATGCAACCCAAGGTTTTTTCGAAGGATACATTCAAAGTCCTGGGCAGTCGTGGCCACCGTATCATTAATATCGGCTGCTGAATTACTGTCCCCACTCAGACCCTGCTGTGCGTACCCCCCTACCATTTCCCCTCCTCGGTCAACGCTGACACTCTGAGAAGGAAATGGTATCCCAGTCGCCCCATTAAAGTAAAATACACCCTAATAACTTTGCTTTTATTTTCTGCAAACATCGGTGCTCTGTTGCGCAAATTGTAAGGATTACCTTACACTGTTACACCACCTCAATATTTCACAGTGAATCCAAAGACTCATAGGGTCGGCTAAATGAATAGCAGATGTGAGATGATGTATCAGCACAAGTTATCCTCTGGCACGTTAACTTTCAGCGCAGGGCTCTCGTAGGCGCCTTCTTTCACAAAAACAAACCCTGGGTTCTGATAAACAAGCCTGTCAGAGAGCCGTCAGCCCACACTTTCTCCTCCGCTGAAGATTGCTCTTGATAAATTTCAATTTATCTTTCTCCTCCCCAACACATATTTTCCAGCTGAAATGTAGGGCGTCAATCAGGTTTTCATAGCTGACGCAAGGTAGCCCCCGGTTTCTTGTGGGTATGGAATGAGGCAGGAGAAGGGGTTGGGGTTGGAGGGGGCGGGGGGCAAAGCTGTTCACCACAGTGAAGACTTCCTAGTCAGCTGACCATGGCAGACACAACTGAAATCTTATATCCCCCGAGTACAGTCTGGCCTCAGCTAATGTTTATTAGCATTAGAAATTCTTCCCCTTATTAAAACCTCTGACTTACTCCACCCTGAAGTTTATTGGTTTTCACCTTGTTTGCCCGTGGTGAATTTGGATCCATTTACAGACCTTAGGCCCGGGGACTTGGGGACTGGCCTGGGCTGACCAAGCGCTCAGTGCTCAGGGGCCACCCATTAAACGCCGCTGTGTTATTCCTGCCCCCCATTGACGAAAGTAATGAAACCCAAGCCCCCGTTTCCGCGTGGTCTCGTTAACAAGAGGGTGGTGCAGCAGCACCACCTTTCATTCCCTGGCTGGTGTGAATTTATGGCACTTCTGTGGATATGGCAAATGAACTCGAGAAAAGGGAGCAGAGGGGGAGGGCTGAAGAGATAAGGAGGAGTGAAGGAGGACAAGAGGAACATGGGTGGGACACAAGGAGGGGGGAGAAAGGATGTATAGGAGGGGATTGTTAGGTGGAGAATGGCGGGAAGCGGTTCAGGAGATATAGAGATACATGCCAAATAGAGTAGAGGGTAAAAAGGGAGTTGTCCAATATGATAAGAACATTATCACTTTAGGCATCTGGATCCCCAGCACCTTATACTAATGTGAGTGCCAAGCATTTTTAGGATGATTTACCTAGATGTTATACCAAATGATTTAGTGGCCCACATTGGCCCCATTTCCTGCCCGTCACAATCAGGAATCTTAATGGCTCTAATTAAGATCATGCCACTGATTGATGTGTTTTTTTAAGGCTCGCGTGTGTCTGCTGATTGCAGGTATGGAACGTGTCAACACTTTAAAACCATACCTTCTAATGTTACAGCGGATTCTGACCATCAGATTGATGCTTTTCTTGTGCTTGCTCGGCGGACATCAGAAGTGTGAGGGAGCATGAGAACATTAGGTCACTCCCCAAGGGCCTGAATAAGAGTGTGATTTGTTCTCTTAACTGGAGACCTTGGTCTTTAGCTCAGCGAGCAAATTATATTAGTGTGCAGTGCGAATGAGGGCCTCAGTTCAGCACCGGCAGCAGACCTTCCCCCATTGCATTACTAGAATTAAATTAGTGTACTGGTTTGACTTAACTCAAATGTCTTTTGTGTTGGCATTTTTGACTTTAGGACAAGATCGTTTCCCTCTTAGGGATGAATAAAGTTCTGTTCCCTTCTGTTCCTACTATATGACAGCACAAAGGATCAGAGCCCTCCTGAGACAAAGCCTGTGTTCTACTGCTCGTTATGACCCTACACCCTATAAATGTGATCATTCAGCAGAGAAGACCTCTGAGCAACAAGCTAATCACAGAAAATATCTTTAAGCTCTGCTCACCCCATGTCCCACAAGCTTTTAAGTATAATAAGCTTTGATCTCCAAGTCCCTTCCAGTTTAATACCATATGCAGAGCTCTCCGTCCATTGGAACCACTGAGCATTTGCCTTCGGGGGTTATGCTATACCTGATGATAATTTAACTCAGAAATCTTGTCTCTCAAAATGTTGAAAAGGTACTCTTAAGCCCAATTTGTCGTGTGGTTAATTGATTGTAAAGATAGTATAGGCCTACTGTTTTAGAGCTCGCTGTGAGCTTGGCTACTTGTGCTTTGTTGGCATTTTTAAAGGCAATGGGATATGGAGATGAACAGGAGCTCTTACCATAGTAAATGAGGATGTATTAAAATGGAGATCAGAGCCTAACTTCACACAACAGGGAATCAGCATTCCTGTCTGATAACTTTGGAGCGGATTGTTTTTCCAGGGCCAGACAACAGCGTCACCAGGCTTGGCCAGTAAATGGGCCTATAGTGGGAAATTCAATTTGTGAGAACTGCGATCCCCTTTCACTCAGGCATTTACCCAAGGCAGCTTATTAAAAAAATTCTGGAACCCATTTACGTAGTTTGGTTTTTAGTATCGGCAGGTATGCAATAGACAGGTTTTGGACTGACGAACTTGAAATATAACTCCCATTCCTGAGTCCATGCTCCTGCATATTCTAAGACCAGAAAGCATGTGAAATCATATTGAAGAGAAGTTCAGCAGGACCCTTCATGATGCCAGAGTCCAGCAAGATGCAGATGCAGCCCCAAATCACCACCTGATTCAGGTTAAGATCACTCACAAACTGAAGAGGACCATCACAGGGAACAACAATAAGAGGAAACACTGTAGCATAGAGCTACTGAATGATAGCAAGAAATATGAGGCCTCCCCACCTCTGTTTTAAGGAAGAAATAGCAATAAATAACAGGATAACACTGGCCTGTGGTATTTGTGGAAGCAGACAAAAGTGTGGACATCAACATGTGAAGAGACACAAGATGGAAATAAGAATGAATATAAGGAATGGATTTCACATAAGTTAAAATCAAATAACAGAAGAAGAAAAGCTGCTTTACATAAGATCAGGACTAGAGCCGCAATGAATGTATAGCAGGTAGAGAGTATTCAGTAGTAAGAACAAAATATAAGGTGGGAAAATATGAACTTCATAGCCAGAATAGCAAATGATATGATGAGCTTACATAATATAACAACGAGATTGCCTGGAAAATAGCAACAAACTGAAGGACAAAAGTGGCACAAAAATAACTATGGAGACAGAACAACTCAACAGATGGGTGGAACACATTGAATAGATGCTGAATGGTCCAATGCCATTAAACCCTCCCGAGACTTCACCAGCAGCAAACTGAGAAATGCCAAGCAGAGAGGAAATGAAGATTACCCATATGAGGAAAAAAAGGAAAGGCAGCAGAACTTGGCAGAATTTCTGATGCTCACTTGGAGACTTGGAGACTAAGGATGAAGGATTTGACAGAATACCTCTGTTTTGTAAAGTAGGATTTAGGTTCCAAACTGCCAAACCTGTTTCTTACATACCTGACATTTGAAATCATTCGATTTTTTTGTAAAAGATCCCCATTGGCTTATTTTTTTATTTCATCACAGGAAAAAAACATTAAAAAGCCCAGTGTGGCAGTATTTCACAGTGAAAGGATGACTGAAGTAATGCAACATACAGTGAAACAATATACCTAGTATGATGGAATTAAATGCAAAGTTATTCATGCCATCATTAATTGACTGACTTAAGACCATGCCAGGGGTAAGGGAAGGCTGTCGTATGTTTTTATTATCCCTCTCTCTCGTTGCAATTTACTACATAAAGAAAGAGACCACAGCAAACAAAAGCAGTGGCATTCAACAAACTTCACAAGCACATTTCAACAATTAAGACTTCAAACATGACTTCACCCAGCTATCCCCTACCCAAAAAAAACTATTGCAAGGAAAAACACCACATACTGGCATATTTTGACTAAGATAGGCTGTAACATACACTCCCAGAAAACTGAAATCCACAAACTTAACACAAACAGGGTCCCGCCGGGTGGTTCTGGAGGGAAGATTACAGTCAGCCCTGCCTAATTGTGCAGTAGAAACTCCTCTGAATAATAGGCCACATGTTGTCTGTTTGCGCCAGCTGTGTAATTGTGTAGTCAGCTGGTGCAATAACCACAGAGCTCAGGTGTTGGATCGTGGAGTGAAAATAAGTGGCGGCTGGCTGGACACCTTTTGGGATATTTGCATGCTAGTTTGGCCTAGATCGATCCAACATCCCCCCAATGGAGGATGTTGCAGAGATCGGATGGGCCTACAATTACAGTCGGGCCTACAATTACAAAAGTAGAGTAAGTAGCATAAATCACTTATCGTTGAAGTGTCATCAGTGAGCAGGGTGGCATGGCTAAGATGCAAAGGCCAGGATTTAAGAATAGTTTCCTTCTTCCAACTGAAGAACATTTGGAACTCCCAAGTGAAACTAACTAAAACACAGTACCTTCATATATTTTCAGTTATGTAAAATCTGTACTGAAGAATGGTGCTGAAGGACAACTAACGCAACGATAAAATAAGTAATATATAGTCAATATAAATATAGGATCCTCCATGTAAAGTGGTCTGATAAGGTATGTAACATCAACCAATGGGTAGCAACACACTACCATGTGGAGGCTCTGTATACATCTCAGAAAGTCAGCAAACAGTTTAAGCAGGCAATGTCTTTTCTCAGGACTCATATGGAAAAGGGAAATAGAAACAAGACTGTCTAGACTGGACAATAAAAGTTCTTGAGAAGATGGCACAGAACAGAGTGTGCTGAAGGAAAGCATCGGATTGCCTATGCTCTGAAATGAGTCATTCTAGAAAAGTAATTCTTCATTAGTCATACTATCTTTACATTTTAGGCATTTATCAGATGCTCTTATTCAGAGCAACTTACACAGTTTGCATTTCTTTACATACAATCAATTTATACAGCTGGATAATAACTGAAATTATGCATGTTAAGTACCTTGCTCAAGGGTTCAGGGCATAGGCGTAACAACTGCAGGGGACTGGGGGGACATGTCCTCCCCAATATTCAAAACAGTTAGATCTGCCCCCTCCCCCTCAATAATTTGTAGATATAAAACATTCCATTTCATTATGCCCCCAATATTAAAAAGAATGGGGGCAGTATCCCACCTGGGAATTGAGCCCGCAACCTTTGTGTTACAAATTTTGTTTCCTAACAATTATACTACACTGCCCACACCACCTTCCATAACAATAACCACCACCTTCCCTGATAAGAGATCTTCCACATGGGAAATATCTGGTGCCAAAACCAAATTTCAGTTCAATTTCAGTTAACTGGCTGCCAAGGTGGCATTTACCCCCCATGCGAGACCAACAGCAGCACCAGCCCCCAGCCACAGAGAGAGAACTCCAGAGCAGGGCAGTGATCTTCTCCCAGAATGCACACTGGCCTTATTTCAGGGAAAGTCAGAGAAACAAAACATTAGATCATATGCATCACTCTTCCAGGCCCATCATCCAGCTACATTATGTCACCCAAACGCTGAGTGCCAGATCAACCAAAATGTGCCATACTTTATTGCTACTTTGGGTCATCATAAAGAATAACACTCTGATGCGAGACAGAAACAGAAATCCTGCCATTTAAAGAGCAGACACATGTGCCTAGCCCAAAATAGCAGCTGGTGACTGCTGTAATTGGCTTTAAAAAGCTCAATATGTTGGTATTATGGCATCTGGTAGAGAGCCCTATGTGTCACCAGTGCTAACAGTGTGGACCTGAACTGGAAAAGTGCATCAAATTTGAGCCAACGGGCAAGGTTTCTGACTGCTGTCACTCAATGTCATAAACCTACACACATATGAAACAACAATGCTCTATGACACAAACACATCAAGGAAAACAGGAAAAAAACATACACATTTATGTCAGTGAAATAGCAGTCTTTAACATCCTATCCTATCTTGTCTTTTTATTTATTTTTCCACTGACAGATTTCTAAAACATCATGCCTGTAGTTTACAAAAGGCACAACTATGATAGGTAAAAATGACTGGTGTTCATCCAATTGCACTTTCTGCCTTCTGTTTACAAATAATGTGGTATAATGTGGGCTTTGTATATACTGTAGTGCTTCCCATTGACGTGGTGTTTCATCAACGCTTACATGACATCATCCTCCCACAAAGCTTGAAATGGTACAGTTTATCTTGTACAGCACATTTGACTTATTTATGCACATAAGGAACTTTGCAGTGAACCCACTGATTTTGCATACCCTCAACTACTTCAGCAGCTGTGCTGAATTTTGACACTGTAAGATAATAGGATCTGGACTGAAAGACATATCTACAGCTATATTTTCTACATATGACCAGCAGCTGAGCTCAAAGATTCACACATCTCTTTGTTCATCCCATTTGCTGCATTAATGCTGATCTTCGAGGCTGATACTTTACTACTGTAATCCAGAGACAACCAATTTCATACATATTTACACAGCACAATTCCCAAATATTAATCGATACAGTAAATGTGTAGGTCAGGGCTCCATTTCATCACTTCCTTAATCATGCAGCCACTAAATCACAGGCCATCAGTAGGCAACACGGACCACAGTCTGAGAAACACTGTTCTAGAAACAAGATTTCCCTCATGCCCCATAAATATGAACAAACACTGTATAAGCTCATGCATAACAGATATGTCACTGTTACATCGATCAACGTTGGTCATTGTGCTGCTTTGATGGATTCATAAGTTCCACAACTCCACAATGTATGGTCTTATCATTGTCTCATATTGTCAATCATTCATTGGCATAAATAAGTACTCCATTTTATTAGGCATAGTGGAAACCCATCACCAAGACATCAGTTCAATAAAAGGTTAAAATACTTTCTTATTTAATGCCATCTGTGCCCCAGTCACACTTGTTGGAGTACTGTGTAGCTGTGCTCTAGCCTTAATTAATAATACCATGCCTGACATGCCAGATTCCCAGCATGTCTCACCACACATGATGCAGATATGCAACAGCTGTAATATATAACAATTGCTGTTCACCAAAGGTGAAGCATATGTTGTCATTTGGCTGCATGGCCATCTTGACAGTTTTTGCTGATAATGTTTGAAATCAGTAACCAACTCCCAGAAGCCACCAGACAGTCACCTCTATAAATTGAATTACATAGGCAGAAGGGGCTACTCACAGCCATTTTCTTGTGAACTCAGTGTCACTGTCCTGTAGTAAATATTGACAGAATCTAGTCAGAAGATGGTTCTGTGTGGCTCAGTAGGTAGAGCATGGTGTTGGCAACACTTAGGTTGTGGGTTCAATTTCCACTGGGACCACATATACTGAAAAATGTATACATTCACTACTGTAAGTTGCTTTGGATAAAAGCGTCTGCTAAATGGCATATATTATATATTATTTGAAATCCACATGTGCAAATGTAATTTCACATCAACACTTAACAGTTGAGAAATTATTAAATTAATCATTTGCTCATACACATTTGAGAAGAAAAGAAGTAGCTAAAATGTTGTACTCTATGCCAGATGTCCCTCTATCAATTAACCAGACAGGTAGCTAGCCGACTGATCAGACGTCCACAGAGATTATAAAACAATATTCGTTTTGTTAAGAATGATCTGTGATGTTGAGAACTCAAAATGCAGTGTAGGCTTTCATCTTATAAACCGTATCGAGCTGCAGCGAGCATCAAGAACAATCAGGACCGTGGGCCTGCTGCAGAAGATTGTTTTTGTTACAAGATATATGCTGAAGTTTGAAAGTAGCATTCCCAGTTGGTCTTTGGTTAAAGCAATTCTCCAGGCTTCAGGGCCAGCCTGCTGCAAATGAAAGCGCAATGCTTTGGGAATATCTCCTGATTGATTTTCCTGCTCCAGATTAAGTTTAAAGTCAGATACGTTTGCATACATTTTTTCATAGCAAAAATGTGCTTACTTTATTTGAGCATTGCCACACAAAATAAAGAAAAATGTCATGCTAATAAAAAATGTCTGCAGCCAACAAACTATAATGAAAGATGAAGACCAGCCAACTGATGAAAAGTCATGGGTTACAAATATGGAAATGTACTGTATAGCTAGCTTCTAAGGCATACAGATCTAACCCATCAGTGAACTCTTATTTCAGAGTACCGCTATAAATTTTGTCCTGAGAAAAAAAAAAAAGACAGGGAAAGTATTTGGCATAAAGGAAATCCAAACAGTCAGCATTTAGTGTGGAGGCATCAATGCACAGGGTTCACTTTTTCCCCCCACGGACGAGGTCTAATGTTTTCCCTCAGATTTAACTGCGGCCCACCTCATCCCACTGCCTGGTCCTGTGCTGCAGGCTCCAGCCTCGACCCGTACACCCCTCCCTCTTACTCCATCCCTGACCCCCTCCTCTGGGCAGTCTGCTTCCTCTCCTGCCCAGGGGCAAATGGAGTGCACGCTACAGTGAAGGTGAGGCCACCTTAACTGAAGCAGAACAACTGAACCCCTGCCCCCATATGATATATCACCTCGGGCCTGTCACTCCACTCATTTATGTGGCATGGCTGGATTTGGGAGAAAATCATGTTAATGTTCTGAAGAGAAAGGCTGCGGCCTCTGACTGTGTGAATTTACTCTTTAAAATTAGACGAATAGAGTAAATCAGTGCCTTTTCCCACCGCCATGCTGCACGAGTGGAGCGCAAAGGTCAGACGGAGAGCAGCTTTAGGACAACAAAGCAGAGTGAAATTTACCCAGATTCTAGCCCATTGATTTCATTGGCTTCCATCACTGAGAAAAGACTCAGGCAATCACTATTAATCACTGAGGGAAAAGTGAGCTTTATGGTGGCAAAGGAATGTGTCCTTTAACTACAAGGGGAAAGGTATAACTTAACTACACAACACTTTCTGTTAGGTGGGCTGAGGTTTATTGTTCCCAGTGTTCCAGGGGACACACATATATATATATATATATACTGCCTTGTGTTGTACAGGCTTACCTGCACCTTCCAGAAAATACTTCTAACGAGTTGTGATCCATTTCTTGAGCTATGTTTCTCTTAGAGGAACTTGAGCTAAAACTTGGAAGGCTTGCCATTGCTTGCCTGGAATGACTTAAACTCTATACAGTGGATTTTATGAAGACATTTTATATGCAGCACCTCAATGATACCATGATTTTAAAGTATCATGGCCAGAATTAAGGAATTAAATCATGGATTGATTGATTTAATTTATTTGAACATTTTTGAAAATTCACACACAGTCAGAGCCACAAGATGTGCTTCTCGGGCCACATAGCAGCGATCATCTGGGCCTGCCGATTCTCCCTCCACAACATCCGGAGGATCCGACCATTCCTCACCAAAGAGGCCACACGACTCCTGGTCCAGGCCCTGGTGATCTCGCGTCTGGACTATTGCAATTCCTGACTGCAATCAAACCAAGATTGCAAGACTAGTCCAGAATGCTGCTGCACATCTGGTGTTCAATCTATACAAGTTCACCCACATCACCCTCATCATCACTCTCTGCACTGTCTCCCCATCGCAGCACGCATCAGATTAAAATCACTGGTGCTTGCCTTTCAGGCGGCTAGAGGAACTGCTCCCCCTTACCTCCAGACACTCATCACACCCTACACCCGAGCCAGGCCCCTCCACTCAGCTTCCTCTGGCAAACTGACTGTCCCATCCCTCCGAGCACCCGGCAGCCACTCTGAGCGGTCTCGCCTCTTCTCTTCTTCTGCAATCGGTCAGGACCGCAGAATCACTTCACTTAAAACCCACCTTTTCAGACTACCACTGCCACTGAATTCTGTACATCCAGCCAATTGTCATCACCACTGCCGACCTGCTCAACACTTCTTGTATATGTATCCCTGCCTCCTTCTCATTTAATAAAAATAAATAAATAAATAAATTACTAACCTTTTCCTTCCCAGTGTTACAGATATGGTATGCAGCTGCCTACAATGATGCCTATCGCTGCATTACTGCACTGATCTCGTGTGGAAACTATGATTGTTCCTACCATGTATTAATGCACATCTTGTAAGTTGCTCTGGATAAGAGCGTCTGCTAAATGCTAAAAATGTAAAAATGTCAATGTAAGATGATGCGTTAACAGTGTGAACGCTTAAAAATACGTTCAGAAAAGATGCTGAATGGATGACCAGACAACCTTTTGTTGAACCCGCTATTCAAAACCTGTACAAATAGAAACACATGGGTAAAAACTACAACATATTATAAATGTTGGCTTTGAACAATTTCTATATGTTTCTCAGGCAATTATTTGTTGAAGCCAAATTTTTTGTGGCTCCAATTTTTTGAAGTCCAATTCTTATACTTGAGGAATACACGCTATTATAAGTGCACACAGACATTCAATAAAATGACCCTAGGTGATACAGTATGTTCAAAATGAATGGAATGAGGAGGAAGAAAATGGGGGAAAGAGAAGATTATATCTTAAAATGTTGAAACAGAATTGGCCAAAACACAAAGTCTACTGCAGCTAACAGCTTCAGTAACTTCATGTTTTCCTGAGAAGATCTGTCACAACTCTCGCCTTAAACCAGCTGAAATAATTTACATGTGTTTTTTACATGCAAGTTCCGGCAAATGTCTGTGGGTAGTATCCACAGACATCCTTGCAACACACTGGTGTTGGAATATCAGGTGGGGGCTGAGATTTGTGTGGCACACTCTCACTGTCCTTGGTTGTTGGGCCAGTTTTTGGTAACCTAAACTTTTTTAAACCTCTGGCAGTTTACCGCTTACCTTTGTACCATTTCAGGTTATTCACCGGACTTGAACTGCGTAAATTTATGTAAAAACTGGAAAATGGGGGCGTTCTAAAACTTTTGACTGGTAGTGTAAGTTCAACAATCGTGCAACACCTTTGTAAAAAACAAGAAGGTGTACATTTCCTTTCTCCCCTTGATTTGATATAAATCACAGATACACTTTGAATTAAGGTGTCAGTTGAATTATTAGGTAACTATGATATATTTAATAACAGATTTAGTGTAAATCCCAAAGCTCATAAATCTGTTTTCATACCCACACATTTTACATTTACATTTTAGGCATTTAGCAGACGCTCTTATCCAGAGCGACTTACAAAATGTGCATTAATACATGGTAAGATTAATCATAGTCCACGCCAGAGATCAGTGTCGTGATACAGTAATAGACATAATCGTTGGCAGCTGCAAACCGTACCTGTAACACAAGGAGGGAAAAGTTAGGTGTTGGTTTTTTTTGGGGGGAGACAGTCATCAACATAGATACATATTACAAAATTCAGTATTGAACATGAAAGCAGTGGTGATGACAATTAGTGGTAATGGAGTCTGAAGAGGTGGGTTTTGAGTCTCTTGTGGAAGATGGCCAGAGAGTCGGTGGTCCTGACCGAGTGCGGAAAAAACACAAATGCCCAAACACACACACACACACACACACACACACATACACACACACACTCACAGTTTGTCTCTGTGAAATGTATTAAATGCTTATTATTCTTAATTACTGATTATTTATTCATAATGACTGATTAATTTCTCAACAGTAGCCCCAGTGATGAGGCCACTATTTAGAATATTTTGCGTTTGAAACATATTAAATCTAATAGTTCAGTGACTGTTCAGAAAAAAATTATATAAGAAAAATGATCTTGTTTCTGAAACATTTAAAAACTGTTCCCGGCACTCTGTTCCCAGCAGTTTGCAGGCCACAGAGTTCACTTCTGGGATGGACCACATGATTTACAGGGAATCCTGATTTAGCAGTACCGGACACTCCCTGACTCATATCATTGCACTCATTGACATCAAGATTGACACATCCCTGTTCAAAACTGGTACCAGAACTGACACGCTGGGATGCCCAGGGGTAATGAATTAATTGGGTAATGAATTACCCATTCATTATCCAATTACACAAGACCCTGTGAAAGCATAGGTCCATGGTCATGTGATCCTAGTGCAAGTATCTTGTATGTTAAATGGTTGGTGGTTTAAAAACAAATTGCTGTATACAAATGCAATAAAGCATCAAGTCAATGACATTTTTTTGTCCACTAAATGTCTGGATCCTTGCCACACATATGCATGCGTGTGTGAGTGTATGGGAATGTGCAAGTATGTGCAAATATGTACAATAAACAAACCAAAAAACCTTTTTGTGAAAAGAATTCCCAGCCCAAAATGTGCACAATCACATTTCCCAGCCGCGTACAAGACATCATGACATAACAAATATCTTTTCAAGCAAAGAATTATGTGTATTATTGTTGCAGGGAGATAAGAAAGCTTACTGAAAACAAGGATAGAGCACAGGTAAGGAAATTACATATCAAATAACTAGTTAAATGAAAAAGGATATGCTTGGGACAGCTAAAACAAAATAGAGTCAGGAGGACACTCTCTAAACATATTAATGTATGGCAGCATTCTGGCTTGTAAACATAACTACCTCTGGGCACATTTAATTGAAAACAATTCATTTCTTCAAGTACTGTTTGAATAAGTATCCTCCAAGTAATCTGGATCACAGTGTTGTGGTACTGATCATATGAAGTGATATGACACTAGTGGCCAAAGCATCAGAGGATTAGTATAATAATCAATATTTTCTCCATGGATTTATATATATAGTATATATATATATATATATAATATTTATGTGCCTTAATACTATATGAGTATTGCACGGCATACCCCACACACTTCATTCAATTTAGTACTTACCGAGTAAAGGATACAATGGGGAGAAAATCCTGTATTACAATTAAACAAAAGGTCTGAAGGATTTAAAGGGTCTTTATTATTGAGTTCCTTGTAAAACACATCTACAAATATTTTTACTCTTTGTAAAACAGAAATTGACGCAAAAGATAAATATGCAGAGCTGCTGACGATCCTTTAAAAATGCAGTTTCTAAATGGAAAAGCCTGAGTAGCACAATATTTTTATTGGCAGACTGGGTAAGGTACCGGAATGCTTAGTGCCTGAAAAGCCAGCTCAGCTGTAATGCTTTAAGGGCCATTGCTCTCTGTTAATAAATTGTGACGGTGTGTCTCCTCACCAGAAGTTGACTTTTGACCTTCTCCGAAACTTGGATGGACACATGCGTATTCGGGTGGAAACCTGGACAGGGCTAATAGTGGCCCAGTACTGCATAAACTATGAATGGTTCATAAGGTTATATCATCAGAAAATACCTCAACCTAATTTCCCCCCCAGCTCTCCAAAACACTCATAGATAAACACCACAGGTATGAGCTGGCCTCTTAGCCATAACCCTTTCCCTTTATTCGACAAAGTCCCCACAGGCCCACGCCTCACCTGCTGGCTCGGCCACAGACGAGGCAAACACCCTCCGCAGGGTGAATGCTGAGGCACTACCTGCATGACAAATCAATCCCATTTCGTAGAGCACCGCACCAGATCAAGTGTTCAAGGGGTTTGCCACTAGCGCAAACATCGCCCTTTTCCTACAGTAAAAGGCAGGATGTGGTGCATCCTCTTCAAAGGGCCCCATACTTCTATGTTTTTCTTGGCATTCTGCTTTGCAATGCATGCTGGGGAAAAGCTGAACTTAAAATGAACAGCCTGGCTTAATCCCCCAGGTAGTGAATGGCTCCAATAAACTCTACTGCCCCTACGCAAAGTAAATGCATGTAGTTTCAGCAGTTCATGGCAGGGTTGACTCTTACTTTGATTTTGATAATCACTGAGGTTGGGAAAAGAAAATAAATCCACAATTCTGTGTTTTTACAAATGCTACCACTACGGACACAGAACGTTGTAGCATACGGTAAGAAGTAGAGGAAGAATATATGAGGTGTCGGGCTCAGGGAAGTTCACCAACTGAAATAATTCTCGTAGATTATAATTAGCCCTACTAATTTGAACTCCATGCGATACATAATCTGTTCACCTTGCACTACAGAACATTTCTGGCTTGGAAAATAAACGTTAAGGCTCATTAGAATAATGTACTGTCAAAAGCAAAAACATGAGACTCTTGTTTCCCAACAGTCTCTGCTGGTCATCACAGTCTGGTTAAGGGAAATCCCCCTGGGTTTTACTGATTAAAAGAAGGCTAACCCAATTTACAAGCTATATAATGAGTAATTTTGTGCTTTTCTTTCTCCACAAGGCACAAAAACAAAAGGAAGACAAAATAACATTTTCCCGTCAGTGGAAGGACACCCTGTGGAGCAGAATTTTTTAAAACTGTCCACAAAACGCCCACAGCTGGGTCTCTTGCCGCGGGACATTCTGGGTGCATGATCGGCACAGAGCTGCAATTCCACAGGAAAGCATTTTGCATTCCGCTCCCAGCGCGGATCAAATTATATCACTGGGCCGGGCATCTCTCCATTAAACAATAACACTTGACATCACTGCAGGGAGAACAAGGTGAGCTTTGTATAATACGGAGGACTTTGTGTCGGATCACACTGGACTTAACTGCCAGGGAGCGGGAATCAGATTGGGTTCAGTACATTGAAAACAAAAAGCGAAGGGAATCTGGGGGGAAAGTGTGGAAACGTTCCTGATTCCAGCACGGGGCTTATTAAATAATAAAAAAAAACAATTTACACAGTTAACCCTTCAGCGTGTTGAATGGATGCCAAGTCGATCCGTTCCCCACCCTTGTATTCGTACAGTTCCTCCCCACACTTGGGCAGCTGTTTTAATTGTACTATATTTCAACAGTGTGTATAATAGTGCTCGGGCTGAGAACTGGGCCTCATCCCCACAGCCTGAGCCATCCACACTGAACAGCTGTTCCTTTCACAATCCCAGTGTGTCTGATTCAGTGGTATGACTTGGCAAAAGGCAAGGCAACCACTACATGCCAAAGAAAAAAAAAAGAGGTTCCTTGTGGAAGGTCAGCTGAAACTTAATTCCCATTTATATATGAATTTCTTTGCAGAGGTCAAAGTAGCTTTGAAGTTACTGCTGAAAGAAAAGTCCCCTTTCCAACTTTCCACAGAACTAAGAGGACAGCGGCAGGTCTGAATGGCCTCCTCTGTGTGAGGGAAGGGTGTGCGATTAGGTGGAAGACATTCCATACTTTTCACCGTGAGAGAACTTCGGTTCCACTGATTTCGCTACTCGTTCCAGATGATGAGGCCATGCCAGGACAGAGTCACAGAGGCAGAGCAAACTCACTAAAGCCAGGGAGCAACTGCAGCCTCTTGACACAGATAGTGGGAAAAATATGAAGCCAAAAAAAAATATATATATATATATATTTCTTTCTTTCTCTGTGTCTATAAATGCCATCTCTCAGTCACTTCCAACACTTAACATTTGCTTACAGGAGAACTGTCAGTTGGTTCAGACATCGAAAGAGTCATTACAAGGAAGAGGTCTTGTTTGAAGTCCTTGAAATATACTGTGAAGGTTATCACAGCTGCTTTAGTGTTCTGTCGCTTTCCCTAACAGACGTCTTGAGTTTATGTGGGGTTTCCATTCCACGTGCAAGGCGCTCGAGAGTGAAGATCACATTCAGGATCCGTTGTACCTACTGGGCTAACGTAACAGCAGATGGCTCCATTATTATTCTCATTGCTATCTTTAGTTCCCTTGAATCGGGGCCAGTGCATGCAACATTGTTACTGCACTTTCTAGAACCATTCTGTCCAGCATCTGCTTTCACAGAAACCAAGACTTCTCTTATTTACATTCTGTAACACCAAATAAAGAAACGTGGAGGTGTGATAAAACTCTGGAACACCTCTTTAACGTTAAGTTTTCATGTACAGTGTGTGTAGCTTTTAAATCCGTGGAAGGCATCAAAGAGGACAAGCTGAGAGCGCTGTTTAATGACTAACAGATACAGAGCGCTTATGGCCATTCCAAGAATGTTTATTTAGATGGATGAGCCAAGAGGGCCCAGCTGGTTTGAGTTGCAAACAATACGGGAGATTCAGCCTGCATGTGTTATTCATTTAACCCCAACCCCCACCCCCCCTCCCCCCTCCCCTCCCCTCCCATCCCCAGAAGAAGCAGAGATATCTGCCTCTTTTTGCCCTCTATACTGGATTTCCTGGGTCCCCCACTTTCTCAGCTCCCTACAGCTCCTCCATCCACAGAGGGAAATACTCTCTCTCCCATGTGTTGGGCATTACAGTCTGCTGATGGGAAGCAGAGGCCAGCAAGTTTATGATGTGACAGCGCAATCATTGATCACGTCAAAGACACGAAGAGCCAAACAGACAGCTCTGTCTGTGCCCCCTTTGCCCTTTGACCTGGGACATCCAATGGGTGGCACCAGGCAACACAACAATTACAGAGGTTATTAAGAGGCCTGGCTCTTACATCAGTTTGCTTTTTGCTTTTCTTAGATCCAGCTTGGGGGTAGGCAATGTTATTGCAATAACAATTGCAATGATTTTCATGCCGTTACTAAAATATTGAGATTTGTGAATTCTTAGCCAGCAATTTTGTAATTTCAACAATTCAAAGCTTATGGTTATGATCAAGGTGACAATGTAATGGTTTGGCACGAGTTGTTGATTCCCAAAAAACCCTGTGCCCTCCTGCGCTCTCTCTGGGTTAAACCGAATCAGTGTCCTTGGATGCACCCCGATTCTGGGTTACTGTTAACTCATTAGCATCTGTTCGGGACCACCTGCGACCATGTCCAAACTGAAACAGTGAGCTGTTTTCATTACACTTGGGGATGTGAGAATTTTTCTGCTCAATAAATTAGAATAGTGCTCTCTGTGGTGTTGATCCACTGTGGCTTAATATTCGAATGATTGACGATGGCACATGCATACCGAAAGAAAACTGATTCGCTGTAATCTCACAGGATACCTGTCAGTCTTACTCCAATTATTGCGCAACGGGTATCTCTGAGGCACCACTGCGCTGCTGACAGGGGCACTTGTACCAATATTACCAGTCATTAAGTGCTAGTGGGCTATCACATCCTGATGTGATGATATTTCAACCGCAAAAATGAAAATAGCTACAGAGAATTACTTTATCGCCCTGTGAATTTGGGATAATATTTGCTCTTGAGCATGCAGTGCATTTATTTGCACAATCAGACGTCTCTCTTACCTCCCTACCGTGCAACGATGGGACGCTTAATAATGTAACATTAAAACGGGCTTATAAAACTGGTGAACCATGCCACTGGCAGGCCGGCTGGAAAGAATCAGCACCTCTGGCACTCACCATTTGGACGAGCTACAAAGAGCCGATCTGGGAAATGTGGTCATTCAGAGACTGTGGGGTAGACGAGAAGGGGCAGAACATTAAAGGCGCAGCAGGAAAACTCAATGGGAGGCCATTCAGCCAGCGCAGAGATGACTGAGGCTTTGCAAACGATGTCCAGCGCAGAGTCGAGATCAGGCCCAGCCAAATCGTCCCTGTGCTTGACTGACCATGGTGCTACAGAGCCACCCAGCTCTGATCCATATTTTTTCCATTGCATGACATAATGTTGAATTTGGCAGCCAACGAGCTCCGCTAGGGAGGTGATTTCAAGGTAATTCCCCCCCATCCCGGAAAAACACACAGACCATAGCAGGGGGCCTGTTTTTCATTGGGAAAGCTCCTCACGGAGGTGTGCTATCTGTACATTTGCAGGACAATGGAGCCAACACATATAACTTTTATAGATTTGACAAGTCTTAGGAAACACACAGATGCACTGCTAATTGTCAGTGGTGGTTACTGGCTGTTCACTGCTGCTGCCTGTCGTGCATTAAAAAGAGGTCTTTTTCATTCTCCCAGAACTGCAGGTGTTCATTTGCAGGACTTTTGTGCAATACATATAGAAATGACAAACATAAGTATAGTGTATAAATATAACGTCGTATAATATATAATGACGAACCAATATAGTCGCACAGTGCTTCCCATACCAAATTAGCAGTTAGCATGTGGCTAAAATGATGACATTCTGAGCTTCCTGGAAAGTGCTCGCTGTGGGGCATAATGCAGAAAGCAGAGGTCTATGTTTTACAATAAGTGTTGTGCTGGCTGGGCCGGAAGGTGCCGTGGTAGTTCAAACAGACAGATAAAAGATGCTGCGTTTCGCCTCACAGAGCAGAGGCACAGGGACACAGGGGACCCAGTAACCCCTTGAGCTGTAACAATAACACCCAACTAACTCAAACACATGGACACAAGGGCACATACCAGCACTTCCACACACACACACACACACACACACACACACACACACACACACACACACACACACACACACACACACATGCACACAAGAAGACTGACTTCTTTCTAAAATACAATAAATGCTTATAAACAAACAACTAACTCATTACACACCTTTACACCTACATAATCCACTCACCCATATGCACAGCCACCGCTCACACATATACACATGCGCACACACTCTTGTATCAACAGAATACTTCCTGTAATGTAAAAGCCGGACCCTGCACAGCTGAATTCCTTTCATCAGCATTTTTTTTTTAAGTGAATGGTTGTGCTAATGTTTGCTCTGCAGTAATCTACATCGGTTCCCAGTCCCTCCAGCCCGTTGGATGAGCATAATGGCTTGCACAGCAGCCACAGTGCACTTAAAGGGCATATCAATGTGCTGTGCTCCTTCTGAGAGACATTTCATTTCATTCTGCACCTTCTGCTGGAACGCTTCACCTGGCACGCACAGAACCTTAATGTACTTCCTCGTCGGGAGCCAGACCCAATCTCTGCTCACTGTTACCAACAGGCAGCTTTTCATGGTCACCCAGTAGGGCCGGCTTCTGACTTCTGAGGGTTTTGCAACTGTGCAAACGGTGCTTGCTTATTTTTGAAGGCATTTTAAAAAGGCTCATTTGCAACCTAAACTAACAAGAGCAAGAGCTGCAGCCGCAGTGTTGGTCGGACTCAAACGCGTAGCAGG
This sequence comes from Aldrovandia affinis, assembly GCA_029706075.1. Taxonomy (NCBI): domain Eukaryota; kingdom Metazoa; phylum Chordata; class Actinopteri; order Notacanthiformes; family Halosauridae; genus Aldrovandia; species Aldrovandia affinis. The sequence continues at coordinate 1,538,936 of JAINUG010000194.1, read as the reverse complement.
AATGCGGGCGGTAAGAGGAGTCCTGGGTTTTGGACACCACTTCGGGGTGGTGAACTGCGCCCGTGAGCCAGGTGCAATCTCCATGATTGAAAATAAATAACCCTTGGCGAGGGCGGCCCTGTCTGGTCAGGCGCAGCACCCAGCATGAACCAAGAGGGGAAATGAGAGAAGGGCCAGGTAATGCTCTGCAGAGGAAACGCAGAGAGGGCCAGAGCGGGCGTTTACCCTGCCGGGGAGAGTACAGCGACACACCCAAGGTACTCTGAACTGCATAAATCTCCAGGGATTTTTTTTCTCCACCCAAAGGTAATGACATGGAAAAGGAGCCTTAGGGTCAAAAGTTTTGGCAGTGCTTTTCAGGGGGGGGGGGCTGTTGTTTAATGCTGCCACACTTCCCTGCTGTGTCGGTGCATGTGCTGACCAGATGAGAGCTGCTCCGCTCCTGCTTTGCGCTCGGCTCTCCACAGGAAGGCTGTGTGAGAGTGTCTGTTCTGGTCCACTCCAGGGGCAAAGCCTCCTCAACCTCAGTGAGTCTGAGCAGGGGGAGGTCACGCGGTCTGGGTCCATTCACAATTCAGCGGGTCTGTGGTCAATGCACACACAGGAAATGGCGAAGTGGAGTTTTCCCACAGTGGGTCTGGTTCTGCAAACAGCCACATAAACGGGACTGCCCACACACTCCAAGGCTAAAAGGTGAACTGAAAAGAGGGTTTTCTCTGTATACCTGCACTCGCATCTCCCACCACCCAACCCCCCAGACATTCATATGTTCTCCAATCAAGATAAAAGTTCTCTGCTTAGAGGTTAGACCCCTCTCAAAATATGCAAATGATTTTAACATTAGTTCACGCAGCATCGTCCAGATCCTGAAAATATTCTTGACCTGTACAAGTGAGAAATAGTGATGATCCATTCCATTAAAATAAGGGGCAAACACAGCAATCGGGGAACAGGTACTACGGGGCTTGGAGAAAGCCTGGTGATATTTGAAACCAATGTGCGCACTCATGACTGTAGTCAGCGAGCACTCTACACCAGGCCTGGGCATTTTCTAGTCTGAAGGCTAGCATCAAAGCCTTGGACAGGGTTCCTGTGTCAAACCCTGGGGACCATGCACTGAGTCCTGGCAGGAGAGACATTTATGCCCTGGCCAAATTCAGGCTTCATGGGCACCAGATGACCTTGCAGAGATAGTTGAGGTTTCTGGAAAGTAGAGGGGCTTGAAAGCCTTATTGTTGCATGGAATAGATTACATAAAACTGTTCTTGAGCATGTCAGACATCATTAATTTCATATATTATTTTCCAAAATGGCATCTGTCTACAATCTTAGGGCCAATGATGCGCTGCCCTTTGACATTGGCCCTTTAAATATTACTGATTTTAAAATCCATATACTTTGTACAACCTTGGTGAAATGCAGCATCTACATTTTGTAATGGCTGCGCAATGGCGTAATGGTGAATGTTTTTTTAAGGGGGTATTTCGTATTGTCAATACCGTTCCCCAAACCCATGCCACTTTCATGTTGTGAAGTAGGCACATATTGTTCCGATCTCTATAGCCTGTGTGAATGAACTGACAAACTTGACAGCCTAGATTGTAAAAGACAACAAAATTGTATTCAACAATCCAATGTCTATGTTTATATTTAGACTGTAAAGAGGGTTCACCATGTACTTATTCAATTATCTTGACCTCAGAAACCCATTGCACTAGAAATGAAAACGGTATAATGTGAAGCAATGTTTTTTACTAATTCCATTGTGATGCAACCAAGCAACCAAACTGCATTAAATTTAGTTAACTACTCTATATACTGTAATATATACATATGACCATATGACCACCTAGACATCCTGCTACTTTCTAAGGAATTTTGATTACGTTTAATCACTCAAACGTTTTTGCCATACGCCACACTCCAAGGGATAAATAGGATGTTGTTAATTTAGCGGTCAGATTTTATTCATCACATTAGTCATAATGAGTCATTGGAAAAGCTGAATGGGAAATGGAAACCTCCTCTTTGACACTATTGCTTTCCTTGCCTGGTGTTGCCACAAAAAACCTACTTCAATCTGTTACTAAAGCCTCGGCTTGGACACACAGTACCACCCCTGGAAAAAATTAATTAGTTGCAAAAAGCACTGTAGTTGTAAGATGGTTGTTTGAAATGTTCCCAATTCAACTACGTTGTAGGTCATCACATCGGAGCAATGTCAAAGTTTTTAGTTAGAAATAAACTTTGGCCTTCACGGCATAAATAAAAGATGTCGTAAAGCTCCATCTGTGTTGCATTACACATTATAAAATATATTTTTTTTTAAAGGGGAACAGAGAATCCCTGGAAGTGCACTGCTGGGTTCTTACCTATCACAAGAGCTTCTCTGCTTTCTTCCCACCAGCGATGGAGGCGAAATTACATTTACTCGTACTGACGTGATTACCAGTCCAATTTAATTAGCCCAGAAGGAACAACAACACATTGGTATTCCTAACGCGTTTTCAGAACATAGTAATAGTTTTGATGCGTCTTTGACAAGAGACCTCATAATACACATGTAGGCTTATTATGCACATTAGATTTGATTAGTTTGAGACTGGCTGAAGCAGGTGAAGACCAGATGGGGGGGGGGGGCTGTTTAATTCTGGGAAGTTTGTCTAGAAAGATAGCATTCTGCCTTATTTGGGATACCCTTTACTTTCTTTAAAATTGCAATGGTCCCACCCAAGCTGGAAACAGGAACCCTCTCTGTTTTTGTTAGTGCTTCCTCTTCTTGTAGAGGAACCCTCTAAAAGGCTCCTGTGGGTCATGATTGATGAACTGGGGGAAGAGAGGGCCTGCAAGATAAGTCTAAATCATGGGGGTCAATCGGGGCAAACGAGAAATGAGTATGTAGGTTGTACAATAAACAAGGTAAAAAAGGGGTTGGAGCCATTGTAAACCAGGGCTGAACTCAGTTATAAATGATATAGTGTGGAAAATACTTTCCAGCTTTCTAGGTTAAATGTAACTTAATAAGCCAGGCCAGGCTTTATCATTCATGCCCAAATGCTTATGGCTGTTTCTACTCCATACACGTAAGGCACATAACCTTAAAATGAAATAAAAATGAAATGATTCTCAAGATAGTCAACATCATTGGGTCTGAAAGAGAAAATGTGAAAAACTGAAAATGACGAGGGATGAGGGTTTCAATTGCCAGCGCTGCTGAGCCTTCATCAGTGAAAAGCCTGTACATCGAATATTAGGCTGAAGGTGAATAAGGGAAGTGGGTATCGCAATCCATAAACTCATAAAGTTCTGTACATTTAACTCTATTTTCAGTTGTTTAAATTCTCATCCAGATTGTTCACATGTACCTGCATCTAAAAACAAACAAACAAACATAAATAGGGTTTTCTATAAGGTGGCTCTCTTCAACTTGTAAAACAAGCTGAATGTCACAGTGCAGATTACTGCAACTTTACTAGAAGGGCAACCTCATTATACTATACACATTCTGCCACCCTCAAAAAAGTGTTTCCCATTTTTTCTTCACATACGCATCCAACCGAAATATTTGTATGACTTTGCATCAATGCTGAGCCTCTGCCAGTTTCCTCAACTTCATGTTGATCGAGTGGAATTTCTTCCCAAGCTCAAGAAAAAAACTAATCACCAAAAGCCACCAAATTAAACTGCAGTGCCACACAAGCGCTAAATTATTCCACTTATTCCACTTAAATGGTCGTCTATAAACCTATAAGGTTGGTCTACAGCTGTGGATCACACACGATGCAGTGAGCAGTTAAATCCCTCTTCATTTAATTCCACTGGTATTATTCTTTACATTTCCCATTTTTACTGCCTAATTTTACAGCCCATCAGAAAAGGCTGAGGTATCATTTCTAAACGGAGGGATCTTATAAATCATTGAGGTACATTTTTTGCATTTAATTCGTTTTCCTTCTGTAGGGGCCCTGCAGAGTAATCTAGCCACTGAGTTGCTAATTCCAGAAGGGGGTGCCTAAATCTAATTCCTGATGCAAAAACACAGTCATCAATCCTGTAGTGAAAGTTCTAAACATTGTATGTTTCTTACTAGACAAAAAAAAAGCATTTTGTCTGGAAAACAGGTATAAATCTTAGTCTTTTAATTATCACATTCCGCATTCAAATTCCGGCCCTCAATTCATGGAATTCTGTTTTAGACATGCTCAAAATACTTTTATGGGTTTCAGCAGAAATCTTTTACTCAGCATGGGGTCAATAGCTAACAATGCCTTCCCAAAGAAACCTGTACATTAGTGTTTCATTGCTTATGACGGTCATACGGTACAGAATTAATAGCTCTCCCTGGATGCAACCCCTGTCTCTCACATATGCTCTAGTCTTTTTCAGAAGAATGAAAATAAATCTGGCCTCATCCACAGGATCGAAGAGTACAGAACGTCCCGGGCTGTCATGCCAAATCTAATGGCCGGTGGATTTGTGCACAGATACATCATTTGATTAAAAACATACGAGGAAAATCCAGCGAGAGTTCAACAAAAGGGTTTCCAGAAACGTGATTAAAAATACAATGGGGCCATATTGTTCTTCATTAAAGGAGGACAGGTGTGGAAAAGAATTCCTCCTACTTTATATCAAAACTGTCCATTTAATATTATAACCATCTGCTGCAGTGAGCAGCACCGCTGACTCCTCATTGTGTAAATCTCTGGACAAGTTAGAACATCATGGTGACGTCTGGTGTTAAACAGTCACCACAAACTCTCCTCTATCATGTTGGATAACGATGGAGATGCAAAGCAGAGGCCAAAGGAAAAGATATATGAAAGGGAACACTAGTTCTATTTTGAAGGCCTGCCGTGAGCTTCTGAACTAATGATACATTTTTACCTGTGCCTACAGTCTCTGTTTCCCTATGTGTCCTTGTTTATTGCCAACCATTCATACCATAGCAAGTGCAGTGAAGAGTTTGCAATACTACTGTATGATGTTCAGGGTGTGGAGAAATAGCCCTCCAACAGAATCATCATGTGAAAAAACTCATTGGAAGTGTTGTTCTCTGAGCTCTTCAGTCAAACTCCACTCTGAGTCACTTGACTGCTGGAGGCGTCTCCAGCTGTCTTTGAGGTGGCAGGATTTCTCCCCAACTCCCACTCCATGGGAGAAGACGCTTGCAGTGGCTCCTTTGTCGGAATCCCGGGGACACAATGGTAACTTGTAATTCCAAACAGAGCTCTGCAGAAAGCACTCAAGCTCATGAGATTATATAATGTATACAATCGCACTGGGGGGCTGGTGAGCTAGGTGCTAAAATACTTTTGATAATCTGAACCCGGTGAACTAACTGAGCTCCTTCTGCTTGAGTGATCAGGGGGAAGAGGTAGCAGTATTGCATTGGACTGTGGGAGAATGGCTTGCTCTTTAGTATTCCTTAGAGTTATTATTCCTTTTTAATATTGTAACAGAGAAAGCTAAGTTCCTGGCACCGGGAGGTCAGATCCAAAGCAAGGGATGGATCAGCTAGAGACTGACTAAACCCCCCACAGAAAGCAATTAAATTATTCTTTTTAATATTGAACAGTGTTCACCGGGAGGTCAGATTAGGAATGAAAAAACCCCACAGAAAGCAATTAAACACTGGTTTCATAGCTTAAAGCCAGGGTGGGGTGGGAGTGCTGCATGACTCCTTACAACAAAGACCCCTATTGGAAGAGTATGGCCAAGGTCAGAGCATCTGTAACACCAGTGGAGTAAGCCGTACAGACTCCATTGCTGAAGCGCAACAGGGAACAGTTCATGTTACCCTTGGCCACACCAGCCTCGCTGTCCTCTACTTGCCAAACTCAGGCTTTCTTTATTCCCATGTTTTCCGTTGTAGGTCTGATAGGTTAATTGGGGAAAGCCCATAAGATAAAGAGGCAGTGGGTCGTGCTTCTCGGAGCTGAGACGGAGCTCGCCATGACTTCTCATGGCCTTCTGTGAATTTCTCTCCAGCCCGATCCTCTTCCTGTTTAGGGATGGGAGGGTCCAGCATGTGCGTCACAGCATCCCAGTGCCCCCTCCGTCATCCTACCCTCTACAGACGAGTTACGCACGACCGTCAGCCTTTATAACAAGCACGCTTGGCCACAGACAGGGCTGTCTCACCTTTCTCTTCAACACGACTCATTGCTCTTCCTGAGAAGCCCTTTAAATATAGCCAGGCGTCAACCTCACTTAGACTATCCCTGTTCTCGGCGGTCACGTAACAATGGGATCCGCGGACAGGATTTGGAAGCAATTTTCATTGCGCAAGTTGATGACAAAACAAAACAAAGCAAAACAGACAAGACTCAGACAAGGGTCATCGAGCCATGTCTCCATCCTCATGACAACATTAAGGTCCTTTCCTACATTTCCCTGCAGTCCCACTGACTCCAGACGCAGGCCAGAGAAAGCTCTTGTTGAGGCCGTACTTTAGCACAGTAATAAAGCGCTTCGCTTTACGCTGGCTGATCTCAGTGAGAGGGAATGCGGTCCATTCCCGAGTCAGGGTTCCCCAGAGTACAGACATTACACATGTGCTGTAAAATGCAAATCACCATGTAAAATGACCCTCTCAAAAGGGCATACACTCCCCAGAACTTTCCTGATGAAAGTTCAATGCACTACACATTGTACCTGCTACATGCCTTTATTTATTTAATTAATTAAATGGACAGCTAGTGCTGTTTTCTGAAAATGTACAGTGTATCTGTGCATACCTTATACATATACATCAGAAATGTATATGAAAATGCACTTTAAATCAATTTTTTGTTGTGCATGTCAATCTAATATAAGAATATAATATATGCTATTTAGCAGACACTTTTATCCAAAGCAACTTTTCAACAGTAGTGAATGCATACATTTTTCGGTATATGTGGTCCCAGTGGGAATTGAATGCTCTACCAACTGAGCCACACAGAACCAGAGAATCACAGAACCACAGTATCTATCTATGTAATGTAGAAGGAATCCTGGATGGAGAAATTGATATTCCTTTGGTTTATTCACCGGCAACTTTGAATGAAATATACAACAGATAGCAGTCACGTTAATGAGGTCCTTTTTGTCTGACCTTTTTCTCATCGTGGAGCAAGCTTTCTTGCGTTCACAGCTTAGGCAAGTTTGCTTGAGCTACTGGAATGTTCTGAACCTCTCCAATATAGCTGTGGTTGGGATTGACAATGCTGTCTGAAACTCACCGGGAAACACAGTTTCTGACAAGTTGGCAACTTTACGGACCATTGCGATCTCATACTATTCACCCAAAACACAACGTAGGGGGGTTCTAGTGGGATTACTATAAGCGTTGGTGCTCACAGGATGTTGAGATCACAATGCACACAAGGAGCACGTTATTTACCAGTGACTTATAGCCCCCGAGTATGCTTGAGTCCAATGGCTAGAGAATGCATATATATTTTTCAAATGCCAGCAACATAATATTTTTCCATGTCCTTCTAAAAATCATTCACAGTTTCTGTGCTACAAATCCCAGTAAGTCATTCCATTAAAATACTGTTGAAAAACAGTAAAAACACCCACCTGATGATTAATAGTCATTCACTAATTGATTAATTGATTTATGTGTGCCTTTAGATGCAAAGTTAACCCTGTAGGTTATTCTTGGGGTTAACTACACTTTGTCATAATTATTAAGATAAACAATTCTGACATATTTAGTGGCTTTCACTTAGGCTTATAAATAGCCTCGCTGAAATGTATAGATCTACACACTAAGTACATCATATATATCATAAGAGGGACCTTTTAGATATTGTTTAATTATGTCATTGGAATTCTGTATTTAAAGTAATATATTTATGTTGGAATTACATTGTAGATAATGGTATTCAAGTTCCACTATAGCCATTTTGACACATTCTCACTGTGACCCGTGTATCATGTTGATCTTGTTTCAAAAATAAAATGTGTTTTGTAGCAGATTCTGATAACACCCAGATCCCAAGAAGCAGTACAGTATTGAATGTGTCTTAACTGAATTCCTATTTTATGTGCAAACTTACTGTACACGTACCATTTTAAAGTAACATATCAGATGGCTAATATGTAATGGAACATTCTGATAATGTTCATATGTAAATTACATTTAGTTCATGTGTGCAATGCAAAGAAAAATGCCTCGTTATGGTTCAAACCACTGCATGAAAACATTAAAAAATGGAATGTAATAGAAGTTATATTTTTCATTAACGGCATAGAATATATACAGTATATGGCACAATTACATAGGTTTGGAAGAGACTATGATGTAGTACCAGGTGTGTGAGACACTACGCATTCTATTGTGATATTAAATCAAACATAGACCGTCTGCACAGAACCACAGGGATGAAACCTTATACCTCATACCATACATCATTTAAGTGTAACCGATGATTCTTGCCAAAAATGAATTGACAAAAGAATTGCATGACAACCCTGTAATTAAACCAGATGTAAGTGGTGTATTTACCAGTCATACAGGTTTTATTTTAAATTATACATCTCTTTGTCTGACTATCCCACACAGGGAAGTAACTTCTAAAAAAAGAATAGAAAATTCAACTGTGGAACTTCATCCCAGTTTCAGGGTGACAGTCCATGGAAAATAGCGCCATGCCTGGAAATGTCGACAAACATGCATCTTCCGCCTCGATATCCAGAGCAGTGAGAATTTCCAAGCTGAAGTTCACAGCCCACATTAAAATCCTCTAAGCTGAAAGGTAATAGTGATTCACATAGTTCTCAGCTGTAAACCCAAATGGATATCAAACAATTAAGCTAATGCATGACCTTTTATAGGTTTAAGGCATTTTCCTTGTCTTAACCGGGAACAGTTTCTTGTGATGTTTCATATTTGCACCATTGTTCCAAATATTATGGCAAAAAAAACATATTTTTATCATTTTGGGAGGATTGTTCATCATTTGTGTGAGCTATTACCTCCTGTGAAGTTCCATTATAATATCAAAACACAGCACAAACAATATGACTGCCCTCTGGCACATGTCAAGGCTGACAGTGGCCCACAGCTTCTATAATGAGATGTTGCAATTAGCAAGACATTATGGGAGTTTGTTTTTCTGGTTCTGCCTTGCATCAGTTACCAAGGGGGCAGAAACCACGGTTTCGCAAGTTTGGAGGGTGCGAGGAGCAGAGGTTGGGGGCGAAGCCTCGTTGGGGTCCTCCATTGGTTGGCTGTCAGCAGCACGTAATTGAACCCTTGTGTATGAAATTGCGATCCCTGAGTCAAAAGAGGTTAATTCCGTGTTCTGATCTTTCCCATGGATACCCCTCCCCCTCTACCCCCATTCTTGCCTTTGTATAAATGGGCATGGGTACAACTCAGAGTCTTCAGAGGTAACGGAGAACTGCAGCTGCTGCTGATTACAGAACCCAAAACATCAAGGGCCATTGCCTCAGGGTGAGGGGTTACTGGACACGGGTTCAAAGGACAGACCCCCAACACTGTATTGTTCAATTCCTTCTGCTGCAGTGTCAATACACAGCCCCCAACAAACATGCATACAGGAGACCTACTGCTAGCCCAAGTATCCGAAGCGCTGCTCTTGCTATTAAATTCATATGCTCACACAGTGTCAACCCATTCACCCTGGCTTAGTAAAAAAAACTGGAAAAACAAACAAAACGTAGGCTAGAAAAGCATGGCATGGAAAGGAAATAGAGTGGATGAAAACAAAGGGAGGACAGAAAAGATAACCAGATAACGGAGGCGGCTGCAGCGAAGCCAGCAATGTCACTCACTCGCCCCTTCTCCCTGGCTTGTCCTGTATTGCATGCGTGTAAACAAATCTGCCGTCCGCTCGATATTTGAAACAATGCCACTAAATCAACAGGGACAGCGGTGTGTACACAGGGAAGTCGTAAACCGCGAGGTCCAGAGAGGGGCCGCTGTTGAATCTGTCAGAATTCTCTCCCCATTGTGCAAGAGCATAACATCTGGCCAGTGGTTATGTGTCAGCGTGTCCTGACCAAAATCCCAATGAGAAAACGATGCGATCCCTGGGAGCCGGAACCATTGGTGCGCTCTGTAAAGGAGGCCCCCCGGGTAAGTTTGGTGGGCACGGCCAATAAAAATAATCCCCTCTAAAGTGAATAACCTTTGTGCAAAATAAAAGTGAATGCATATGGTACACAGGCCATTACAGTCATGCACTTCATGATCATAATGTTCTGTTTAAAATTATAAGGTGTTTCCACAGAGTGACAATTATTTTATTTTCCTTCGGATGGGTTTCGTATTTAAATTGTTTTCTCTAATCCGGCATGTGGTTAGTTTGGTGAAAAAGTATACGCATCATTTACCTGTTGAAAGCCAAGTTGAAAACCAATATACAAAAAGAGGACAAATGGTGAAATTGAATTAAACGTATGTGAATATACATAAATGAACACATATACCAACAAAACACATAGGCCAAATGCAAAGTTGTTATTTTCCCTTTTTGCCCTTTTTGACACACAGTAATACTTTGCATTGGCAAAACACATCTTGCAAGGATTTATCATTAATGAGCAAACTGGGCCCTCATTATTTAGCAATATATATTTACTTAATTAATCATTTTATATTGAATTTATTGATTGATTTATGTTTTTTGGGGGGGACGGGGCGAGTGGTGAAGTGCTCACTGATAAATGTTAGTAAACCTGTAGGTTCACCTGGCAAGAGGTGTGAATTCAGTGGTGACCCAAAGAACCCTGGTCCACTTCAGCACAGTTGTGTTCCTCTGCTGTAAACATCTGCCCATGGTGACGTACTGCAATGTCCTAGCCCAGCATAGATGCCATGTATATTTTCTCAAAATTCTAAAGGAACAAGCATCCATTTTTTATATGTGCGCGCTGGTAAAAGTTGAAATATGAAAGAATATGATGTACCTGTATATGATGTACCTGACTGATATGATTGGCAGTCCACCTGACAAAGCCTGAAGGAGTCAAAATGGTGTCATGACCTGTTTGCTTTCTTAATAAAAATCAATTATTGTCAGCTTTACATCTGTGTGCGTGTACTGTCTATTCTTCCCGTTTAATACGTTACAATTAACTTAAATGAACTTGGCGAAAAAACGTCCGTTGATGCAGGTTGTTTCTCTTCGGCATTTCTTTTTTGTCTTATAACAACAGAAAAAGGAAGTATGCAGGCGGGTTTATTTTGCTGAACTATGGGATAAATGTTCCACAGTACATAAGTCCTTCTGAATTATCTCTCCCCCTCGACTGACGCTTGCCTGCAGCAGCCGTGTCGCTGATGTCCCCGCTGGGTCAGTGTCTGGGTTCCGAGCCTCCCAGCGGCACGCTCAGGGTCCCGGCACTATTGTTCTGGCCCCAGATTCAACTGCGATGGCTGAGATATACAGGCTCAGCCAAGGTTCTAGCCACCTCTCAACCTGACAGATGCACCAAATCACCTCTGCTCCACTTGGCAGATGGGAGGCAAAGTGTTGTTTATTACTGAGGCCTATTATGGCCTACCATCATTTCACAGAGAGCTCAAGAGATTAATTCCTCCCAGCTTCTCATATGATAACAACTTCTAGAGGTTAATGCGTTTGCCCATAGTATATCTTGTGACTTTCAACCACTGAATCAGTACATTCCAAGTGTTATAAAGTTCATGAAGCTGCTAACCTCTACCTTTTTAACATGACAGTGGTGGTAAACTGAGCTAATGGTGTAGTGCAATCCTGATAAGATAACACCTTGCACAAAGACAGCGTGCACTTATGGTAACTCAATGATCTCTGATGGTAGGATAACAATGTGAGCTTGATATGACATGTGAGTGCTTTCAGGGACAATATCACTTCCTCTCCAATTGTGAGACCCTGAGAATGGCTACAGATCTGACCGATCACTACTGAGTGTGTGTGTGTGTGTGTGTGTGCTCATATGTCTGTGTGTGTGTGTGTTCATTCATGTGTGTGTGCATGTGTGTGTGCATGTGCGTGCATTTGTGTGTGTGTGTGTCTGCGCGCATATGTGTGTGTGTGTGTGTGCGTGCATGCATGCATGTGTATGTGTGTGTGCCTGCGTGCATGTGTGTCTGCGTGCATATGTGTGTGTGTGTGCGTGCATGTGTGTGTGTGCGTGCAGGTGTGTGTGTGTGTGCATGTGTGTGTGTGCCTGCATGCATGTGCGTGTGTGTGCGTGTGTCTGAGTGCATGTGTGTGTGTGTGTGTGTCTGCATGTATGTGTGTGTGTGTGTGTGTGCATGTGTGTGTGTGCCTGCGTGCATGTGTGTGCGTGCATGTGTGTGTGTGCATATGTGTCTGCGTGCATATGTGTGTCTGTGTGCATGTGTGTGTGTCTGCATGCATGTGTGTGTGTGTCTGTGTGTGTGAGTGTGTGCATGTGTGTGTCTGCATGCATGTGTGTGTGTGTCTGTGTGTGTGAGTGTGTGCATGTGTGTGTGTGTACATGTCATTTATTGATGCACCCCTGCATTGACTGGTGATGAGGAAATGCTCCCAGAGGGTGTTGATGGAGAGAAAAGCTGCTCTGACCAAACTCAAAATCTCCCCTAGTGATGTAGTGCAGCTTGACCCAAGACATTAAAACAATAATAAAACAATTCCTGGGGGTGCACTTAGCTTTACAATTCCTTTTTGGATTCTAAGCCTTCCTTTCGCTTTCTTGGGTTACATCACACATTTGGCACCATTTAAGCAATTATGTCACCTTTTGACAAACACTCAGCCAAACAAAACAGTCGCTCAGGCACTGGCACTCAGAGCGGCATACAGTCATCCATGTCTGTGTTCCATAGAGCTTCCAGCCAAAAATGGGATGTGCCGTGAGTATGAATTTCACATGGACTCGATTGTCCTGAAGTAAAACTGCTGCTTGCCCAAATCTCTGGAACTTTCGTAACATTTTATTATCTGTTTAATGGGGTTTTAAATGCCTAGCTATAAAATGTGATCAAACCAATGATATTTTGAATGGATTCTAATTTTAAGCCATTTTGAATGATTTGTTTGAAATCTGATACGGTTCACTATTGAATACAGTTGCACAGTGATAATCGGTGCTCATGCCCCCAAACCTTTAAACCCACATATAAAGTATGCAGGGATTGTCGTGCGTGAATAAAGAATGAAAACTAGCACATTTACTTATGTAATCATTTTATTTCACCATGTGGAGGTTAACGTTTTGACCCGTAGGTGTTCATCAAAAGTTCTGATGCAGACCTACAAAACATTGAAACGTTAATCTCCACATAGTGAAACATCATTATCACTTTTTCTTTGAAGCATAAGTAAATGTGAAAGTTGTCATTCTTCTCCCCTAATATGTTACTTTGACTCTGCACGTTGGGTTGAAAACTTTTCTATACACTGCACTATCCAATTGCACATGATTATCAGCAGTTTGATTTCCCTGTAGAAAGTATGTGAAAGCACTGCGGATAACCCTGAACTTCATGGAAAGCAATTACAAAGCATTCAGAATTGTAAATACTCAGATTGGATTCTAATCATGTGGAACTATTTTTGTTGAAGCTTGATTTTGGTCAATTTTTTGGACACAGAATATAAATATTTACCTATAAAGGGAGACACGTGAAAACGATAACAGTTCAGACTCCCCACGTGAGCTTGTCCTGTTATTAATTATGAGTGATGATGCAATGATTCATACATTGTACGATTTTGTCCATAATTTAGAAAAAAAAATAAAATTATTGTGGAGACATTTTGTGCATATTCCATGCCCGCACAATCATATTCAAAATGCACCATAGGGAATGGTCAAGTATTTCCTAGTGTCAGCTTGTGAGAAGAAACCCAAACATATGGAGTACAGTATTAGCAATTTATCATGACAAGCTCAGTCTTTTATGTCAATTAATGTAGATGCCTCCACAAGAAAATGACTATAAACAGATCTGTCAGCCTCCTGACCTACTTTGTATTGGTATTTTATCTTTTGTTTCTGTATTTCATTCCCAGATTTTAGGAAAACCACATGCCATGCTCCCCTAAGGAGTTAACATGCTAGAAGCTTCCAGACGAAATGAGATTCAGTAGAATGAAAATAAATACCGTCTCTGCTATTTTGACATCCCGCTTGTCAGACAGGAAGTGCACATCTTGACTTTGTTTGCTATGTACTGCTCTGACAGGGAAGACTGGTAGGGAGTTTTGAGCACTATCTGTGTCAGTATCTTAGAGTGCCGTGGATCAAGTCCAGAGCATGGCGAAATGCAACTGCTCTACACTGGAAGGATTATTGTCATCAAAATGACTGAATTTCCTCATAATGTCATTCCAAAGGAAAAATCCTCTCCCCATTCCTGAAACTATTTCGTAAGCCTGGGATTCAGTAAATCAATGTGACGTCATCAGAGCCTACGTCTCGGCGGTTTAATTCATGGTTGTCTAATTGCACAAATATTGCACACATATAAGTACATTGCCACAGTGTGTCTGTATCTGTTTCTTCTGCCCTCGGTACAGGAAGTGCATGCTGTCCACTCCTGATAAATTTGTATTTATTTTTATTTAACCTTTATTTAAATTAAATTAATGATAACTATGAGCTTGAAAATCCAGAACAGCCATGCTGTGGTACATTTTTTTAATTTAATTGACATCCTTGTCTGTCCACTTCCACGCCCTTGTCCTGTCATGGTTTACGTTTACAGGCTATCACTTTGACTTTCAGCCACCCTCCCCTCGCTGATATATTGTTTTTGAATTTTATTTATATATTGCTTCTTCTTTTTCTTAGACCCATGTTGGTGTGGTGAGGAGCAACAGGTTCATACCTTCACATCTGTGTTTCTTGTTGTTTCATCACCTTCCACCAGAGGAGCAGAGATCAGCCACTGGTCAAGATAAATAGGCTGCTTAATGATGTGGGCGTTCGAAGCAATAACTCAAACATTCCATTCAGTTCACAGGCTTGAGATCCTTTGAAGCGTTGACAGGAGAAGACAGTTTGGCCAGGACATGCCTCATTCCCACCTTCTTTTGTCACATTTTTCATTAATTTCAGTATGTTGGTAAAAAAAGTGTAACTTTTGCTTTAATTAGTTTGCTTGCCAAACTTCTCCTACAAAATTTTTACTTCTTCTTCTTCTTATTATGGTTCCAGTTCTTCTGGATGTAGTCCTCCTCCTACGATCTTAAACTAGACATGTACCCATCCTTTATATGCCATAAACCTCCCTACTCCTATTACATTGCTTGTATTTATAAAGCTTTTAAAAACTCAAATTTGCCATTGACCTACATTTGTGGAAGTCTCGGAAGTAGAAGTATTACCTACTGCTTGCTACAACTTGAGTAGTTTACAAAAGAGTTCTGTGGCAATGTACTCATGTCAAATTGCTTGGTGTCCTTAAACTGAAAAGCTTTTAGTGTGGATACCTACAGTAGTATAGGTATCAAACAACATATTAAGTCCTGCATTTTCGGTAAAATTACCATTTAAGTAGGATTGAATCCTAGCTCTGGACGTTTAATGTGCACCTCTGGTGCCGGGAGGATAATTATGAAAATATTATGTGTGGTACACTACAGTAGAACCACAGTTCATGTTGATAACCAAACCCAAAGTCAATGTTCATCTAGCACAATGCATTTCTTCTTCCCTAAAGAGGACCGTTTGTTTTCCTCAACCACGGCCAGGCCTGCTCCAGCTGTGAGTGAAAGAGCAGCTGAGGGCTGCTTGTGTTTCTGATCTGATAAGATGGACCCTGAGAAAACACCTGAGAGAAACCCAAGTGAGTGTGATGGACTGTGTGCACAGTGTTTAACATCAACACGGCCGTCGCTGATAGGTCCCCGACTGCCGCGGAAAGAATGTGAAAGGCATCTTAGTGCGGGACGCTGATGGTCATCACACTCCTTAAGACAAAGAGTCATCGCGGGGCGGGGCGGGGTTTAGTCGTAAATTCTGATAGGTTTGCTGCTTATCCTGATCGCACTGATGTGAAGCTGCAGGATGTACTGTAAAAACATGTCCTGGATAGAACAGGGGTCAAAAGCAGGGTCATTACGCCACTTCCTCTCCAGATTGTGCATAGTCAAGTGACGAGCCAATGGTCTATGGCAAGATTCTGGCACTGAGGGTGGAAACCCAAAACCTTTAGGGGTCAGTGTGAACACGTACTCCGCCAGCTCAATGAACCAGTTAAAGCTCTGCGTTTTCAGTGTTTTTCAGTGTGTGCTTAACATAATGACAAATGGTTGCAGGTGTAACAGTCAAAATCTCCTTATTTTTCTCTAATTATTTTCATATGTGATTTTTATTTCTGCTTGTAAGTGCTGTCTCCATGCAACCAAATGAATGATTGACAGATTTTTACAGCAACGATTTAATGCCTCTGAGTACCCTGTTGTGATGTGTGGGCATGCAGCTGGCTGAAGGCTGCAAGTGGGAATAAGGAAATGAGGTCATATAATGGGATATTGTGGTGGAAACCAGGTGGGATGCACGCAAAGGTATGCTTTAATTGAAAGTGAACATTATGCCTGAACAAAAGGGCCCCTTAAGCAGTAGTTTCCCTCATTCCAGGCCCCTCTGTACCACCCTCTCCTCCCGCTTTTACACAAGTTCTGGTTTTGTCTGAGGCTCAAGACCCCTTCAGTGTCCAGAGTCCCGCTGTCTTCTGAGACCGCCACAGGTCACAATGAGCCGTGCATTCCCTGCACTCCACAGAGTCACAGTGCCTCACATCACACATGCATGCCCCAGCCTTGCACTAAAAGCCAGACAGATGTTTATTTTAGCTTTAATTAAAGTTGGATATGGACAAATATTTTCTCCCAAACAAATATCTTTTAAACAGTCACAGAGGGGTGTTTGACATGTCTGTATGCACATTGGGGGTCAGGTAGATCATGACACAAATACACACAGATGGAGGGTTGGTTAACACCCTGTTCATCTCTGGACTGGGCAGAGGCTCTGGCCAGCCTAGCCCACAATAGGATAACAAGTCCTATAGTCAACAGTGTGGAAACAGATCCTTCCACAACAAACAGCAAGCAGATTCTCTATAAACAGGGCAGTGAAAACAGCCAATGGCCTGGGAGTCATTACCTACCCTTGTTGAACACTCAGAGGTAGGACAGCCTGTCTCCTCTCTCTTTGCAAAATGCACTCTAATGGATGACGTCTATTCTTGCAAAGATGAGTCAATGTAGATAATTAGACAACTGCATAATGGTGCTCTACAATATCCCGGCTTACATCAGGCTTTGTACATGTTTACCAGACATACCAGATGCGGGAAAACTTGAGCAAAGAGCCAGGAAGTTGGATTATTGAAGCAAAATCTTGTTATAACTTGTTACATTAGAGCCATAGGCAAGGCAAGGAAACAATGCAATTACATGTGTTGGCCTCCCATATCTACCTGCAGACCTCACACATGACCACAACAATGAGCTGAAAACAATGCAATGAAAAATCTCCAAACCCCAAGATTCCTCCGTCAAACAGAACAAACTGACACTTGAAAGTAATTGCTGTTAGCTATGTGAGTTGACATCCAGCGAGGCGCTGGTTTATTGCTTTAGGTTCAGATAAACAGGGATTCCAGAGAGCTCTGCTACCCCTGGGAATGCTCATTTTAATACAGAGTGCTCTGTATGTTAATATCCACCAAGTCAAAAAATAAACAGGATCTGCTGGTCCTGCTGTGAGGCACTATTCACAGTCACTCTCTGTTTCCTCTCTTGTTTGGCACTGCTTCCCGCCTACATTAATACACATAGAGTAATATTGTCATAGGGTCCACACAGACACCACATGCAGTCCCAGGTCTAGTCATCTCTTAGCCGCTGTTGTGAATCATCTCTGATGATGTCCAGTTGCATGCAGCTGTGTGTGTGCGTGCGCACGTGTGTGTAAGAGAGAGAGAGCAAGTGTGTGTAAATCAATGTAATCCATATCCCCTGCATGTGGGTGACAGTGATGCAGCTGAGCAGGTTTGAAACTCAATGTTAACATTACAAATAAAAGACAAATGACTGCTTCGGAAGTGGTGAAAGGCCTCGTATGGACCCCTTAGACACATGTAAAATTACACCAGGCAGTCCCTTGGCTGCCCACTCTCAACTGAATGGCCCCATGCCATTGTGCACTGCAGTTGTGTGACCTTTGTCCCAGCTACCCCTCCCCCGCCCCAGAGAATGTCAGGATGCTCTCAGATGACAACTTTCCCCCGCACAATGCCGCCATTTGTGCATCCTCATCGAGCCAGATTCCTTCCCAGCGAGCGTGGCCCCCAGGACAACAGGCTGCACATTATTGCACCATTAAGGCCCTGACCTCTCACCATCTGAGCATTCTGGAGCTCTGAGACGGAAAGGCAAATATAAGTTGCGCACTGAAATTATAGAGCACTCCAAAGACACTGGACGCATTGTGAGAGCACAAAGGCCGCCTTCAATTAAAAAACAATCGAGTGGCTTCCCATGTAATGTCCCTAATGGGCCGTGCGGCCAGATAAGCTGCAGCATCCCGGGACGTTCCACCAGGCGTCCCCAAACCCTGTCGCCCCAGCCCTGCTGACATGAAAGCCTGGAAGCGGCTGTTTCATATCCCCCCATCTTCCCATCTGCAACACCACAGTAAGCCACTCAGGGGAAGAGGACTATCTGAGAAATGCAGAGGGGGGACATACGGGAAGAGGCCTTTTCAGACAGGGCTGCCTCACTGCTGGTAATTGAAAAACGGTGCAGTGCCTTGTTATAACGCTGTGTGCGTAAGACTCGGCTCCAACTATGACATAGGTGAACCAATTGAGCAAATATTTGAGGCCTCGGAAATGTCAGGGGGATATAACGCTAATCTGAGATTCATTTGAAATGAATTTTGTTCCCATCATTTACGTACTTTCTGCGGTGTGTCAGTTCCACTGAACACATTTGTATCCAATTTAAATTTCATTCAGACAATGCTTTGGACAGATGCCATGGTTTTTTTCCCCTCTGTATCCATGAGTGGTCAGAAATCATCACTACCGCCTGAGCTTCATCCTAAAAAAGTGAAGCGCTGTGCCTTGCTGTTTTCATAGGCCATGATGCATTTGCCAGTAACATATCAGATGACACCAGCAGCTTTGTGACGTTAGTAAAATCAGGCTGATCGCCTTTCCAGTTGCTCCTCAAACTGTCAGCTTCTGGTGACCAACATTTTCAGAGGTCAAGGCGTGACCTGATCACTGTTTGGAATCCTCAACAGGATGGCAATAAACTATTTCCTGTTTGTGTTCCGGTCTGCTTGTAAGGACCAAACAAACTAGTGTGTATGCTGTCTATACCTTTCAATAAATACCATTTGAATATCCATCTTGTCATGAATGTTTTGTTTGATTGTGTTTGGGCTTCCCATACATGTCAACCATCCCTACCTTTTAACCTGATTAATCAAATATCAAACACCAAATAACCATTTTATTCTTAATTCGTCCATATTCCTTCATGAAACAAAAGTGAACAATTGTATTAACATAAAATGAATAAAGTAATAAACAACAAATAAAGTTTTTCAAGGGCCAAACTTACTGTAAATACAATTTCACAAATCGTTCAATATTTATTATCAAGGTTTCATCTAAACACTGAAAGTGTCTTTAATACTAATACAACAGTATAGGATGTAATAATAATATTATAATAATATACGCCATTTAGCAGATGCTTTTATCCAAAGCGACTTACAGTAGTGAATGCATACATTTTCAGTATATGTGGCCCCAGTGGGGATTGAACCCACAACCTAAGCGTTGCCAACGCTGTGCTCTACCAACTGAGCCACAGAGATGTACAGCATTACAACACTAATACCTCACTTTCCAAAATATGGTGGTGCTGGTTAAGACCATTATTCATTTTTCTCTACCTCGTGTAGAAGCGTCTCACACCCCATCAGCACAGCGGCATGATGCCGCACTCTATTGACACAATCTGACAGAGGCCCATGATTCTCTCTCAGGACCTCAGATTGACTGGCCGGGTAGACTGCCACTGTGTCTCTCCAATCAGACATCTTTACGACTATTTGCACCCTATTCTGCCACCCCATGCTGCGGTTGTTCAACACCACTTCCTCTGAGCGGACGACCTGCCGGACCCCCCCACCCATCATCCACGCAGTCCCTCCGGACAGCTATTAGACTGACTGGCCCCCAGGGATACCCTCTCACTTTCCACTACAACACAACTCAACCCAACACAGCAAAACGTCACCACTCACTTTCCACTACAGCACAACTCAACCCAACGCAGTCAGACATCACTGCTTACTTTGGAGTACTGAATACACGTGACCAAAAGGTCAAAATGGCATATTCTGGCTTTGCAAGGACATTTACATTCCCTCAGAAATAACTTTGAGAAATGGGCTTTCTTGTTTTGTCTGAAATCTGAAATGGATTTGTCCTTCCTGCACCCCAGAGAAAAGAATAATTTCTATATGCCATTGTCTGAGGTAAGAACACATTGTCTCCCTTGCCAGGCCACCATCCTTGTGGGAAACATCACATGCTTCTCCTGACAGCTTTCACATCCCTGAAAGAAAAAAACAATGCAACTGCACTATCAAGGTACAGCAGCCATCAAGGACCAATTAGCATCACTACAAAAACAGAAATTACATGGCACTGTACAGAAACAACATTGTACATAATTACTGTCACAAAAGAAAAGAAAGAAAAACACGGTCAGCTCTTGCCTTTTTGACACTCCCAAATTGTTTGAAACCTAACCATTTTTTCCCTGGCCTCTTTAACAGTGAGATTATTCCACCGCTTGCTTTGATAGGCGCTGAGTCTGGGCACAGATACGGACCTAACCTTAATTCTTTTCAGGTGCACCTCTGCCCCAGCCTCTCCCCAAACGTTTCCATATGGCCACACAGCAAGCTCCTGGCTCATTAAACATGCAAGACCCGGAGCAAAGCTACAGAGAAGCAGCAGAAATGGCTCTTACTGTCAACATTTTCCAGATCAGTGTGATGGCACCCCTGACGCCAGCCTGATGAGACACTGCAAAGGAGTGGGTTTCTTTTACACATTAAAGCAACACAACATAGTGGGGGACCTTCCGAATCTCTCGCTGATACGATACCATCGTTTGTGTCTTTGTTTAACGCTGCACTGTGTGGGAGATGTTTTGTCTTTGCAGATGTTTTCCATCCTCGAAAATGGTCCGGATAAAGTTTTAAACCAATCTCAACAGTGTTTCAGTGTTTTCTCCCTGACAATATGGCAAAATTATTTCTATGTAGGAAAAAAAATATGGCAGAGGACAATGAAGCATTTTTCCTGCATTTTGGCCACTGCTCCGGGGCAATACAGAACTCGTGCCTGAGGAGTTGCGTGTATGTACAGCTCTGGTCATCTTGGACAGGATGCCTCTGCAGCTTGTTTACAGGCTGGGTAAACAGCTGGTGTTCCTTGAGAGATGATTTCATAGGCGGTCAGCAGAGCAAATAAATCAACCATCTAGTCGCAGAAATATTCACGCCGTACAGTCATCGATGGCCCAGTTCTGCTGCAGCTGTAATGACTTGTAACTGAGAGAACTGAGAATGCACGTCTCTAAACCTTCAGCTCATTGTATGTTCCTCATACAAGCTAAAAAGATGTGCCCAGCAAAAAATGGAGGCAAAATGTGAAATTCCACTGGGACGATTTTAAAACTAAAACAGCATTTACATAATTCATGTTCAGTTTGGGACTTGGCACAACTGAAGCTTCACAAGATGGCCATTAATCACATAAATTCTTTTGACAAACACAATAGTCAGTTTCAACAGGGTAGAACATTTCTGTTTACGCAGAAATCGAAACCCCTTTGAAAAAAAAGAGACACGTAATTGTGTTTCTGAGAAAATAGGCACCATAGACATATACATTTGACATTCCTTGTTCCTCACTCGGTTGCAGCAGGCCTTGCTCAATTTCAAACTCCCAAAGCATAAATTTAATAATTCGTGGATGCCAGCGTGGAAAAAAAGAGCATCGTGATCTTGCTGCAGCACAGCAAATAGGAAAGGCCTGTGGGACCCCAGCATTCACACACAGTTCTGCTAAAGCAGTTTATTCTTTGTGTGGGGGGACCTGCACCCCTGGCAGGGTTGTGTTACTGGGCTTTCTGTTCGTGCTCAAGGATGAGTGGAGGGAAATACGGCTGCGCTCCCAGGGATGGCTGCTCTTATTAGAGGGGGAGGTGACTGGGGAATAGAGCGCAGCGCCTCGGGGGAAACACAGGCAGAACTCCATCTTGGCCAGGCACAGATGGATTTATGGCAAAGGGGGAGAGAGAGTCCTTTTGACGGCTGATCTGATTTTGGAACTAAATCAATTTGCGCCTAACGGCCCCTGCCAAAATCCCGTCCATCGCAGCGAATGAGGAGTCGCTCGGTTTGCCCGGATCACGTTCAACAACAGGCGGAGCGCAGGCTGAATTATTCAAACCATTACACAGGATTAATCCCCAACTGTTCTCACAGTGTCCGGCTCCCCAGTGCTGGCACAGCCCAGGACAACGACCTCAGGGTACAGAGAGAAAGCACAGTTATAACACAGAGAGAGCACGTTTAATGCCCAAACGCCTCCAGTACAGACGTGACACAACACGCTACACAACCAACACACAATGCTGCTGGCATTCAGCAACATCACATGCTAAGTAGGATTTCTTCAAATAACAGACTGAGTGCGCGATATACAGCATAATCAAATACAAACTGTAATGTGATGTAATATGAAAAAGTCTATTGTAAAATATATATAATTACAACCAGAGCATACTGTTGAGGTTAATTCTAAGTGAAGCGTTGCAAAAGGTCACATGCAAAATATGTTTCTGTATTCTGTGATTGTCCAGATTATGAAACATGGGTGCATTTTCATTAAATAAAGACATGTATTTATTTTGCATCCATTGTTGGAACTACTGTATGTTGTGAAATGGTCTGAATCCTTCAGAATGGATGAGTTACCTCTGCTTCACAGGGCTGACCCATCCAATCCCTCTACGCTGGAGCCTTATCAGTTCTCTTCCACTCCCATCCTGCACTGAGAGCCCACCTTTTCCAGGAAGTGACTCAAACAATCTCAATAAATCATTTATTGCAACAGAGAGCAATGCATTAGTGAAGTATCATTTCCACAAACCCCACCCTGACGCGCGCAATCAATAAGCAATTAAAGTCTGTCTCTGCCCGGAAATCCAGTCTTTTAGGAACACAGAAAAGCCTCAAGCCCTTTGCCACACCCTGGACTCATGGAGTGCGCTTCCATGAGTAATAGATCACTTGCTCCCACTTCACACTGTTGCTGAGTCATGGCACAATTATGTGAAAGGCCTCTTGCATAAAAAATGCAGTCGCTACTGCTGTGTTTGTACAGTTTTGTTTTTGTTTTTTTACTATGATAGTATAAATGGTATTCAAAGCTGAATTGTTCTCCGATTACTGCATGCTTATCATTACTATGACTTACAGCTTACTTCACATATCACAAGGGCATGTCATCCAGTCATTTCCATGTTCCTAATCGGAAAGAAGGAAGACTATTGAATTGAAAAGTCTCCCCAGAATGAAAAAAAAGGCCTCTTAAAACTTTTCCTGACATCAGTTGGTCGTAATTTATATCATTATCTTCTTCAAAAGCCTCAGTTAAATGGATTGCATGAGCGTATTAATAAAGAACCATGCTATCATAATTAGACCCTCATTTTTCTTTGGTAAAAAGGTATGGAGGGAATTGTACAGCTGCTTTTGATCTAAGATGAGCACACACTTCCCCATGCCTGTCAGTCTCTCAGCCTTGGCCTTCCTCGAATGTCTATATCTGAATGTACTGTGTTAACAAGATATCATCTTACTACACAGCACAGTCAGACTAGTAGTAGTAGCAACAGGTTTCCTCCTCCATGCTCAAAATAGATAACTACAGAGACCCTTTTTGTGGGCATCAATATTGATTTGATGAAAGTATTATCCATCAAATAATAAATGTTATGGATATGCGGTAACATAAAATGATCATCCCCTCTCTTAAATTTCACAAAGTGAAAGATGATAATATCCGTTCATATTTTTAGGTAATAGCGTATGCTAATGTGATATTTGTAGCGCTAAATTTGAAGCGCTTTCATCATTAAGGCGACGAGCTTCCGCTCACGCTCGTTAGGAAGAGACACGGAGTCTGTTTTATGACTGCACGGTGTGCAATGTGTAGCGGAGTTAAATAAAGAACGTTTGGTGATCTGATTAACTGGCACAGGCTGTTGCTCGTAGAATGCAGAAGTGGGCCAATGTGAAATGGATATTGTTTTTCCCCCCCGCATGTTGGGAGGAGGCCTCACAAATATGAAATATAATACACCCGCTTCTCTCATTTCCAGGAAACAAAGACATAAATAAGGAACTGGCAGCCACAGGTCCCCTATTAGTACCTGTGTAATCCCCTGGAGGAGCAGAGTAACTCATTACAGTATGGGGCCCTGACAAGTGTAACGCTTAAAGCTCCATGACGCAACACGCCAAACAAAGGAACACGCAAAAGCTCCCCTTCCTGAAGTGACAATGCGAATGTGAGCGGTTTCAGTACAACTGATCGATCGCACTTTCAGAACGCACTCTCTCAACTCGCAACGAGGTGAGGGGAGCGTTCAATCGTACTACCATGGCTCGTCGAGTAGCAAATTAAAACCAATATTGTACACATTTGATTCATTTGATTGTCACTGAAATTAACAATAACATTGTGGGGAAAACAGTCATTCTTGCCTAACTGTGTTACTCAAGGACAATGTGAACATGGATGTAATGGATGTATTTAGAGCCATAATGAATGACAGACTGACCTCCAACCGGATGAATCTGTACTCACAATCTGTACATCCCTGTGTCTGAGGATGAAAGATGAAACAACTGAAGACCACTTTAGCTGCTATATGCTCCAAGGACCATGCATTACATCATGCAAACACATCAGCACCATACCAGAAAAACAGCATCATGCTTCAGTGCATGCAAACTGTGCTTATCTTAGTCTTTAAAGGGAAAGTGTAAAGGAGCCTTGTTTTCATGAAGTGTAAATTCACCAAGCAAAACAGTGTTAAAGAGAGCAATTTGCCCTGAAAGGCCTGCCAGCTTTCACAAGCTGCAAGGACAGCTGTGTGAGACCTCAACCGCTCAAATTCTTTTCTCCAGATTCACACATTCTTATTGAATGGGGTCAGAATTTTGGGAATACACTTGTTGCCATGGCAATTATATAAATCACATAGGCAACAGAGAGCATGCTGGGGGTTTCTTCATGGGCAGTTATAAGAACTGGGCTGTAGGAGGGTCACAGCACCCTAAACCTTTAGAAGGTGAGGTCCACTAAGTGAATCCCAGGGTTCATAGTAATACACCAGAGTTGTGCATATCTTCTTGACTAATAATGATACAAGACAGACTGAAGGGTAGGAAAACATAACAGTGACCACAAACAGTATAATTCATTAGTGGGCAAATAACAGATACACACACCTCAATTACAGGGCACAAAAGCATGGTGCAATGTAATTAGCCTGCCCCTTCCAGTTCCCCAGTCCTAGTGTCAACACTGCAGAAGGGAATTATTTGAGTAAATATTATTGTATGCAAAATAAAGAAGATGGAAAGCAAAGGGTATTTTGGTCTCTTTCATTCCATACCCACTCAAAGGTTTGGCCAGGGATGTTGATGTTTTGGCATAAAATTGTCATTTTGGACAGAGTAACAGAATGACTTAAACTTGAGTTTTTTTCGGGAAAGAGGGGCGGCAGTTCCCTCGTCACATGTAATTGTATTCTGCTTGCTCGTAATAAAATGTTTTACTTTCAGTGCACCGTTCGTGAACGTGGTGGAGAATGAATGACGGTGGGGGCATAGCGTGTCTATTGACAGAGGGTTAGTGCTTAAGGACATTAGAAGTGTTTTTCAGACGTGGCTCAAAGACAAACACTTGAGGTTCTTTGGGGAAGAGGGCTGCAGTTTCCTCGTCACATGCAAATATGTTCCACTTGCTCACGATCATAGATATTCCTGGTACATACACCAGCAGTATTCTGCTGTGTAGACACGGTTCCTTGGGTCCAGAGTGCACTTTCCCCCTTGACCCTTCAGTGCACTGCATCTGACCCAAAAAGAGTGCCACAAAAGGGCACTTTGAGAGGAGAGTTCGGTGGGTTCAAGCCTCAGTGCAGATGGGATCGTTTGTTGATTCATTCAGGGACTCCACAGCAGACAGAAACTCTGTTTGGTTCCGTCTATTTTCCTTTTAAACCTCTGCCTGTGCTGCTGAGTGATAGGGATTAGGTCTACCAGCTTGCTATCTCAACACAGAGCCTGACAGTCAGGAAATGCTACTCATATGTTTTTCAAGGTGTTCTTCAAGAATACAATATTAGTGCATATAATAAACATTAAGCTCCTTTAAAAACTAACCTTGCCAATCATAAATGATATGTAAATGTAAATAAATGTAAAACCGTCCAACTGACTTCTTAATCAGCAGCAGTCTTTGGAGACTGAGTAGACAGCTAAATAGATACAGATATACTCTAAACTGAAAGGCATTAATTAGGTAACAAATGGGGCCCCCAGATGGTGCAACCGGTAAAGGCACCCATCCGGAGTGCAGGTTGCCCACAGGTTCAATCCCCAGCTGCACCAGCGGGAGTCCCACTCGGCGGCGGCAATTGCCTGTCCGTCCCAGCGGGAGGGAAACACGGCACAAGCTCACCACAAGCACAGAAAGCTTACCTGTGGGCAAAACCAATAGGCGGGTTCTGTCTCAAAGGAAGCAGTTCATTGCCGGCCCCAGGGTAGTACCTGGTCCCATAGTTGCAGGAGGTGAGCTTGTGGGAGAGAATGAATTGAAGAAATGGAAGGTACAATTGGCCACCAAATTAGGATAAAAGCAGCGGAAAAAATCAGAGATACATTTTTGAAAATAAAATTATGTAATAAATTAATTTGGCTCCATTGTTTCCTGGTAATTATAACTGAACACTAAGGCATTCCTGCAGAGACTGGTTAAATGCTGATTTGCCTTGTGTTGTGTAGTGTTGTGTAGGTTTTACAGTAGTTTTCTGGCCTCTGCTGACAACCATATATGTTGTCATGCCAGTTAACATATATGGTCTACCTTCAATTAGAAGTTGCTGCTGTAATGTGCAGGAGATGAAACATTGTTGAGAGGTTTTGATGAAAGAATATGTGGATTGTAAAAGTTAAAACATTTTCTGTATTTTACCCAAATCCTTGTACTCATCTATGGACAGCATTCCAATGTTGAATCCTGGGAAACAAACTGTGACACAAGTTCAAAGACTCTCTGCACCTCTGCCAATCCTGCATAACTCACTTCTGACCTGCAGAAGTCCTTTTTACTTCAAGCAAATGGTCAAAAGTACCAAAGAGATGCATGGGTGAGTCTAAGCTCCTTCTTGAAACCAGGGTCACAAGCTCCTCCAATGGTGTTTCTGCTTTCATATAGGGCCTATTAACATAATCTATTGGCACTAAATCCTTACACCTGTGTCTTAACCAATCTCTTCCCATCTGAAATCAAAGCTACTAATCTGGTGGGGGTGTTTACATTAGTCAAACCTGGAGGTGACATCAAACTGATTCCCATGCTTATAGAACTTTCTTCAGAGTTTGAAGTTTCCAGCGGTCCAGTGTGAAGTTACCAGTTGTAGATAGTACAGCATTTTTTTCATGAACCCAGGCAGATATGTGTTTAGTTAGACTTAATGGACTTTAATTCCACTAATGCAACACATTTAGTCTCCAAACCCAAACCATATGTTTATCACAGAAAGTTTTCATTTATGAAAAATACAAACATGGGAACATTGATCTGTTGGTATGGCTGCCTTTGGGGCATTTCAAGTTGTTGCTTTAACTTTAAGAGCATTTGGAAAAACTTACAGTAGATGATGTGCTGGGAGTATAAGAAGCTACATTCTAGGGTCGAAACAGTATGGAGTGCCACCAGGGGCGGCGATTGGCTGTCCGCCCCAGGGAGGGGGGAGGGAAGCCGACAAGACGTTCGCTGCGCATAAGAGTGGCCCTGTAGTACCAGGTTACGGTGGACGGCTTGGCGAGTGCCGTCTCGGAGGAGGCGTTACTTCGCCTTCGTCACTATCGGTCGCAGGACTACGGCAGAGAACTCACATTACTGGGGGGGGATTGACATAAAATAGCAGGTCTAATTGGCTACCAAATTTGGAGAAAATGGGATAAAAATTTTAATAAAATAAAGCACAGTATGGCTCATCATCGTAAGACAAAGGTGGTGAACACACAGCAGGGAACAGGAAAGGAGTAACGAATGTGTTTTCCCCAAAGATATATTTTGAACATCATATTTGTTCAGTTGTATACATTTATTATAATACCTTTCAGCAATAGTGTGCTTACAGCATGCATTTAGTCAAGCTTTGCAAAAGCAGGTTGCCTTCTCCCAGCATGCAGGATTCAATATGGTGTTAGGTAAACCAGCATAGTAATCAAACAGATTGAGTTCTTGGAAACAAATTACACCTCCCCCATCCGCATGCAATTCCCAGCACCAGATTTTCTTTCTTGAATTTGCAAAAATTGACTCCATATGTTCTGAGATGGGCTAAGAAATACAACCAAATACATGTATTACTGTTACTGCAGTAGATAGAGTACTGACATTGGCAAACCACTTCTTCTGTTGTTGCCCATATGTCTCTCCAACAGCACTCATTGACATTGTTTTCATATTGCATCAATTTACCATAGTCTAATGTCAGCCGTACATAACATATTACTCTGGTCTTCCAAAGTGAGGACTATTGTGTTATTAATTAACATGACTGAGAGAGACACCCAAACAGTGACTCTCTGACGGCACAACCCAGCTGTGGGGTCTTTTGAGGCACATTTGTGCAATGGGAGTTTTGTTTATAGAAAATTGTAATCAACTTAATTTAATTGCAACTAAACCGCAGTCTTATAGCACATATTCCTTTTTAGGTTATAACATTACATACAGTTGAAGGGAAAATATTTAGTTGAATATTTATGTCAGTCAAATCTACTTGAAATGGCATTGGAATATCATGAAATATTATCACTTCACAAGTCTCCTTATAAGCAGATTAAGTGATTTTCTCTGAGTAAAACATCATGGTTGTTGTTAGGCACCCTCCACAGTGCCTCTGACCTGCTCAGTACAGCTGATTGCTTTCCTCTGAAACGGGGCTCATGTTGCTCTTATGCCCTTCTTTGGCAAGCATATTTCTACCCCCCCAGTCACTGTCAGGAAAGCTGAAACCCCAAAGATGTTTCTAATTTTCACGTGTGGGCTGTTTTTCTTTTCTTTTTTTTCATAAACAGCGTCAGACTAATTGCAAACTTTTGTTCTCATCGCGAACCTATCGTTCTGGATGAAAAACATATTTGATCCATTCACAATATAAGAGGCTAGAGGTGCAGACTACAAAGAGCAAGGCCTGGCTTGCATATGTACTGCAAATGGCTTTTTACGGGTTGCACAAATTGCACCAGCACACGAGGAGGTAGAGGCAACTTTTATTAACTTTTCCAGCAGTTATTGATTCCACGCTTGCTGACTCATTAAGCCCTCATTGAATTAAGTGAATGGGTTTGAGCTCTCTTGAAGTTTCCATTCGCTATTGCGGGACCGCAACTTTCCGAGGGCCTTCAAGGGTTGTGTGCCACAGTATCCTGCTTGGGTTCCTGCAGCCCGTGGCCTTTAGTGGATCCCTGGACACACCCCTGGTGACAACCCATTGTGCAATCCGCCACCCTTGAGAATGGAACAGAGTTCACAGAGAGGTGGGCCACGGGCCCCTCATGGCTCTGTTCCATCAACCTGCCCTGGAGATGTATGATGAGTCCAAGGGCAGCTCCGTCAATTCACCCTGTCCTTCCTCCACAAGTCCACCCAGTGGACGCTGTGCTGCAGCCGCACTTTATACAACAAACCGTGCCATTTGCGCAGGAAAATAAATGATCATCTGCTTCAATTCTGAACAAGACCATTTCAGAATGAGACGAAGAATAAACCGAGAGAGCAAGACTGATATTAGATTATTAAGAAGTTATTATTTGCCTCTTACAGCCACACAATATCTAGTAACATTCTTGTGAAATTATTGCTCACAGATTTGTGCGCATGGTCCGAATAAGAACGTTTCCCTCACAAAGAAGACACCTGATTTATAAATGAGTTAAATGACTGATATATACTGTACTCGTACATAGAGCTGTCTTGCTAGAGACATCTTGTGTGTTTCTAATCTGGACCCCATGCTCCAGTTTCGTAATGGTTGACTGGCTTTTGGCATTCAATCACCAGTGACTCTAGCTTGCTTGCTAACTAAGGTACACAAAGGCAACGGAACTTGAATTGTTATTTAAAAACTATATTTCACTGTTTTATACAGGTTAAATATCTTTAATTGTTGTTACCAAATGCCTCTCTGCCAAATATTTCCCCATTTAATATCTTTCATGAAATCAAACCTCACCAAACCTTTCTAAAAAACCTTTCTTGCAGCTATACTTATCTGGCCTGAGGGTTACACATACTCTTCCCAAGAGATATGGGCCTGGATTCAATTAACTTTTGTCCTTACCTTTGACTTAGAAATAAATACCACTGTTTTTTCTTCCATATTCTGGCAAGTTCAGCAATCACCAAAATAAACTTGCCAAACTGTATTTTTCAATAAGAAATGAACACATGTTTATCTTTAAGTTAAAGTTCACGACATATGTTGATTGAATCCAGGCCATAATGTCATGGCACATAGGTGCATATTGTTTTGTCATTGTTTCAAGTCTCCTTGCCTTTATATCATAATAAGAATAGATTTTTTATATTGTACTGAATATTTACTCATAAAACATAGCTATAGTTCCATACATTACTGAGCAGCTTGGAACTAAATCCCAAAGTGTCATGTATTAACAGTACAGCCACATTCAGGTTCTTACTCCCAGCAGAGCTGCTAATGGTATATACTGTATATGAAATATACAAATATATAAACAAGCTAAGCATAAGTATAGGCAAAAATATATACTAAACATATATTTTGGTTTCTTTGTTGTGCATAGCCACAGATATAGTCAAATTGCTTCCATGTGCCTGTTTTTGTGACATACTTAAAGGGTAATATGAAAACTGCATGGCTATGAAAGACACTGCGATCCTGTAAAACAACATGATGACAGTATGATTCTCTGCCCAACCACCCTCATGAGGGGCTTTAAATGGTATAATAAATATATCACTGCTTCCACATTTCCAACAGCAGATATGATAAATTAACGGAGATAATTCGGGTACATCGATAACTCAAAGTGCATACATCCATACTGTCATCGGCCAGGCTCCAGGGAGCTTCGCTGTGAATGATGTACAGACTACATATCTAAAACATCCACACATCATGTTACAAGTCAGATGATAACAGATATGACCGGATAAGAATCTTGAACGAGCTAATCTCATGTTCATCTTCATAGATGAGATTAGCTCAGAGGTGGAGAGTGTTGGTGCTGTAATGGACGTGTAGAAAGGTTGATTTCCCCATCCAGCTGTGGGGACTCTTGGCCAACACCATTCCTCTGCCAAATGGGCTGAGGACTCCCACAGCACATTTGAGTGATGTGTAAATAACCCACCATGTTCCTGAGAGGGTTTGTACATGTAGTGATTCTGAGAGTGCCAGCACAGGAGTGGTCAAGGCTTCCTTCAAAAGCTTGCTCTTGTTTTAGCCTTTCTGGGGGGTCAGGATGGGCAGGGGTTGGCGTATGGTGATCCCCAGAACACTGTAGGCAAGGGGTCGGCATCTACATTTGGCCATGGGCCGAATCATTTTTTGAGGATATGGTGGGCGGGATAAATCATTACAATATCCCACACACTGGAAAGATAAATGTCTTTTTTTTCTATAAAAATAAATAATACAGGCCGAAAGTAATTTTGTTTTCCATGAAACCTGTCAAGTGTAGCGGAGCACAAAGATAACAGTTACAAGGCAACTAATACTTTTAGTTAAAAAAATAATTCTTCTTCAATTCATGTTTTTTCTCCCTTTTTTAAAAAGGAGTAGTTTGGCAACAGGTAGGATGGTGATAAAACAACACTGAAAAAAACGTCGATGGTTTATCACAAATTAGTAACACTTTGAAAACATCACAGGCCTTTTCTCTCCCATTGACTTGCATTCTGCGTCCCTTACTCTTCCACAGTATTAGTTAACAGTTAATTAAAAAGCATTGGAATTAGTAGACCAGTAGATTATTTTTGGCTTGAATATCCGTTTGCAAGTAGCCATTTTTCGTTTAATGATTGTTTGTATCTCTAACTAATTTAAACAGCGCTATCAATCAGCTGGCATGCTTTCTTTCAGTGCAAGTTTGTGGGAGGCAGAGCAGTTTCGAATAACCATTCCTGTTCCTGACAGGCTGAAGTGAGTTAAGCAAATGTTTCATGGAAATTAAAATGCCAATTTTGCTTTTGTGGTGTGGTTAGTAAAGGCGGCCGATAGGTTATTCAGATATGCTCAAAATGTCCCCCCAATATATAGCCTAGCTGATATAAAAATATAAATAAATTGATTTGTTCCCCCCAATGTTGACATTTACGTTTGAGACACAGCAAGTATGTTTTACAGCAGTCCTCGAGATCCTCTGTGTCCGTCAAACCATTACCAAACCAAACCAACGGATTACAAATTGGCTTGGAACATTGGCTTGGCTTAGAATTCTGTAGGCTACGTAAACCCAGGTGCAGACACTCGTAAAATGAAAGTCGTACGTGCGTACATGGCGTCTTGAACTTAAACACGGATGCATAAACGCGTAAAATTAGAGGCGTATGTACAAACATGTTGTTCTTTTTCATTTACAAAGCCTGATTCACGATTATAAACTGCAACGTACATTTACGAATGGCAATTTCGTAAATGCAATGACACGGGATATCATGGGAGTCTCTTAAAAATATGTTTCATTCTAAAACCGAGATGCTGTTATTTGCCCGAATTGCGAGCCAGAATTTTGCCCGCTGGCTGCAGATCCCAGCTGTAGACGCTGTCAGCCAGGTCTCCATTTGGTTGCACTTTACATTTTTTTACAATTGCCTCAAGTTTTAGAGTGAAAATAGGTGCGTTACATCGGCACATTGAAATGTATGACCCAGGGCTGCCTTTGTAGAGGCAAGGGAGAGGTACGGCATATGAGGTCCACAACAAGAAAAAAAAATGTTTTCCCGGTTCAAGACAGAGAACATTAATTATCTTGCACATAGCGGCAGTTTTTCTCTTTTTTTCCCCTGTCTGGATCATGTCCAATCTGCCAAAAGAGACCACGGCGATTAAGAATCCAGTGATGTAATCCTCTGGGACCCTCCCCATTAACTGGCGGTAAATCACCACACTGTGCTGCGTTGCGCTTCCCGGGCTCCCCTCGCTCCCCTCGCAGCCACAGCGGGACTATGCAGGGGGCCAGCCCTGCGTCCAAACAACTGCTTCTACTCTGAGATCTGAGAACAAATGACTCTCAACAAGGAGAGGGGGATAAATAACCAACAGCTGTTATGGGAGCAATACATCAATGGGGGACACTTGCAGAAATTGTGAAGGATGTTCTCTCTATAAATGTCTATAGAGAGAGAGAGCAGCAATGTGTAATATGTGCATTCAATGGAAGAGAAGGAAAGATATCTGTAGCCAATAAATCAGAAGTGAAACAAGGATACGAGGTCAGGTCTTATACAAGCCAATTGGTACCAGACAATAATCTTTGGGAGCATGGGTTTTTGTGGCGCATCACTCATGAATGAACTGGTAGACAATGCACTTCACAGGCCAGCGTCTCGCAGCAGTTTGATCCCAGAGTAGCGTCATTCTCCTGGCAGGCCCCACTGTGTATTCACCCGTACAATGCGTCTCCATCCTGTCTCCATATGTGCTTCTTCATACGAATAAGACAAAGGCAAGTAAAATGGCTTGAACGGTCACCTTTCTCACACTCTCCTTGGTTTGTTACTCTTGTTATAATTCTGTAAGAAATACAAAGAACTTCCACTGCTTGCAGCTACTCACAGTGTCTGGTCACTTGATCTTTGCTGTCACAAGACAGGGACAATGGAAGGTGTCATAGCCAATATTCAGTATGTATCCTTGGTAGGTGAGAAGGAATCAGACAAATCATAGGGAATCATAGCCTTTTGAAATCATTTGAATTGCATGGTTGTAGATTATTTTAACACCTTCGCGTCAAGGCCCCAAAATGGCTATTTCTGCCTTTTTTTTCACTACTACGACACCAAGCATTAATATTTACATTTGACTATTTTTACCATTAATTGTCAGTAAGCGGTCCACATGCCATTTTCAACATTCTAAACAATAGCACAGGAACAAATGCTGGAGAAGAGAATCTCCCAGTGACGGAAGGGTTGGCCAGCACAATCCTTTCCCAGTCCAAATGCTAAAGGCAGAAAAGGTCAACCCGTGTATTACGTACACTCCACACGCTTCCAGCTCTCCATAATTCAAGCTGAAGGGTATGAGGCCTCCAAAGATGAACGGCTTCCAAGCCTTTCAGGAGTGATGTCAGCCTGAGAGGCTTGGGCTGGGTCATTAGAACATTGCGCAGACCGTGTTGTAATGCACGCTCACATCAGAGGGACCCATTGCTCTGGTTCACTGTTCCGACAGAGGCCCGCTCGGCAGAAGGCGTTGTCAATCACCCGGAGGGATGGAAGATAGCCATCAATGTGGGAGGGGCCTCTACATGCTGTGTTGGGAAGACCCCAGATGCTCCAGAAGACCCCCCGTGCAGAAAAGCTCTATCGTTCTAAGGTGAGGACCCGCTGGATTTGTCCACTTGGCATCCACGGCGCTCCACATCTGCGCCAGCTCATAAAGAGACCTGTAGTGTTTTTTTTCAGCCCCCCGCGTAGAACGATGCAACCAGCCGTGGTGCTGAGAGTTCACAGTGCTGACGCACTCAGATGGAGAACTGAGACCCTCGCTTAGAATATGAATGATGTGATTTTCCATCCTCTCCAAACAGGCACTTTTTACAGTCGACTTTTCATACAGCACAGAGTGAGAAACGCTAGGAGAAAGGGCATAAAAGCTGGGATATAATTATTCATACACATTCACATAGGAGCACTTACATATCATTGGCAGGGTGAGATGCTGAAGCTTACTGAAAACAACAACAAAAAATCATAGCCATAGCCGCCATTGAACATGAGCCAGAGCGAAGCCGGAGATGAAGCTTGCTTTTCATGATACAGCACGTTTCTTCTTCTGGCAATTCATGTGTGAGGAACAGCCTAAACTCTATAATGCACCACAGAGCCATATGATGCCATACCCAATTGGCCATTGGAGAATAGGAAGATTACAATATAAAAGCCATCTAGACAGGAGGCAGCCAACAGTAATGATATCAGCATCAGCACTGATACACGGGGGAGCTGGGATCGGGAAGACAGAGTCAGATCCAAGTAATGACTCCTAAATGAGTCTTCATAGCACAAACTGTATCTAGATTTGTTTGTATGCCAGACACAAATTATCTTCAGAATGTTCTAGTGCCTATCTCATGTAGATACAGTATATATATATATATTTGATACAGTGCTTCTAGGTGCGTATGATTATATTTGGAAAAATAAATTGGAATAATAATAATAATATAACCATATAACCACAATTTTCATCTCAAAGCGACCCTTCATCATCTTCCCTGGCTGAACTGTGGTTTTCATATACCCATTTCTAACCATGAGTTATTTTATCTATATATTTATTTTAGCAAAACCATTTATTGCTTTTTTTAACGGTAATGAGCCTTTACTATTTGCCATTACTTTAATGATTCCTGAGAACCGCACATTTGTTTATGTGTCAATAAAGGCTTAACTTCTAGTTAAATTTTGCTTCGCAAACAACCAAAAGCACACAGACATCTGGAGTTTTGTAGCAGACAACTTCTGCAAAATTCTCTTGGGTGATATTTTTACATTTTCTGCACAACATTGTCTTTCCATTACTGTGCCCTTGTCTCCTGAAATGGATTCATTGTGGAATATTGGCAGTCAGTTTCCAGTGCTTAGTGTATGAGTTGGAAATGTACACAAACACAGCGTATGTTGGCACGACTCTCTCTGGACTTACTGCTATGATGAGACACATTTACCTTCACAAATACTATTTTAGAAAAGGACATAGACGGGATTCCTATAAAAGTGCCAAGCGAGCAAATGACCCTGCACCTGCACATTCTGTACCTACACAGACTGCTTCCATAGGCTAAGGCTATGGAAAACATGACATTTCATGCAGGAAACTGAATGACAGAGAGCTGAGATTGTGCCAGGTAGACACGACACACGAGGACGACATCTTTCAGGCACGTCGCTACCTGGCAGTCTGAAGCGCCCTCTGCGCGGCCAGGAAAGTGACTCTCAGTTTTATTTGTCGGCCAGCTTCCTTCCCCCCATATTTCCCCCCTACTATATATAACTATCTGGATGAACCCATTGTTCTTGAGTAAATTCTCATGTTCCAGCCAGCTTCAATTTGAAATTGTCTGGGTCTATAGTCCTGGGGGATTGTGGGAAAGCAGGAATCGGGGAGGGAAGATTGCTGGCAGAGGTTGCTGGGGGCGGGATGGTGGGACAGTATGGCGAAATCTGTGTGAACAGTCACATACATCCACAACATGTTGGATTTCAGCGATTGGAAAATCACCTTGTACTTTTCCAGTGTATGCATTAATCACCTAAAATAACAACTACTAAGCGTTTAAAGGAGCCTCCACCAAGAGCAATAGTTTTTGATTTGTTTTGTTCAACCTGAGCATGCAATGACATGAGTTGAGTTCACAAATCAAGGTTCCTTTGACCTGTTGTCTTCTCAAATGCAATGATTATAACCTAAAATCTTTAACAATGAATCTACAATAAATGATTTGTGCATGATAGTGAGGTGTGCTAAAGGTCTGCTAAATGGCATATATTGTGTGCATCTGAAGCGAAACAGTGAACCAGACCACAATTTCCCTTACAGCCACCAGAGGGAGTGCATGCGACTAGAGTGGTGAACCAACCCTGCTCCTGGTTCTCTGTAGTGCTACTGGTGTATTCTAGCATGCATTGATGGCATAACAGTTGAATGGCAAAGGCTGATTTGGATTTTTAAAAACCAGTTTCTTTACAATCCATTTCTAAAAAGGGAAAACTTATTTATGGTGACCTAGAGTCATGGTTGAAATTTCTTTGTCTGAACCAACAAAGGATCTTTTCTTCAAGTTATATCTTGTCTCTGAACCCTTTGTCTCCAGTCTGCATTTGGATTAAGCCTAGCAAAACAGAAAGGGTGCTGAACAGTTTGAAAAGCCTTGATCCATAATTCCTTCAGCATGTCTTCTCCTAACACTCTACGCTTGTTTGCATGTTAATGAGAATCAAATGATCCGATTCCATGCTCTAATTATGTGACAGTCATGGAACGTCTTCAATCCAAACAGCGTGGGAGCATGTTTGTGTTTATAATATTCACAAATTGTGGTTGCTCCTCATAATCAATCAAGAACAGGCATGTGACACAAAAGGGGGAAGGACCCTGTTCAACAAAGAAAACATGATTAGGTCAGGTACCTGCATATGGCTCTGCTTCCCCTTCTTCTGGTTCCTTTCCAATATGTCTGCTGAAGACTCGCCACTCCTCCCTGCTTGGGGCAGAGGCCTGTTATCAGTTTTTATTATTATTTATGTTGGAGAAATGAAGGGAAAGGGCAGTAAAGGTGGAAGTTGCTTGTGCCATTTACAATTCAATATTAGATGTTAACATTTCACCGCTCAAGTGTATTCCATATACATCGCAAACTGAATGCAGTCAAGATAAAAGCATTGTCCTTAAAGGTACGCTGTCCGTACATTATGTAATACTGCAGGCATGACATTTAATCATATTAAAGGCGGTGGAGGATCCAAAGATGTGAGCTGTTCAGAGAGCTAATGTACATACCATGAATGTTTCTTTGCTCATTCATTGCCGTATTGCATTAAAAAAGCACAGTGTGTTCTGCCGCAGATATTGATGACTAAATGTGTGCGTTGGTGTGGCTCCTAGGGGGAAAAAACACTGCCAGCTCCTGGCATAATATGAAGGAATGAACCCTGGCATTGTACATCATATTCACCACTGTAAATATCACTGAGACTAATTTAAGGCGGAGCAGTTGGCCCTGTCAGCTCGTATGACTTGTGGGACCCCTGAAGCTCTTGGGATGCGGAAGCCCTGTCGTCCCCAACTCCAGCTGTGTCCCATCATCCCGGCACAACTGTCAGCCTTCCAGATCCCCTCTGGAGATGAGCAACCTCCAGCTCATCAGCCACAGCCATCTGCTAACCTCAGTCACTCCGCGGTGACTGGGTCACATTCTGGGAAGGCTGGGCCAGCAGTACGTGCAATCACCTCGAGCGAGAGGAGCCCTTCCAGTTTACCTTCACACTTGTTTGCATCGGTGGCAAAAGCCATGGCTGCTCTCAGCCTATACAGCCTGTGCCATCGCAGCTTTCCATGTGGAGAAAATTGGCCCGGATGACTGGATCACACGCTCCATTGCCACGGCGCCCCATTGACCTGCTGTGGTCCAGGTGAGATCCGGATCCAGGGGAAGATACACAGCAGTAACAGTGCCAGATGTGAGAGACGGCCGGTGGTGGTTTAAGAGTGTGTGTGTGGGGTGTGGGGGGTGCAGGGCTGTGATACCAATCAGCTGCCATGTTGATTCAAGGGCAAAGCCTTCGACTGAATGAAATTCCAGCCACTTTCAGTAACGGCACACCGTGAGAGCCACTCCCTACTCCAGTGGCATTATGAACCAACTGTAACGTGTGCGGCGGAGTTTGAGCAGGAGCGCGGGGTCTGTTGACTTAGCCCGGGGGCAGATGTTTCCAGACGCTGGGCCGCGTGTGGCAGACAAGTGTGAGGTTTACACAACCTTGTTGAGCCTAATCCCAAACACTGGCTCTTGGCAGGAGTAGGAAGGCTGCACCTGAGTGGAGTGGAGCAATGCACGCTCTCTGTGCGCCCCCACACTCCTGCCAGTTGATGAACAGCTGCAGGCCGCGCAGTCCCACTGCCCATGGGAGGAGGGTTCATTTATATCTGCCACACAAGCGTGCCTCAATACAGAGCTCACACCTAGGAACTCTACCCAGGAACCTCTCCAACCGTATATTTGTCATTATTTCTAGTTAGGTGCTAGGTCAAAAACCAGGCAGTGTGGTAAACAAGCTATATTTTCTGTTCAATTTAAATGACAATTGCATCTCGTTATTATTCACGTATGGCTTAGCATAAATATGTTTGCGTGTGGGTGTGTGTGGAGAGGAGTAGAATTCTGATCCATGTTTCCGGATTGTCAGCTTAATTTCTTTTATTTAGACCATTTAATATTTTCAAAATAGTGTTGAAATATCTGGGAAATAATAATATTAATAGTTCTGTATAGTTGTATGTCTGAACAGAAAGTATAATTATATGGTAATGCAGGAAACACATTTTAAAATGTATAATATTTTTGAATATTATCATTTCAGCCCAAAACCTTTACCTTTTCCAGTAACTTTTAAAAACACTATCCATCTATAAATGCTCAATAAAGCCTTAATAACAGCACTATAAATCATAAAAATACTAAAAACTGCATAAGTAAACAGCATAACTGACCTCACTGCATGGGTAAGTGGAGGACAAAAGCTGAAATACTTTTCACAGTGCTTGTGAGTGCCAGTCTGTGGTGTGAACACAACTAACACAGTGGGGGGTTATGTATAAGACCAATTTGATACACACATTGCCGAAATTGAGGAAAAGCTCAACTTGGCTGTGTAGGGGAATATGGAAGTCAATAACATTAGCCTGGTAACCAACCATATATTGATATATCAATAAATATGTATAAATATATACATATAAATAAATAAGCTAGTTATTAGGACTACCAGAATTGTAATCATTCAGCAGCCAGCTCAAAAATTTTGCTAGATGTTTCATAGTTTCAAAGATGGCAAGAACTAAACATCAATAATATATTTGCAATTCGTTTTTCGGTTTTATAACCATCCAGAAGGGTTTGATATCAGTAAAGAAGCAGTATTGGTTTATTTATTTGTTTGCTTATCAAAATTGTGCAGTCCTAGTCAGCATTTGGATTTCAGGCATGGCTGGTTTGACTGGTCTTTGGCGGGGCGGATCTGCCATCTGATATCAGACTCATGGGGACTGGGAGAAAGGTTAATACACATGTGCTTCACTGTTTGTATTCACCAGAGTGAGAGGGGAGGAGGGTGGGAGAGGTGAAGAGAGGAGAGGGATGGCCTTCAACTGCAGCCTAAACACTTCCAGTCTAGTTTCCAGATGAATGTTTGAATGTCAAATGTTTTGAATGCAAAACAAAAACACATAATGTGCAGTAGAATGTTCCCCACCCTCGATCCACACAAAGCGCTAAATGACTTCCAGAGGCAATACAGCCAGAGCTTCAGATTTCAGTACATAGG
Organism: Aldrovandia affinis; assembly: GCA_029706075.1. Taxonomy (NCBI): domain Eukaryota; kingdom Metazoa; phylum Chordata; class Actinopteri; order Notacanthiformes; family Halosauridae; genus Aldrovandia; species Aldrovandia affinis. Next base: position 1,498,264 of record JAINUG010000194.1, on the reverse strand, counting down.
GCCACACGCTTTCTGAACATGCACAGCATGGCATCGCCATAGTCCTTCCCATATGAGCACAGCTAGGGAAATGAAAAGCTCAAAGTCAGTCACAACAAAGATGTCTCCTGTCCTTTGGGTTTCCAGGTTTACTGCTTTCAAGAGACATGTCTAATCAAAAGGTAATTAATTAAATCCAAATTTTTGTCACCCTGCAGGATCAAATTTGGGCACCATTAGATTATGATTGTGGTAACAACATTTTGATTGGATCTTATCTATCTTTTTATCTTATGTGAATGGTTACTGTGGATGGTAATGGACATGTGTAGGTGGTTTCTTTTACCACCGTGGGCCAGGGGGCAGACCAGGACCTGAGACGGAAGGGAACGATTGGTGCAGATGGAGCCACAGTGTGTTGGCTGTGCTCCCAGGGGCCCGGAAACATAGGAAAAACAATATTCAACACAAAACCAGATTTAAGCAGTAAAAATATCAAGTCAGTTCAATCTTTGGCTGATTTAATTGCAGTATAATTGCATTTGTATCTGCAGAATTAAACAGAAAAACCTTTCCAGTATAAAAATCAGAGTTTGTGATTAAATAAATCTTCCCTCCAGGACATGGTTTAATTCATTTCCATATCAATCCCTCGCCACCCACGCCAGGCTGTTATTTTAAATTAAAAAACAAAAATATCTGGAGGCGCCCTGAGTGCTCCTAAAGCCCCATGTTTTATTTGCCTGGTATTACAAGCTGAAACACAGAGAGCATCTCCCTAAGCTTAGAAGCTACTCAAAGTGTTTAGCGCAGTAATATCCTCAATGAAATTGCTCCACACGCCAGATTAAACAAGCTATCCCTGTTTACAACTGCTTGCTTCAGGAAACCAATCTCTTTGTTTCTTCTTTTTGGGGGGAGATCCACACTCTGAGCAATCTTCTAATGAAAGTGGAACAGGGATGACAGCTCAGGAAATGCGTGGGGGGGGGGGGCGGGTGCGGTGACGCACAGCCCAGCCTCTCTGTACCCCTGTCTCCTGTGGCTGAAGGGGGGCACGTTGCTCGCGTTCCACACCTTAATTTTGTTCTTCGCGCAGAGATAAGAATCTGCTTGGAGCTTCTCCAGGTCTGGAGCCAGCAGGGATCAGCGGACACCACAGGCGTTCATTAATGAAATGCCGGGATTGCTGGCTGATAAGTCTGATGAATGGTGTCCACTGTGTCTACTCCAGCATGCCTGTGGGTTGTCCTGGTTTGTCCCTTTTATTCATGCCGAGTCTTCCTGGAAGCACAACAAAAAGATGGAGTGGTCATTTTTACAGTAAGCACAGACAAAGGGGGGGACATTTCAATAAACCACATTCTATTTGAATGAGAATTTCTTTGATGCCACTTAAAACACAGGACACACAATTTGGACCCACACAGGGATCCCGGCTTCATGGGGTGATTTATGGAGCTTTAAAGACTGCTGCTTCCTCTCATCAATCAGACTGAAATGTCACTTAAACACTATTATTCCCACATTGTATTTCTGAGGCAGGTGCTGTAGAGCTGCATTTCCTATTGATGTCCTCTTCTCCTTGATGAAATATCGAAATCATCACTGCTGGTTCACACCCATGCCTGTACCATGTCTATGATTAACCCTCCACTTGTGGCACGTGCTGTATTTGTTTGCATTCGATATTGCACAGTGAATAAACCAGACTTCGTGATCTACTAATCCCATATTGAATAGTCAACATCTGGCACATTTTGCCCTCTTCCGCTGCTCTCTCACTGTTAAAAGGCTATTAATAACAATGATAATGTCCTTAGCAGAACTTTGAGAGAACACTTAACCCCTGGACTTCAAAGGGAGGGGGGGGGGGGACAGACCGAGGTCAGCATGCCTTTAATGTGAAGGAACTCTTGCCCTCAGCTCTCGCCTTAAATAAATGGTTAGACATATACCAATTCATCATTTTCAAACGTCTTACAATGCCGCTCCTCGCCACGCCCCTCCCCAAAACATCTATCACTGTCACTCTGTGATTGTCTTTCTATGTTTGATATTTGCTCAGTCTGTTCATCGTAATTGGGCTTTCTGGCTCCCCTTCTATGCATCGCACGAGACTCTCTATTATAGGCACAACTCCCTCGTATGATGCCCTTCTTTGAAATTCAAAGAAGATGTTTCTGGAGCTGTACTTGCATAGCTACTGGCTGTCACTGAATAATGATCAATTGCCACATTCCAGTGCGAGTACCAGCATTACATGCTTTTTATACCAGTGCGCAAACAACGTGCCTATCGTCTGCACTTTCACTTTGCGCAATAATGGTTTGATGAGTCAGAGTGTCAGTGTGACCCATGTTTGGCAGATTCGGATCCAGTGAGGGATGAGACATCGCTTCAGAATGAGTCTTGCTTCACTTTAAGGGCACGTTAACTCAGAAGCCCCAAAGAGACGACTTGGGGATGTTCAGCTGTCGTAAAATATTCCTCATTTCCCGTATGCTCTCGCTGTGATCATTTCAGGAGTAAAGCACCGAGAGTCTGCCAAGGAAAACACACGCACGCAAGAAACATTTACAGCCGTTAGACAAGACGCAATCCCCCATGTCCAAAAATCTGCAGTTATTTTTCAAATACACGACTGTTCGTACCGGGCTTGTCATACATCTTGGAGAACACTGCACTGAATCTCTCCATATATTCATATGTAAACACTTTATTTTAAAAAAAACACACACACTCTCAATGTGCGTAATGCACATAAATCCTATGTAAACACAATCTTATGGGGAGATAATTATTCACATATCAGTAAAGCAAGTTCAGCACTTGCTTTTGCACAGAGGGACAAGATGGATGCAATCCACATGGCAGGCATCATACTAAAAAAAAAAGAGGAAAATTGAACTTTTCCTGTACTAGTACACTGACAATATCTACAGAAATATATTAAGGAAAGCAACCCAAGCAAGATGGATGAAGCTCCATAGCCACAATCTAACAAAAATAATGCTTCCTTGTGGGGGTCAGTGGGGTGAAGTTTGGTCCAATCAGGTTCCACCATTGAACAGGGTCAACACTCCTCCTCAGTGGGCCGGTGGGAATGCGAGAAATGGGAGGGGCTTTCCCAGTGGGTAGTGTGGGGGCTCATGCCAGCAGTGCTGGCGCTCATTCCACGCCCGATCGCCGCCACACTCGATGAGGCTTCCCTTTTCCCAGGTTGCTATCTTGCATTTGGAGGCCTCCCACAGGAATGTGTGAAATGTGGATTAGAAAATGTGCCTGCTGAGCCCAAAAGAAGTAACCCAGATGCAAAGAGAGAGAGAGAGAGAAAAAACTGTTTTTAAGGTCATTTCATCCCACCCTCCCCTCACCCCACACTCACACAACGCCCCAACCCCAACATCACCATCACCATCACCATCTCTAAATCCTCATTTCTCATTCTAATTTGGATGGACTAGGGGGTATCAGGACAGGAAATCCTAAGCAGGGGTGCCTGATTTGGGACTGGCAAGCTCTTTAGGCTTCAGGCTTTCATACGCACGCATACCGTCCCTAGCTTTGGCATGACTGTTGGCCCACAGCTGTTTCCAGCATTACTCCTGAATTTATGTGCAGAAAGTTAATATCCCATGGAAGCGAAGTGTTACAGACTTTTGCAGCACATGTATGTGGACATATATCTAGGCAGCTTAGGGAAAGAGCTACAGGGTGATAAATATCTCATTTTAACACTCTTAAAGTGAAAAATGTATTATTTTTTCCAAATGGCTTCAGATTTAGAGCTGAGAAAGGACATAGTGATACAAAATAAAAATAGTTTTTAGGGGTTTTGTTTTTACCAGAATGATGAAATGGAAATTCTACAATATACAAGGGTTTTATGAGATTAAAACACTTTTCAAACCTATTAAAAACTAGCATGATGTTGTACCTACCACTGCACCAAGCTATGCCAAAATGCTCATGATATCCTGCCAACCTCTTGTGCTTTATTGCTTCATTACTGCATCACACAATACTGGATTAAATGCTGAATATATGCAGTGTAGAATCCAACTCATTATGCCATACACTTCCCATTTGCAAACAAAAATGATCTGAGATACATTACTTATAACGAATCAAACTAACCTATTCTCTGCCTACCATGTGGATTGCTTCCATGTTTAATGCTAACATTTGAATGAAAACTATACAAATACAACAATTGGTGTCACTTATTTACTACAATGCACTCCAATGCACAAAAATGCACTCCACTTGATTGAATTTACTACTGTACACATAATCAAATAAGCATAAGTCAAGATGCATATATGGTCATCCACATTATCCATTCTAAAAGCTCCACAAAGTCCTGGCAGAATTTAAATCTGCAGTAACAACACAGAGCTGCTTGAAATTCTTCATTGAAAATCTGTTTTTGATGGAAAAATATCTTGTCTTTTGATTCAAATTTTTTGGGGGGAGGGGGGGGGGGAATTTGCAAAGCACAGGCAGAGAAGAGAATTTGGGGTTGCATAACAACTTGGCAGAATATGAAGACATTTTTTCCCCACTCAACAGTACCAAGCTTTGTTCTCGATGTTCTAACAAAAACAACAGCACCGGGGTACTCCACCAGGAAAAAAGTGACAGCTTTTCACCATGCAGGCCTTGCTGTCCGGATCAGGCGAAGTTGCGAGGGGGAGGGGACAAGTGCCATTCACCGACAATTGACTGGCGGTGGACAACTGGCGTTTGAGAACAGGCGGTCAGTTCTGAAACAGGTGGGGCTTAAAGTCCTGTGACAGCTTGATGATCTTAAAGAGGTCACATTTCATTCCTGGCCTGAGAGAGAATCATGTTTGCTCAACCACAAACTCCCACTCTTCTCTCTTTCACTCTGAGGAATACCAGATGCACCGCCTGACTCCAGGGATGGCCCCGGCCAGCGTATGCCTCTACCTCTTAAAGACCCTCAGCTATACTTTACATTCATCTGCCAACCCCTGACTTCTTATGAGGAATGAGAGTCCCCATGGCAACAGCGTTTAAAGCACATCTAGGACTGCTCTCTTAAAATAATTGCACGTTTACATTAAAACTACTGAACAGTTTATATCGTCCTGCAATTTGAAATCCATTTGAGGTGTTCTGGAAGAGGTCGTTGAGTATTTGAAAAGTATTTGAGCCTCAGGGAAAGTGTTTAGCTGGATGCACCAATTACATGCCAGGTACAATATTATGACTCAAAGGTATATTTCTAAATGCCTGGTAAAATCAACAGCCCACTTCCATACAGCCTTAGAGAGTTTCAAAGGGTCATTAATGAAGAGTAACAGAGAAGAGAACAGGATTTTGTGGACCAGCGATGGACCAAATCCTTTTTCTCTGACACAATTTTTCGGAGAAAGTGAGGCTCTGGCGCTCATCCTCGTTCTCAGTCCTCCACAGGTGGAGTGAACAGCCATCAATCCTCGTCCTCTGAAGAATCGCCATGCAGCCGATGCTATATAAACGGAACGGCGCATAAGGTGCTGATTAACTTTACATGAAATAATTTATCACCAGCCTCCAAAAGTACACGTCGTACATATTTTAACCATAAACGGAAGAACACGATAGCCAACCACCTTGTCTCGTTTCATTGATTTTCCCTTTTTTCCCTTGTTTTTTTAAAAATGTCTGAAAATTACTACAAATTTCTTTGGCAAAAGAGAGCACAGGCCTGCCCTCAGTGCACACCATGGCTGGGCCTTCTTCTTGATAAGCCATTTCTAGCACTGAGCTCCCTGTTTTAGACAGTTTTTGCCTGGGGGGAGAGGGAAATCATGTTGGATTTCCAGCATAAATCCTGGCAGGAGGTTTATGGTCAGTCTGCAGGGAAGAGAAAGTGACCACTGCTGCTTGTGTCCAGGGCCATTAGTGTCCAGATGACTGTCTGGCTAAAGCAGAACTCCTGCTGGGTTCACATTGTGTTTGCATTCCTGAGATCCCCCTGCTGAAGTCTCCAAATTGTAAGAGAGCACAACAGAGAGTGCTTTAGGTTAAGGGCTGTAAATGATCTCACCAAAGCCCGGACAAGGTATAAACATTGTTTATGCGTGTCCTGCTAGAAAATGAACAAGATTCATTTCTGTTTGATTGGCCCCCCAAAGTACAGAGAGGCCAGTCCGTGGCTTAAGATGTGATGTAAGTTGATATTTATGAACATGCATCTCCAGAAGGTTTCTCAAAGTCTCTGAGCTGTAATATCAGAACCATTGGGAGTGACATATTGTGAAACTAGCTAGGTTCAAAAAGGTAAAAGAAAAGCATATTCCAACAGCCTGGATACAGGCCAAGTGGAGGCATAAAAAAGATAGTGTTATTAAGTTCATAGCTATCAAACTAGTGCAGAGTCAAAAAACAACTGGGATGTTGAGAGGCGTGCTTGCTTCTCTTGGTCACTTCCTCCAATTTGCCATTAAAAAGGCTCAGCAGATGAAATAGCAGCCCCAATTAATCAGCCCCTGCCAAGGGATTCACTATTCGTTAACGAGGTCCAAAATGACAATCCACCTCCCTCCCACATAGGATTTAAGAGACATTTTTATTTGCTGAGCAAAAAGGGTAGGTCATCAAAATATTTGGAGCAGCAGACGAAAGAGGATATTCAGGATGGAGGACCTTGCGGTAAGACAAACAGTCCCCGCAGATTGAGTTTACAGGGGCAACACCACTGTCACAATCCATTTCATACATCTTCAACCTGTCAACTGCAATTTTCATAAACAATCTGCACAATTTATGTTATCTACTGTAATTCATTTGGCATTCAATACACCCTCAGAATCACAACCGAGCATTAATGATAGGTTAATATGTTCTGAGGCAACTGTGTATTATTAATATTTGATTTTTTTATATACAATTACAATTATAATTATGTCATTATTTTGAGAATACTTGGACAGGTGCCTTGCCTCTATTTTTCAAGCTCTTTGGTCTGACTTCTCTGTCCGGGCTGCCCTGTTGTTGAGAACACCTGACGTTCGCAAAGTAATGAAAGGGCCACCAGAAAAGCTACAATAAAATCATGTGCCAATTGGCTTTCTGTAACACTGGCAGTATGACATATTTCCAAAGAACTTGCATATTCAACTCTCGTGTGTGGTAATAATATCCCAGGTTTTTCCAAGTAGCCTAAAGTGTGGAGGAATTCTGACTGCTCTTGGGGAGAAATGACGCTGCGAATCCACTCTTATCTAAGGAATGGTGGCTTGGTTTAATTGCCCCAGTGGTGCAGATCAATGCATTGTGACACAGTGGTTACAGTTGGCAGTGATGTAAGAGGGAAGAATACAGTAACATCTGAGAGAACTTGAGGAAAAAAATGTGCATGAACGGAAGACGGTTGGGGAGATTGCTTCTGAACCTACATAATTCTTAAATGTCTCATATAATTTGCTCCCCTCAGGGTGCAGATTATGTTCTTTATCTATGAAAACAAAGAGAGCCCTGTCTTGCCATGTCCCTGTTCCCATGAGGTTATCATATGAATGGTACAGTGCTTTGGCACTCAAGCTTTAACATTGCTCTTTTATATATTGTCTTATTCTTAATTTAAATGCCATGACTGTCTTGAATTATTCGGAGAGATCAGATATGCATTTTGTATTAAATGGCACACATGAGTTCTCCAGTGGGAACATATTCTTTCATAATAACTCATTTCTATTCTATTTTATTTGAATCGTGTGTCAGTGTGTTACGTTCAGACAACTGAGAACTGAAATAAAATGCAAGTTCAGCTCAACCATGCAGCTGTATTCTAGAGATTCTTTTTCACAAGACCATTTGGGGTTGTCAACCTTCTCACTCTCTCTTGAGAAAACACATCAACCCCAACGTTTCCATGGAGAATGCTGGATGACTGTTTGAGGGTGCATACCAAATGTCCGCTCACTGCGTTCTAGCACCGTCTTCATAACTAAGGTTTCTATTGACGCACACTGCTGTGAATGTGTATGATGTGATTGTTATGACACCTAACGTTTTGCCTCCCTTTTCATTTATGTTGTCATAGGCTTGTGGACCCAGCTGCAGAATGCACAGAGTGAACTAAATGGAGCAAATATTCAAACTTTCTGTCCATGCACTATAAAGAAAAATATGTTGTTTGTTTTTTCAGACAGGAACATTTTAACACGTTTTCACACCTAGTTCACTTGCTGAATCGGAGTTTGTAATCTTTCTCTCATTTTTTCTGGTTTGGTTAGACACTACAAATGTTCAACAGTTATGTGGTTCGTTTGCTTTAGGCGTGTCCACATTCGCTACATCAGCTTTTTTTGTGTGTGACTATTAAACACATGTTCCTGGAAACTAGCAATGGCACCAAGCAATGCTGCCCACTGTATTGCTGCTGAAGTGCAGTTCAACAGAGAACTGAACCAGAGTTTGTTTACAATTGATCTGAGACCACCTTGTAAAGACAGACTTGTGCATTTTTTTGGTGTGCACTCAGGTTTGGAAAATGCTTTCGCATCTATAAAAAAACCAAAGTTATGGGTGGTAAATGAAACTAAATTAAAAACTTTAAATGACCCAAAAACAAAAAACACCTAAAATAACCTAGGGCCATGCAGTATCCTACTGTTTACCACCACTCCCAAAATCAAAAACGGGAAAACAATTCCACATAGAGGTTACTGCGGAAAGTTTTATTATAAAAGCTAAAAGGATATATTTTTAAATAACACAATAGATAGATGAACTCATGAACCATTCGCATCCCTGCAGGTCTGGTACTTGTGTGAATGGTGTGAGGACCAGGGTGGGCCTGTGACACTGAGGTAACCATCTGTGGGTGCAGCACGGAGCAGCCTGGCACAGACACCGCACTGTCCTCAGCAAGACAAGCTGACACCACAGGCAAGCCAGCAGGATTGTGGGGCTGGAGTTCGTGAACTTCCAAGTGGTTTGCCTGTTGGAGTAATGACAGGGTGCCCTAGTGTGAACAAATGCTGCAAAGTACCAGAAGAGAAAACACACATCACGATGCATTTATGATGCATCAAACCCTAAATGGCTTTTGAGTTACTTGAAAAATGTTTGTTTTTTTCCTTGCTCTCTCCCCGCCTTACATCCTTCCCACTTGAGGGCCTCTCTCTCTCTCTCACTCTCTTTCTATCTATCGCTCTCTTTCTCTCTCTCTCTCTGTTCTAGACTTGTTTACTGGGGTTTGAGTTTGGCCATTAAATGAGTCCTGCTCATGAGAAGAGACGCAACCGTGACCTCAAATGAAAGCCAGCTTTCTCTGTTTAGCATAGAAAAACACGCCATCGTAGTCACTAGGGGTGATATTGAAATTTGAAATAGTACCCTCATGAAGGAAACGGTATGCCATGATAGTAGATGATGTCGCCAAACAGTTATTGGATTTGTCAAAAATGTTTCAGCCAACTAAATAATGTAACACTGGAGCTGGCACAGTATCTAATGCCATTTAATGCCACTCTGCTTTGATCAATACTGTGGGAAGGTGGCGGTGGTTATTATCAGCTGAATTGTTTAAAGTGATGGGACAGGAAGGCGGAAGGTAGCAACAAGATTCAGTTGCACAATTCGTCTTTTTTTCAATCTTGGTATGCCATACACGTGTTTTATATGGAGGACATAAAACTTAACACAAACCTTTGAGTTTGCCGGTGTTTCATTCTGTATTCCTATGTAATGTCCTCAATACCTCAATTTATCACCGACATGCTATTGCTATACAGCTCACCGCTATGAAGTGTTTACATTTATCTTCTCTTAAACTGTTTTCTTGTAACCATATGTTAATGTACGGATCGGTGCTCCTAGCTTTAGTTTTTTATTCCACTGTTGCTTTTAGAACACTATGATATGTAAATGAATAGCTGATTGGTCCTTGATTTGTCCTTGTGTTTTAATTTGTTTCTATCGTGATTGTGCAAGTGCATTTTTTCAACCCAAATTTGTTTCGTTGCCTCTGAAAGTGTGTTCAGTTGCTCTGGTCATATTGGATCGCCCTTTCGGTCAAGCCTAAGACCTGAAAAGCTGAACATGTTGGTCTTCTTGCATAAAAATCTTCCTTGGAAAGGACATTTACATGCATCTTAAAGTACTACTCATTTGACAGTTCAGTTTGGAAATGTTGAGAGTACAGTATACAAATTGATTTAAACAGATAAAAATGTGATGACCGCTTAGGGTCTAAATTATGCATAATACAGCTATGCCAGGTTGCAGTTTTGTTAAGTAAGTAAACCTGAAAAGAATCATGCAATACACTGATTTAATTACACACTTTGTGTTATACCCTTTTAAAATATTATTATTTTAATATATAAAATTATAGTATTAAGATACTATGATATATTGAAAATCATGATATTGAGTTGATGATGATGATCACCCCTAGTAGGTACATTTGCTTCTAACAATGTACTAGCCTGGGGAAGGAGTGGGCACTAACTTCCCACAACCTTCTCATATACCATGCATGACCCGAGGCTATAGCTCTCGAATATTTAAATAACTGAACCCTGATTTGTTCCCCCAAGCACTGTATGAAAGTGCAGCTTTCTGTCAAAATAATGATTCACTGCAAAGATAAATGCATTCACTCACACTTTCTGGTAGGAAAATGAAAAATATCAATGTGTCACTCCGTTGTTCTGTAAAGGGTTCTTAAGCCGTCCTTCATGAAAATGTATGGCAAAGAATAAAACTCTGGATTTCTGGTCATTGTTTTGTTATTTTGAGCATCTGACTACTGGTCAGTAATAAATAAGTAATCTCATGGTTGAAGATTAAAATGATTAAATATCATACAAATTTAGAATATTCAAATGATGAAATATGATTTACAATTAGTCTCGTCTCATAGTCACAACATTAATTATTTTTTCAAATACAATTATTTACAAAGATTAACAGCATATTGCCAATGAAGTCTCAAGCATTTCCAGCTACAATGCTTGATCGTTTATTAAAAATAAAATAGTTCCAAATCACTTCTGTTGAATATAAATAATATATTCTTCTTTTGTTGAAGAATTTATCACATTCGATCAGCAAACAAAAGAAAATCATTACATTGCTTATGGGCTGTGAGTGGCTCCCAGGTCTGTCTGACGACTCAGACTGATGAGTTATGAATTTTGCCTCCCAGCTGGGCCTTCTGCACTCGGGCTCTGTTTTACTGTGTAATTACTGGCTATTAACCAGTGTCGCCGGGGTCAAGAACATCATGAGCAGGGAAAGACCTGGAATGAGGGAGTAAGAGGTCTGGGTAAAATGTACGACGCGGCCTGCAATAAAATGATCCAAGGCTTCTACCCCCGCACCGGCGTCTGCCACTTAATCTTCTATAGGAGAAAATATTTGGTATGTTTATTTTAAAGGCGGCAACAAGAGAAGGTGTGCCAGCACTCCCTGGGGTCTCTCCAAATACCCCACCACAAGGAAAATGAACGTCCTTCTAGAAAACCACACACACACACCCAAACCCCCCCGCCTTCCATCCTTCTATAGCACTTGAGGGTCTCTCTCTCTCTCCCCCTCTTCCACACACACACACACACACACACACACACTACATGAAAAGTAGAGTGATTAGGGCATAGGGAGTCATGGAATTTACTGTGCATTGCAATTAGCACACCTGCTCCCTTTGAATGACCTCGCACCCAAATGCAAAACTCTCAGACATGATTCTCACCCAAACTACAAAGACCAGTTTGCTGGCGAATGTGTCAAATCAAGGCTGTCTGATATTGGGAAATCTAAGGCACATTTGTCTCAAGCTGAGCAGAGTGTGCATATACCAGTGAGTGTGTGTATGTGTGTGTTTTGCATGGGAACACATTGGTTTGGAAGTATATGATTTTCAAGACTTTTGAAGACCAAAGATTTTCAAAACTTAAACTGAGCTACAGGTAATGAGCAAAAAATGTGGAAACACGAATGTAAAGTCACTTGATAGGGTGTTGGGCCTCCACATGCGGCCAGTACGGCCTATATGCATTGTTGCATAGAGTCTACCAGCATGTGGATTATTGCAGGGGAATCTCTCTTCCACAAGAAAATCAATCAACACATGCTTTATTGATAGAAACAGAAAATTCTGTCTCATGCCTCTTTCCGGAATATTCCATAAATGCTCAATTGGTTTCAGATCTGGTGACTGAGAAGGCCATGGCACATGGATTATATCAGTGGCGTGCTCCTCAAACCACTAGGCGACTACTTGTGGTTTGTGGACAGGGGCATTGTCATCTTGAAAGACACCCCTCTCTGCAGGAAGGAAGTGCTTTAACATTAGATGAAGATGAATAAGTGAGTGCCATTAAGCAAGGATTGACATCGACCTTGTGTAGCCGAACCATGCAAGGAAATGCATCCCACACCATTACGGAACCACCAGAACCCTTCACTGATGGAACCTGTTGTGCTTCCATTTTTTTGTTCACTACCTATACCATAGGAGCCTAAGATGCTTTTACAAATGGATGGCATAGTTAAGTTGAGCCCAACCAGTGGCCGAATCAACACCACTCCTCTCTTCACTGGGGTTTGAACCTGGTGATTTACAAGCTCTTTCGGGAGGAATTTCCACCAAGGAATGTCAACAAATTAGGTATTATTTTAACCATAAGGAAAAAAAGCTGTATTAGAGGATATTTTCTTTTTGCCATCCTACTCCACATATGCATATTTTTGTCAGGAAAGACAGTATGTTTAGTTCTACAGAATCAAGGACAGCATAATGTTTTTTTAGTTTGACTTGATTCTCTCAAACCCTTTTAGGTTTTCCTGCAACGACTAAAGTAAAGACTATGATTATCTTAACAATAACAGCATGAATTGGGTAATTTTTCCAATCTTCTCCTGAATGTAAAATATAATCAATTCGCCCTCAAAAGAATCAATGTTCTAATAAACAACACTACAAAGGAAAAACAGTTAAGTACTAAGCACATATAAGCACAGCATGTACAGGCTGACTGAAGATTTTTTCTTTGATATATCTACTATCTTTGGCTGTTTTTGATATATATCTCAACAGCAACAGCAAGCTTGTCCCAATATAATTTGGTACAGAAGGCTTTACGGCACATTAAACAGCCCCTGCCCTTTCGATGTTAACAGAGACGGCTTCAAAGACATAACCACAGATCGTTTAGGCTATAGATATCTTTCCTCCCTTGTTTTGAACAAGGCAGGTCACATACTGTTCTCTTGCCACAGCTTAATCAGCACTGGTCCTTATTAGGTTAGCCGAATCAGAAACAATTCAACTGTTACATTTCAGTAATAGATGAAAAAAAGCTATTTATAAACTAATATTTTCACAGCGCTTCCTCATCAATCTTAAAAATGTCAAGCACCTTCAAAGCGGCACGTTATAGCAACCACACTGGTGCCCACGTCAAATATCACTTTCATTCACGTGCATGGCACTGCGTCACAGAGCGACAAAGACCCTTCCCTTTGGGTATTTATGCATTGACATCCCCTTTGTTCAAATCCCCTTTGACAAGTAAAATTCAAGAAAAATGTATACATTCGGGGAAACAAAAAGCGTGCAGCATTGTGACTGATGTGTTTTCTAACCTCGTAAAGGAAAGGAGAGAGCATATTAAGTTACAGCGCCGATAGTACATACAGGGCACGCTCACGTCAGCCCCAATCTCCTGATGAGAAAACAGATCTGCCCCCACCGCCTCATGAGAGCAGGGGAGAAAAAAAGAGAAAGGAGGAGTGAAAACAGGCCAATGAATGGGGCCGGAGTTGGAGGAATGTGAAGGACAGAATAAAGACTCTTGTGGTTTTCTCATGCTCTAAGTCTCAGCTGGCCAAGCGCTGAGGCAAATGAAAGCAGTCAAGAGCTCGGGCCCAGAACGGGATCCCACCCTGACAAAAAACAAATCCAGCGGAACTGTGAATTCCAAGTTAATTGATTCAAACTTTGATGAATCTTCCTTGACCTTCCATTGCGGAGATGTTACAATTACGCACAAATGCTCACATCAGTGGTCGCTGCCAATATCTGCTCTGGAAGAGGGACGCGCTTATGAAAGCAAAGGACGGCGAAGGAAATCAGGCAGCACAGTGTGCCAGAAGGAAAAGTGAGGCCTTTCCAAATTCTGCACAGTTCAACATGTTTTAAGTGGGCTAAATTCTAGCCTGAAATAAACACTATCAGTCCAAGATAACTATATACACAGTGATGTGATATCATCTGATTTGAGCTTTGTTCCAATGTGCTGCTCTGGATGCCAGCTGGCACCGTGCAATGCAGAAACTGATGGGAGACATGCATCTTATTAAGGGATGAGTTCCTTGCTGAGAAAGTGCTTAATATACTCATTAGTGGCGTTAGTGGGAACAGGAAAAAAAAGAAAGTCACTTAAAGTCCGGACTGTACTGCCACGCAACCTACAGGAATGCCGCACTCCTGACAGCTGTTCCCCCAAATTGCCCATAAATGACAAAATGACTCCAGTCAATTAAGCCGGAACTCCAAACCCCAAACACAGCCAGAGTGCAGTTGTTTTTCTCTCGCTCTCATTCCACCCCCCCTCTCCCACCTCCCATTTTCCAGGTCACAATATATAACCAGTAAACAGGTCTTTTCAGGGGATGAAAAAACATCTGGCTTTCAGGCTTCCAAAGAGTTTTTATCTGTGTCCGTAACAGAGGCGCACTGGAGAGGGGAGGGGCGAGACTGAACTTTCACAATGAGATCTTTTCTGATGGCATATATACATATCAATGGCCCCTCCCCCCCTCCCCACCCGATCTCCTCTGCTCTATTGAGGCTCTTTATGCTTGTCTGGGACTGCAGGGACTAGGAGAAAGATCGCTACTGTGTTGTTAATGCAGAAAACAATTTTAATCTGCTATTTAACGTATGCAGAGAATGTAGGTCATTCAATTAATTTACACTGAGTAGGAAAGCTTGAAAATTCCTAGAGGCTCTGTGTCTGGCCACTCAGCACATTCCTAGACTGTGGAATATGGGCTTTCCTCCCTTTAGGACCTTCCGTATTGACACAAATAAAGCAGAGCCTGACCCGGAGTGGCCCATTCCCTTCCTGAGGAACATAAGCAGAAGCATACCTTTTTGGCTTTGGGACTGACCCAGTGATGACAGCAAGCCAGACACTATGGACTAGTATTTGCTGTACGCGCCAAAGCAAACAGACTTACAGAGAAATGTGTATGCATTTTAGTTAAATACATTGTTATTGCGTTGCTCAAAAATTCACTAACGATTGGGTTTTATAATCTTTGCTTTTGTGTTTTTACACACGGGTCATGTGATGGTGGGAAATGTTTGCCTCTACTTTTCCACCACCAGAATCAAATGAATACAGTGTAAATATTATAAATCTATTTTCTTTAACATCTCTCTCTCTATCTCTCTCTCTCTCTCTCATATATATATATAATATATATAACGTTTTACTGACTTAAAAACGATCTCACAGTGGATTAAACTCCAAATTCTCACTCCAGGTCACCAAGCACAAATGGTGCTTTTTATGATTTTAAAATACTGGAAGTCTGTGAACGCGTACACCACAGTTCAGAGCGCACAGCCCTGGCCTTGAGGTATCCTCACTCCTGTTCCACCTGAGCTCCTCGCTGCCCAGTTCCAATGAGCGTTGCAGTTAATGGCCCTTTCACTTGTTCAGAGCTCCATTCAAGACACAGTGTGAGAGAGTGAAACAAACTGCTGCAGCGGGATTGGGGGACTGGAGGGAAAAAGCACTCAGCGAGGGACTGCAGCTTTTGGATGAAGTGGACCCCGAAAAACAGGACATCCCATACCCAATGAGCAGGGCCCTGGAACAAGCGGTACCTGCCCCCCCCCCCCTCCTCCTCCACTTTAAATCAAGCGGCCCTCGACAGACGACAGGATGTAGTTTGGACCATTGGTGCTCACTGGAGGTGCACAGCAAGGTTGAATGAGTCCCATCGGAGAGAGGTGGTGTGAGAGCATTGGGGAAGAGGGGGTGGGGGGGAGACTGGCCCCACAGCTGCCTGAGGCCTCACTTTGTGCGAACGGACAGGCGTGTCCAATACAGCTCCTTGCGGCAGCCCATGTATTTACAGTAGCTACAGTATAGGGAACCTCATGCCAGGCCCTGAAAAACCTTTATCTGTCCCGCCCACATACACTGGGCTTATTTATCCAGCAACCGAGAAACCCGACCGAAGCGGTCAAAAAAAGAAGACTAAAATAATATACATATCGAACTCCTGTTTATTGTTCGCAGGCAGTGGAGCGGGACTCTACATCTACTGGAAACCTTTCACAAAATCACAGGGGAGCGTGGACCGTTTCTGAACGCAAGCCACAGAAGAATCACAATCTCCATTCATATTTTCCTGCATGAGTGCACCCCAGATTCTCACTCACTTTCACTACTTGCTGACCAGAGTGCACCATACAAACGCATTTCCTTCTCGGTAACGATTAGCCGATGCAGAAGCTCCGCTTTCCTGTTTTAAGACATACGCAGCTGTCCGCTCGCATGATTATTTCCATATTTTAGCTGATCTTTAAAAGGGTTGTACATTAAATACCATAGTAGTGAGTTTCTGCAGACTATAAACCGCCGTTCTTTCAGTGGTCCATAAAAATATCAAAGAGGGTATGTACTGTATCGGATAGGCCAGAATGGTTGCCATTTACTGCCGGTGAAGGTAATGACATACAAATGTTCAGCCATTGCAGCACAGCAGATGAAATGCTGTTTGTACCTGAAGTGATTCCTGTTGTAAACCACAATTGTATCAACACACGTCTGACAGCCCTCCTCCTCGCGTTCACTGCCGTACTCTGCGCACATGTGGTGAACACTTGTGCCTGCGCCACAGCCGCGCGGACGGAAGGGCAGGGGAGATCTCTGAAGACAGAGTGCTCTCTGTTACCCCTGGAGGACAACAGCAAAGCATCATCTGCCTTTCATCTCCATCTGCTACCTGCTGACCCTTGACCCCAGGGGTCACGGACTGCGCTGGTGCTGACGGCATGGGGGCCCAGGAAGCCTTTCCTGGCTCCCGCCACTTTTCCCGCTCTCCGCCCTGAAAGAGAGAGAGAGAGAGAGAGAGAGAGGCAGAGAGGGTTTCATAACAACTCACAGCAAGGGCTGCGTGACGCTGATTCACATGCTAAACAAGCAAGCACACGGGCTCATGTTACAAATGCAAATCGTAAGTCTGTCTTTCTGGAAATGAGCATTAGAAACATCAGGAGGAAATGGAGCGCTGTTGATAAATCTTGGTTTTGTAATCCTGCGGTGGATTAAAAACAGATGGTCCTGATCAAGATGATGACGTTGTTTGCAACGCAGGACTTCTCCTCTGCACTTCAGACCAAAGCCCTGCTGAAGATCCAGAGCACCTCTAAAATTAAGTTCAGCTTGCCCTGTCACATTCCAACACGTGGGCTTTTTTCTCTCCCCTCATGTGCACAAGGCCAAGGATGAAAGGACCCAAAAAAGAACAGCACCGTGTAAATTTCCACCTTTGCCTCTCTTCACACCGAGACTGCAGTCCTGTTCCTCTTTGAAGCCGTGCAACACTTTCCTGTGCCTCTTCCCGCCAACACACACATGGTTTATCCCTTACGTACTACAAGCGAGGCCGGCCACACTGTAGGCAGCCTCCCCCTCATCAATGCAGACCGCCATGAACTAATTTTTTTCAAAGTTCAATTCTGGTGTCTCTGTCCTGCCGGAAGCACTGAGGAGCATCAGTGCTCCTGAACATACGTAATCAAACGTTGGTCTAAATATCATGGATGTCTCAGAGGGAAAGGAAAAGGGCTCCACACATTTCACCCCGCAAACTAAATGCACTGTAGATTTGCTGAAAAGACACAGGATGGCGGGATCCTGGACTATGCCGTTAGCAGGCTGCAGGCGAAGTAAGGACACAACATGCATGCAGGGTTTTGCCGCCTTAGCAAGACGTGCCTGCAAGTGACGCTGCAGGATGCCAAACTCTGGAGTGGGTGTGGATGTGGAGGCAGGAAGCAAAATCTGATAATGCACAGGAAACTTTCATTCAGGACATTCCCACAGATTCGCTGCAGCCTGGAAACAGAGCCCTGCACACAACTGATTAAATGAAGCGTTGGCTCCTAATTCACACCGCGGTGGCAACCAATGTAGCAATTTCACACACTTCACCCTTGTCAGGCTTTTCACGGCCCGAGGGAACCCAACCCAATGGACAGCAGTGACCGGCCGCATTTCAGGAGTTTACAACCATATCTGTCTGAGCCATTGTCCGAGGGGGATTGTAAAGGGGCAACAAAAGGCGCGGCTGATTAGTTTTTTATTATGATTATTTGTGTGAAAGGAGCAGCGCTTTGGTCAGTGGGCCATTGAGAGGGGCTTCCTGGCCTCCCTCTGCTGCTGCTGCTGCTGCTGTGAAAGGCGTCCGCTTTCTGGGAAAACTCACCAGCAGAAAATGCGTTTTGTTCTGGGTCTGAGCTGCACTGCAACAGGCGTGAAATTCGCTGTGAAGAGCAGGACCCCCCCAGTGGCCTACATCTCACAGCAGTGCATGGGGCACTGGCACTCGAATCAATCCTGGGCCCAAGAACATCCCAACACACGGATTAGCTGCTTTGGTGAGCTTCAGGCTGTAGGAGGGGACTGATTGTTTCAGTATGGTGGTGGTCATTTTATGAACAAACAAATAAAGTAAATTCAGAACGTGTCTTTTACTGGTACCCGATGCAAAACTAGGTTTGTCATCACAGAAATGTTTGTGTTCACAGTCAACCCCTGTTCATTTATTCGTTACTGTTTTGGAAACTGCGAACTATGAACAAAGGGACCTGCGTGCCGAGTGCAGGTGAGTCTGCTAAAAAAGAGGGTGATGTCATGTCTGTAGATTAGACTACAACAGTGAGTGAAGTAATTTAGTGTCAGCGCCGGATACGAGGGAAATGTAGGTACACAAAAGGACATAAGCTGAAGAGGACTAATCAGGTATTGTTCATTTTGCAAGTGGAACATGGTGGGGAGC
This sequence comes from Aldrovandia affinis, assembly GCA_029706075.1. Taxonomy (NCBI): domain Eukaryota; kingdom Metazoa; phylum Chordata; class Actinopteri; order Notacanthiformes; family Halosauridae; genus Aldrovandia; species Aldrovandia affinis. The sequence continues at coordinate 1,479,229 of JAINUG010000194.1, read as the reverse complement.
TACCTGCAGCAACAAAAGCAGCATCTATTGATGGGTACGATTCGGAACACTGGGCTTCACACGATCACATGGCCAGGGGTCAGCCAATGGAGAGGCAGACCAATTCAGGATTAAACAATAGCTGGGAATGTGGTGCCTAATGAGGTAATTACCGAGTGAGTTGGATTGCACGCTCTCTCTATTTCTTTCTTTCTTTCATTCTCCCCCTCTCTCTCTCTCTCTCTCTCTCGCACACTCTCTCTTAGTTAGGGGCCCTCTGGGTCAGAACATGCTCGCATTCATTCAGCCAGTGAGGAGTTGAGGGGCACATCTACACAGCAACAATACATTGGAGGACTCCTGGAAGGGCTGAGGGATTTTGCTGACCGGAGTCTCAGGCGTACAATTCAATGCCGAGCAGTGCAGGCTATGAGGTGGAGGCTGGAGAAATAGGTATTATTTATTTCCTACAGAAAGATAAGAGCCCCACACGGGACAGTGCATATTGTTGTGGCCGACGTTATTACTGGCCTCACACATAAATCTTTAGCAAAACACGTCACGAATAACTTCACATTTTTTATGGAGATTTATGACAGATTTTGGCGTGCTGTGAAATTTGGCTTAGACACAGTGCGCTTAGCCGTGCAAAAATATTGATAGCATGGGCCTATGGTCCGCTGTGATGATGGAAAGGCATTAGAGATTTGAAACATGCTAAATCAGATTTCACAAGATGCATCTACAGCGTCACCTTTCCCCTCAATTTAGCTTTTTCTGTAGCACAGAGAGAAGAATTGTTCCTCTTGGATTATGGACGCCTCTATATCTGAAACAAAGACATAATACTCTGAGGATGTGCTCTATTTCTTATTTGTAATCTGTGTAATAGTTACTTTACTTGCAGTTTAATTTCTTATTATGGAAATTATCTTCCTTTATTTGTGTACAGTATAAAAGGGTAGCTTTTCAAAGTGGTACTTGCTATATGAACAAGATATGTAAGACATATGAAAGCAATAAGGTAGCTAAAATGGAATTGTAATATTATAGGAATTGTTATGAACATGTATATTTTGTTGAATATGTGTATATAATATTTAACTTAATCCGACTTATTCAACTAAACCAAAGAAATAGATGAGTATTATAAGTTATAACGATTAGAATCAAATTCTTTAAACTTTGATAACTATTTACATAGATTATGTCATATTTCACAAATCTTGGAAATGGATCTCAGTCATGATACAAACCATTTGATTTTTCTCATACTTTTCTCATATAAGAAGTGGCAGTTAGTGACTCTTTTTTTCCCTCAGAAAATGTGACATGTTGGATATCCATCCATCCATCCATTGTCTAAGCCGCTTATTCCTGGTGAGGGTCGCGGGGGGGTGCTGGAGCCTATCCCAGCATGCGTTCCGGGCGAGAGGCAGGAATACACCCTGGACAGGTCGCCAATCCATCGCAGGGCACACACACCATTCACTCACACACTCATACCTACGGGCAATTTAGACTCTCCAATTAGCCTAACGTGCATGTCTTTGGACTGTGGGAAGAAACCGGAGTACCCGGAGGAAACCCACGCGGACACGGGGAGAACATGCAAACTCCGCACAGAAAGGCCCCCGGCTTGGATTCGAACCCGAGACCTTCTTGCTGTGAGGCGACAGTGCTATCCACTGCACCACCGTGCCGCCGTACATGTTGGATATGTAAATGAAATATACATGAAACATATTCAAATATAATTTAAAAATGACCACTGCTGTCAATGTAGTGTGTTGGCGACACAAACCTACTGTAGCAGCAGTGACTTTTGGAATTAGGTGAAAAGGCAAAAAGAGAAATATAAGGAGGCAAATGTGGCAATCACTGGGTCAGCTAGAAGTGAAACAGCTGTCTGGCATGTACCAGGCCCGGAGAGAAGCATTAAATGGTTCAGAGGACAGGTGTGTCTAAATGAACTGTGGAAGGCATTTGAGATGTACTCGTGTCTGTACCATGCCAGCGATCCCTCCTACACCTCCGTGCTCAAAACACCATCCATCTCAAATCCAACACGCAGCACTCGTGACGCATGCAGAATGAATTAGACGCATATAATGCATCGCATTAGAAAACTTGCACGTAACTTTGTTGTTCGCGATTTATGGTCATACCATGAACTGAATGGAATCTCCTCGATGTGCTGAAATGGACATGTTCCAGACTTTTTCGTATGCAACTCCGACTGGATGAAGATATACAGGGTGTAAAGCACACGTACAATACTCCTCCACTTTAATGACATGCACCAGTATGTACTATGTCCAAGTAGATTCATAATCAATTGCCAGTTTTTCTGTTCCAAAAATTCCCTCTGTTGAGCTTGGCAGATGGTGTCAAAGTGGATGCGTAGCGCTGTGTGGAATGTTACCCTCCACCTCTTCCAGGGCGTTGGGGTAAAGGCTTGCACTGTAGCTGGATGCTGTGGCTTCGCGTGAGCTGGCCAGCCCAGGAGAATTTGTTTGCAGCTGGCCAGGTTCCAGAGTTTCATTAAAGCCCCTCGTAAACCTGGAGATCTCTCCAGTGAGCCTACATCTGGAGAAAGAGAGAGAGAGAGAGGGAGAATAGTGAGGAACGCGAGGGAGAGGGAGAGGGGGCGGGGGGCATGCGGGGCGTTGCCCATCTGCAGATTTTGCCTCTTTCTGTCCAACAAAATAGTTGGACAGAAATGAACCTCTTTGCCTCTTTGGTGTGACCTGTGAATTTTTTTTTTTAAAGGCTTGTGCAGGTCTCCAGGCCATCACATAATCCCAATACAAATTAAAACTGCAGCACATGTACACATTTCCCCCATGCCTCCCCACTCCTGCTCCACATTCTATGTGCACGGTCTCAAGGGAGCGAATTGCAAAACAAAACTATTTTCCTCAACGTACGCAGTCATATTTAAAGCGTTAATATTTTAATGGCAACATATCCGTGGCCTTTTCAGTGTCGTTCTTTCACAAAATGTGAAATATGTTTAAAAGGCTTGTGCAGGTCTCCAGGCCATTGCATAATCCCAATACAAATTAAAACTGCAGCACATGTACAAATTTCCCCCATGTCTCCCCACTCCTGCTCCACATTCTATATGCATGGTCTCAAGGGAGCGAATTGCAAAACAAAACTATTTTCCTCAACATACGCAGTCTTATTCAAAGCGTTAATATTTTAATGGCAACATGTCCGTGGCCTTTACAGTGTCGTTCTTTCATAAAATACAAATGCTTCATGTCCTCCCAGTGAGACTCCATTTCCATGCATTTGCAGAAAGATGTATAAGACTAACGGTGCACTTTGTCCCTATTAAGGCCTCGCAGTCTGATTTATGCACACACGCATTTCAAGAATCAATTGAGAACGAATGCATTAAAGCGAATTTAATGCATTCCTTAGTGCACATTCATTCTAAATATGGAAACGAGTCTCATATCTGTAATTTATCGTCAGTGACTGGATAAAAGCCCATGACTTATAGATAATAGATAACATAACTTACAAAAGATGGCCACTATCTGATCCAATGTATAATTGATAGGGGTTTTCCCAAGGCTTTGTCAATTCACAGGCAGCGGGACTGTCTTTACAAAAACACATGGATTCACACTCGCCAGTACTACTCAATAGGTGCACTACAACAATGTTTACTTCATAAGAAATCGCCCCCACAAACTTTGAAAAGATTTGGATCAAATTACTGAAAGGAAATTACCATGCTTTGAAATTAAATCTGCAGTTCTTTGAACATCTAAGGCTCGAACTGTACGCAAATAAACCCGATTTAAAAAAAGGTGCACAATCTGAATGATCTGCACAGGATGTAAAGCCCACTGGAAAGAAGTGCCGCGTGCTGAAACAGAATGAAAGCCTAACAAATTGATCATGCGATGGACCTTTCATGTTCCTGAGGTTTACCCCACAGAGATGGACCTTGTGGTGACGCTGGAGGTTCACGGTTCCCGTTGTACAGTTCCCACGGTTCTCAAGTACGCCAGCGAATAAGCACAAACAGCTACAGGGTCAGGGAAAACAATAGATTTCCCTATTCTCATGCTCACTTCTACGTCTTTCACAGGCAAAAAACTATTGACATTTATAATAATAATATGTGCCATTTAGCAGACGCTTTTATCCAAAGCGACTTACAGTAGTAAATGCATACAGTTTTCAACGTGTGGTATCAATATGTGGTCCACATGTGAATCCACAACCTAAGCGTTGTCAATGCCATGTTCTGCCTACTGAGCCACACAGAATCACAGAATGTATATTTCTACTCCACTATACACCATGTGTCTAATCCCTGTGCAGTAGACCCCATGTGCAAAAATTGTGTGCAATGCATAGCCTGAATTATATGACCGATATAATGCCCTTCCCGATGCAAGGTTTTTGTCACAAGCCATATCACATTGTAGATATATAGTGTTATATTTTAGAAGTTAAGCATGTCGAGGCGTGGAATCTGATTTCTGCTCGAAGTTGTGTTAACTGGCCTCTACTGCAGGAGTTGTAATATTTAATGCCAGATGTTTAAATGAGGATCTGATTCTGTTTGACCATTGACGATTTCCTGAAACGAGATTAATCACATTCTAACGCGTTCTAACCGGGGACTCCTGATAATGTCTTCATAGCTGAGTGTAGAAGCCCATGATGGGAATGCCACTGCGTTCTCCATGAGTCACTTTTCACCTGAACTGTGTGAGGTACCGAACAGGGACCCAGACGCAGACCAGCATAAGGCAGTAAAGGAAGGTTTAATGATCAGGCAAGGTTAAAAAGCCGATAGTCAATAAAAGGCAATACAAAAGTCAAAACCAAATCATCAGAAAGGCAAACAAACAAAATCGAAGGCAAAACTCGAAGTCAAACAGAAGGGGTGTCTCGGAAAATACAATAAACTCTGGCTTACAAACAATCGGCACAGTGAATAATGATCAACGTTCTGACAATGAATGAAAGCAAACACGGAACTGAAATACAAGCGGGGAAGGGAAACACAATAGGAATCAGGTGTGACTGGGAGGAGAAAAGGGCAAGAACACAGGTGAGAACTATAGGGATCAATAATACAATAACGAGGGGAGATAAAAGACACGGACTGGGAAGCACATAAACACACTGAAAATAAACGACCTGGAATAGCAGGTGGACACGTGCACAGTTCGAAGGGAAGGAGCGCATAGAAAGAATCTGCATGCAGATAAAGCGAAAAGAGAGAAGTGTACAGGGATAGGACAACGAGAGAGAGAATGATAGCAGAGATAATTACTAATTAGTAATGTTAGTAACTTAATCTAAATCCCTAATGTTAGTAGATTAGTAGGTTAGTACTATATACATCTAACTAATATATACAAAGTGTTAGAAAGAAAGAAGGAAGTAACGAGATAGGAAAATAAGGCAGAAAACCCGTGAAGTCAAAATCACCCGAATAATGCAATAACAAAGACGAGGAGTGGATTATCGAAAAACACGGAACACAGACAGACGGGGAAACAGACGTGAAAGAAACGTAATGATGAGAAAATAATAAAATACAAAAACAAACATGGCAAAACATAAGAAACTGTAAATACGGAAACCTTTTTCAGCTTCGTCTATGGCCAAATAAAAACTATTCCAAGGATCAAATGTGGCTTTGTGTTTATCTCTGTGAGGAACTCTACTGTTGACAGATGAAGCAATACTGATAAATGCACTGACTTCGTGCTGGCTCTTCTTTGTCTGGGGATGCTCTGTGGTTAACCGGGAACAGATCGACGCTGACTTTAAATCCATTGTGGGCACTGGCAGCAACTCTTGTCAACGTTGTTCCCGTTTTGTTCTCGCATCTGACAATGTCATCCATCTTTATGCCAAAGCGATGTAGCGGAGGCATCATTAATGATTTCATTATATATATCCTGCTACAAAGAGCTATTTTATTGAAAGATTTTGAAAGAACGAAAGCACCACCAGATTCTGAAACGGGAGAATAAAGTGATGGAAGAGAACGTCAGCCTCTGGATGATGATCTCAGCAGATGAAAGGCTGTGCAAGGTGAATGAGAACATAGGAAGTACATAAGAACGTTCAATGACTATAACAGACCAGTTCAGTTAATCTAGGTTCATTATTTAGCCTACGGTCCAGCACTATGCAACGCCTGGCCTTGAACACCCCAAAGGTATATCTGCTTCCACTGAAAGTCCTCGTAGGCTATTCCATGCATTAATAACTCTCTCTGCAAACAATGTCCCAACAGTGTTGAAATGGGTGACACCAGGTGGGAGCAGTTCAGCTTCACAGGCTAGAAAATAGGGCATAATGTGTTCCCAGTGTCCATATTAAGGACATTTCTCATCTCTGGGAACTTTTCATCTTAACTATCTCTTACTTCCCTCCATACAGAAAACATCAACTACAGGGCATGACCTTTGTCGAATGCTTTCTAAAATGGCCTTCAAACAGAATGATGGTCAACCCATATGTCAATCAACAGTATTGACTCAGAAATATCTGAATTTCCTTAGCCTAACTATAAACTGATATCAATATTTAAATGAATGGGATCATTCCTTTTCTGAAGCTGCCATGCACAGAGCTCACAAAACATATCTCGTTCAAAATGCCTTGGCACCTTGGCAAGAAAATACATCTTTACAGCTGGTGGATGCTTAATGCTTGAAGCAGGTAAATAAATAAAAAGACGCAGTTCCAAAATGTTCACAGATTGCAGCATGTCCTAATGAGGTGTTTAAAACATTTTTTTACACTCCACAACCAAGTATCTATATAACAACCATCAATATGTCTGAATTTTAATTGACTAAAGATCTGACAATTCCCTTAATGGATGGAATGAAAATGAGAAATTATAGCACTAGAATAGAGCATAAGATTCCAATATCCCATAAAAAGAAGCACAATCTCAGACATCATCTAGAGAACAAGTATTACTGTGAGCTTAAATGAGCCAAAATAGAATACGGCTGGCACATACCTTACCTATTCATAAGCATCTCTACACATGCATAAAGATGGAACTCTAAATCTTTCAGTGTTCTATTGCTCTGATGATTTTCACACGATAAAGAGAATTTGCTGTATATTTTCATTTGAAGTAATTATCACTAATGTATGTTTACACGTTGTGCCTTAGTTTATGAAATTGAATAATGCCAGCTACACAATTCACAGTTTTGTGGAAGAAGTTAGGCCATCAGCCATCAGTGAGTCCCCTTTTAATTGGGAGTATGTAAAAAAGCCTCCAAATATCATTATAATACCAATGTTTAGACCACAAATATAAAAACAAAATGGCCATTCCACTATTGCCAAGTATTGTGACATTTAAATGCAACACTGCTCCATCAAATAGAGGAAATTGCACATTTTAGGGTCCACTTAGTAAGTTTCCTGAATAGTAGGCTATCGAAGGCGGATGCTTTTCAATAGGCGAAAGAGTTGTGAACCATTGATGTTTGAGAACTTGGCACCACTACTAAAAACAGGACAACATTTTTTTAAACAAAGCAGGATGTTTTATAGATTAATGCTCCATAGTTCACAGCATACTGTTGATGGGAGATGGGCTTGCATGCAATATAGCTCTTGCAGGGTCTAAAGGGAAGAAAAACAAAGTCCTTCTCAGTCAGGGTGAATACTTCATTGCTGACATCCCCACGACAAACCCAAAAGCTTCCCAGAACCCTCTTTTCCGGACCAAGATCAGCATACGCTGTGTAAACGTGCCTCGGTGCTTCAATATGAATAACAACCCCAAGCTGAGCCTTGGCAAATGCAATCTTCTGCTGACATTCACCCAAGCTTCTAAGCTCTAATGTAAAAACAAGGACTTCTGGCTTTGGTTCCTGCCACACAATCCAACTGCCTGTTAGTTACATGTAAATACAACAACAAACCTCTAAAATATAATAGTAATAATACGAAAAAGAATGGGTTGTATTGATATAGTTGTTTTAGGATCTAAAAGCACTTTAAAGTGAAGGGGTGAAACTATTTCAACCACCACCAATGATGAGGCGACAAAAAGAGGAGGTGCTCTATGAAACAAAGTGGGATAAATACCATGACGGGTGATAACAAAACATCTGTTTGGGGGCCTGTGAGCTCTGTGCATCTAAAGCTACATAAAGCCGGCTTGTCCTACTTCATGACTGTGAACTCTCCGGGCAGGATATATTGTGGACTGTTCTTTCCCACTGTAGAAAGTTTGGTCAAAATACCGTGATATGGACCACAATAGAATACTTGGGTTACAGTTTCAGGCTATCTAGCCAAGGAATTCATATACGCAAACAGTGTGTCAACAACCACAACCAGGCTTTCCAGGTTGGCCACACTGTTGAATAAAGAAATTTCGCAAGACAATGAGAAGGGATTTAAATTGTGCTGACTGTCAGAAATTTCCCTCACTTTACCTCACAGAACAGCGACAAGCACAATCCACACAATGTCTGCTAGCTGTTATTTGGAAACATTGTATATCCCGACCATAAACTAAATGTCCAGTGAAGTGAAAAAAATAAAATTGGGATAAAAGCTTAGCATTTGTCCAGTTTGCATTTCCAAGTTTTTGACACAAAGTGAAGGGGGCGGAAATTTAAGGAGGCTGAAAAAAACAATACCATCGCAGCCAAATGGGCTTGATGGAGTTATGCAAAAGCGCAGGCCTCTCTCCTTTTCTATGAGTGAGCCATTCAAAGAGCTGGAGTGCCTCTGCACGTCTGCAACAGCCATCACGGCGCTCTCTGGAAGGAGAGTCCTCATGTTTCACAGGACGGGGGCCTATTCCTTCCCCCGGCTCCAGCAGTGGTGGGATCTCATTCAGGCAGGTGGTGCATATGTCAGCAGGATATTCCCTCCATTTCTATCCATCAGAGGGAAGAAAATAGAAATATAGAGGGATTCTGTTTCTGTACAGAGGCGCAGGACTAAAGATTTACATTGCTAAATAAAAAGCCAGGACTAATTCCAGTAGCCTGGGAGGTAAATATGACCTTGGGAGACTGCTGGCAACCTGGATACAGAGCAGCTATTTAGATGTAGATGACATAATCACCTGTGTTCCTGCTGCGGTGCCAACATCTGTATAGTTTATTAAAAGCCCCCAACACCAATGCCGCTCTCCTCGGCCTTCGCAAACATTGCGTTTCACTTACTTTTGCTGGAAACTGTCTGAAAGTTTCCAAAGACAATTCCACTAGAGTGCATAGTCCTGCCAAGATAGAAACAACGGGGTAAATATGAGAACAATGCGCATAGCAGATCGATCTCAGAGTTAGCCTTAACTATGTCGGCACACTGGAGTGTAGATTAAAAATGTGTGTTTCAAATGTGTTTCAAATATTCACATGCAAATAAAAAGGAAATTAAAATGGCCCTACACGTCCTTTCAAAACGTACAGCAGGCCAAAAAGCACGAAAAACAGATGTCACTGAAAACAAGATGAAGCCCTTTCAATCTGAGATTCTCCCATTGAACACAAGGGAAAGAAGGCAGTTTTTTTGGATCACATGCTGCATAAATAAATAAGAACATTGCACTTGAGGAAGCACATGGTCTTTGTGTTTCTAGTTGATATAAAGTGTGTTTATCATGTTTCTACAATCCAAAACAAGCATATTTCTCACAATGATATCAGACATCGGGTTTGTTAAGAAAATATCGAGAGCGCAGCACTTTCTAAACCTCCTCTATCGTAGCCAATTCATGTGTTACTCATTAACACATGAATTGGGAGGGAAATACTTAACGAGCAATGCAAACCATGAGTACACAACAGCTTATGTGTGTAGCAATGAGCAGAACATTCCTGCTAAATGGGGTATCTTCAAGGCTAAACATGGATCAAATTCAATATAAATTCCTATCCCATGCAACATCTTAATAAAGACATCAGTTTGCATGATTGTGCTAAGTTTAACACAAAGAACCGTTTGGTCCAGGAGTTACCACATGTCATGGAATAGACTTGGAAAGCATTGGCCCTTGTGACACACATTGATGTAATAATGAAGGAAAACCATGTCTAATGACCATCAGAAAAAGCAGTTCTGCTACACCAATTAAGAATAATATAGCATGTATGTATGCATACACATAGAATGGCACATTCAATCATATAGTACTGGAAAATGATTACTCGGATAGAAATGTGTTTAAATGAATTGGCTTGAGGAATTACATGATTTACGATTTATGAACACTACTCTGGAAAAAATGTCCATCATCACTAAAATAGGATTTTCTCATTATCATGGCTTTCAAGTGAAGCTTTGGGGCGAAGCTCAGCTAAATTGAGCTTTTATCTGGATAGCTCTCAAACAAGATTTTGTGCATTGTTATTGGTTATATTTTTTGTAGGCAGGGCCTAATTTCATTGATTGATTGTCTCATGACCAAAGAATGTGAGAAGCTTAGTGGCTATTGGAAGAATTTATCTACTGTTGTACTATTGCAGGATACTCTCTCAGGTCCTCATGTCCTTTACTAGCCATAGCAAATTCGTAAGATACAGTAGCTTGGTAGCTAACTCTGGCCATGTATCTAGGAGGGAAATCAGTTCCCTTTAACCATACATTTAGATTTCATTTCCAAATACAGTAGGGTCCAAAAGTCCACTACCAAGATCTGTTTGTTTCCATCATTCATCAAAAAAGTTTTACTCATGTGGTATTTGTTATTCAAGAATGTCGTAAAACACTGATACAAATTTTAAAAAGGTGGTATGAAATTAAAATATCTATAAATATTTTGTTTGCAAATTTTTCATTTCCTCAAAATGTTTAAAATTTATTTTAGTCATGGACACTCTTAATACATTTTGTTTTGTAACAATGAATACTGTATATTGACGTAATGGTCCTCTATGTGTTCTCTAAGTTTGTGCGGTTTAAAAATATCTGCCCACTCATTTCAACATATCAGTTTCTTTACTCCACAACGGGCATAATATATGTCCTACAGAAGTGTCAACAGACATATTTTCACAATTGAAAGCAGTAGCCTACTTACAAATCAATCAGTATGATTAGGTGTGGGTGTGTGCAGCACCAACTTCTGACCAGTCTACTATACTGAAATATGAACCTAATTTGTGGTAATTCAATCAGTACTCAAGATTGTACTGCGTTGATTGCTTAACAAATAGCTTCAGAAAGTCCACCATTGACCTCTTGGTGTTGGAGGATGGAACTGCAGGTTCCTGACAGAGGTGGTGAAAAATGCATGCCCCTAACCCTAAGGGCACTCATATAGCCCTAATGCTGACTGATAATAACAGTTGAGTATACTTGAGCATAGATGTTCCATTAGCCCGAATGTGGTGAGCTATTCAGATTCTCAACTACGTACAGTAAAACATGAAAAACACATTTTATTGTCCTTATACCCACACAGCAGTATGGTATTATATATGGAGGTTTTAATAAATCATATGTTTATGAAATTGCACATATTATGTATGCATCCCTCACAACATTATGATAAACTTAGAGACAGAAGATGATAACATTTCCATATTAATATGTGCCATTTAATAATAATATGTGCCATATTATTATTATTTTTTTATCCAAAGCGACTTACATATTAAATGGAAAATGTAAAGGTAGGTCAATCCTGTATTTTACAGTTAAAAGGATGTTCTTGGATTACTTTGCTTTGATTTAATGCAAGCTTAAGCACAGAATTCAGAATACCTAAAATATTATAATATGTCAAATCTGTGAAAATGCCATCATCCCAGGATTTAGTTGTTTCCTGAAGAAGCACCCCACTGGTCTATTCATGTAAGAAAAAATTTGCCAACACCTACACAAATGGGACTAAACCTAGATTCAAATTGTGCAGATCCGTTTTTTCCCTCGAACTGGGCGATATGTAGAGAGTCACCAATTTAAAAGAAAATATAGTTCCTCACAAAGACACTGTTGTTAGGTAGAGCTCAGAGACAGTATACTTGTCTATGCCATCTCTGGGTGCTCAAGATCCAGCTAGCAACAGTGTTTTACATGTGAACTCGTCACTTTTTACTCAAATAATTTTCTCAGGTTTTGGTGAGGAGTGATTTAAAAAAAAAAAAAAAACTCCAATGCTCCCCGAGTTTCCAAGGCTAGATTGGAATGTGTACCATTTCCCTAAAGGAAGTGTGAAGCAGAACCCAGCCCAGCCCAGACTCTCTCCTTCTCACTTACTCTGTGGGACTGAAAAGGGGCTCTGGGGCCCACACTTCCTGGAGGTCCCGTCCTCCATCCAGCCCACCAAGTGGGACAGTTCTGCTCGTCTCACAGCAGTCCTCTTGTCCTCACACTTTAACATTCTTGTCACCCAAAAAGCTATAGTATATAATATTTCTTAAGATCCTTCTCTGCCCCCATACCCCGTCATTAAAACTGTGTTTTGTCACAGCAGATGTATTTCTCTATAAGCAATGCTTAAATTGAGAATGTTTAATCTTGGGTTAGTAATAATACCATCATCATCACCATCATTGTCATCCCTTATTAAAAAAACTGATGAATACATGACAAACTTGATTTGGTGAAATTCCAAAAGATATAAAACCACTGGCTCCCTATTGCAGCACGCATCAAATTTAAATCACTGGTGCTGGCTTATCAAGCCGCTAAGGGAATTTCTCCCTCCTACCTCCAGACATTCATAACACCCTACACCCCAGCCAGACCCCTCCACTCTGCCTCCTCTGGCAAACTGACTGTCCCATCCCTCCGGGCCCCAGGCTCTCTGCGGTCTCGCCTCTTCGCTGTCCTGACCTCTCGGTGGTGGAATGATCTTCCGCCCTTGGTCAGGACCGCAGAATCACTGGCCATCTTCCACAAAAGACTAAAAACCCACCTCTTCAGACTCCATCACCACTGCTTACATGTTTAATACTGCATTTTGTATTTTGTATCTATGTTTAAAAATTCAACTAACCTTTTTCTATCCCTGTGTTACAGGTATGATATGCAGCTGCCAACAATGATGTCTACTGCTGTATTAATGATCTCTTTCTCGAACAATTATTGATCTCACCATGTATATACAGTATGCACATCTTGTTGCTCTGGATTTGGTCTGCTAAATGCCAAAAATATAAATGTAAAATGTAAATATAACCTTTAAATAAAGGTCCACTATGAATGCAGATCATAATGAAATCAGAGAGAGATTACTCCACATTTATTCAAAATAATATGGGACAAATAAGGACAAGGACATCGATGGTTCTTTCAAAGGCTGTGGATTATAACACAACATTCCTTGATTAATGTTATCAATAATAAAATGTATTTGTACTACCTACTTGAGAGAGAGATGTTTGACTCTTACATAACTTCCACATTCGTATAATAAAATTAAGTATTGGGTATATATTGAACAGTAGATTAAAACTTTCAAAATAGAATGCTTTGTTCATAAATTCATTCATCATTCAGGCAGTCAAAATAAATAAATGGTTTTAAAATCATCTTATAAATGCTTTTTAAGAATATGTATGGTTTGGATATTCTGTTTACAGAAAAGTATAAAGTTTTATTTCTCACATTTTGGTTTACTTTTGCTGTGTGTGATGTGTTGCAAGAGGGAAGTGAACTTTTTATTGGGATTCCAAGGTTAAAAACTAGGTTAGCAGATAGCAGATTCATTAGGAAAACATACATTTTCAGACTTCTCTTCTTAAGGAAACAATTAGCGTGGAATTTTCCCTTCAAACACCTCGTCTTCAACAACACAGTATCCAGTAATGCTGACTTCCAAGGTCGGTTTTGAAGACTTTCCACACTATAATTGATCTGGCTTATATCTTCATACTGTTCACATTAACTCCCGTTTATGATCAACAAACACCAATCTGGAATTTTCTTCTTCTTTTTTTTTTTTTTTTTTACAAAATACTCTCTTAATTAAGCAATGTTTGTGTTGGATGACATGAGAGGAAAATGTTTCCTGCCTCGTTTTTGCATTATTTTTCCAGCTTGCAAGAAAGGCTGTTTTGCAATCAGAGACATATTTTGTGTTCTCAAATTTTCAAATGGAGGCCATCTGCCAGTTTAAGTAAGTTATATGTTTTTATTTCTTCCAGAGAGTAAGGGTGCCAGGAAGGAAAATGTCTCCTTGACAGTGTTGGGTAAAAAGCAAATAAAAGCCTAAACTTATTTTCTATTATTTTGATTATGCATTAGTTGAACTAGATTTTTATTTTTCTTCCATTGAGATTGTTTACTTGACTCTTTAATCATTCCTTGGTATGTGAAATAAAGTTGAACAATTTCGTTAACAGTAGTCATTACTGCAGAAACTACTCAGTCAGTCATTGAATTGTTGAGTGTAGAACACTACAATTTAGTCTAAAGAATGGGCAATATATAGCATATTTGGTAAATACAGGGCATCTATCCAACCAAGAAGGCCTTCTAGGATCTGTACATACCATGATTTTGTGTGTGCATTCATGATGTATGAAGATAAATCACAACTCGAGTCAAATAACATTTCTGATCGACAGTGGCGCACTGCACCATGTGCAAGACCGCATTTGTATCACATGTACGACATGCTTGAAACTTAAGAAAATGTAGCAAATAAAGTGGAAATATGTTTTATGTGGATTTTACATATTTTTGAAAAAGATCCTGGCTTCTCCAGTTACTGTACTTAACTGCTTACCCCAATGTGAACTGTTAAAATGCCAAATATATTTATTCATATGTATTCAATTTTCTGTCCTGTTATTTTGTCCTTTCATATTTAAATTTCTCCATTTGAACATTCCATTACTTATATGTTGTTTTAAACATTATAATGGTATTATACCAGTATAACTGATACAGATCAATTATTTGGCTGCACTCCTTTATTATTTTTTAACAACTGATTAACTTTAGCAGGCAGCTTTATTTCTGAATGACTGACACCATCTTTCCTTCACAATGTGAGAAAGCAGGGTAAAGACAGGATGTGATCTTTGATTGTAGTCTGCCAAAATTACTCAGCTGTTCCCCTGGGCATGAATCATCCAAGCAAGCATGGACACTTCAGGGCTTGCCATCCCGTCCTTTTCTCTAGACAGTTCAGGCAGGCTGCCTGGGAATAACCAATGACCAGCTTCTCAAAGATATGCTTATCTGCAGGGACTTGCCCTTGTCTGAGTTGCGGTTAGTGATAAAGAAGGAAAGGGGGCTGCCTTTGTCCTTGTCTTTGGGAACAATCCCAATACAAGCTCCCAGTATTCTGAGGGCAGCAATGCAGTAACCCAATACAAACTGGTTGTCACTGGGTTAAAGGACACTCTTGCTGAAATTGATTTACACGCTTTCACTTTCAAATGCATTGAGCTCTGGCCAAAGAGCAAAGAACACTGAATCAATTAAAAGGCTTAGTTAGACCAAACGACCACGTGGTTAATACTTGGAATCGATTAACAGAACTCTGCTTGCAAGGAAACAGTCAAATGTTTGACTGACTGCACTGACGACAACAAAAACCCCAAAATAAATTCAATATTTAATGTTCAATATTTGAAACAATTCTAAAGCTGCTGGCTGTGTACATGGGTACTTAATTTATGAATTTTGCAATCCATTGTAGTAAGGCACTAAATATTATGATTGTGGGAATCAAGTGAAACGTACTTGCCATATAATATATTATTAAACATGTCAAAGCATCAATCAATAAATTGGGAAAATTGTGCAATTAAGGGGACTGATTTACACAGCACAGTAACAACAAAAACATGAGACAACCAAGCTAAAGCACTAGGCACCCACTTGCTTGTTGTTAGGCGCCTGAGATGCTCTAAAAGCACAGACAGGGAAATGGAAGCTTTCGGGAAGCGGGCCCGCCGTTCATGCTAAAACAACAACGGTGTGTGTGGAGCCCTGCCAGAGCCAAAGCCGTGTTTAGCTTCATCTCTTCCATGCCGAAGGGGCCTGTAAACATCTCAGAGGGAAAGAAGAAAGGAACGTCCCTCGTGAATCATGCGGGGGGCAGCAATGCATCATGCCAGTGGTCCCCTTTCCCATCTTATGGAAGCACAAGGGTACATATGTCCACTTGCTTTGCGTTGACTGCCACACAGCGATTGGTCGGCAGATACTCCACGCTGGTGATAGACAACTGCTTGGATTAGTTCCTGGTGCGGTCACAATGTATATTCTTTGGCCAGGGGCCAGCTTCTTACGAGGGTCTCATACGCCGCCCCCCTCCCCCTGAAGTAAGCCAGCTGAACTGGTCTTTATTGCGTCCCACTTTTGTTTGGCAATTTATTGATCCCCAGTGAGCATGGCTTATTATCAGCTTTTGTAAACATGTCCTCTTTTTACGACAAGTTTGTTATCATTGTCACACTATTTATTCAGTACATTTCACATGTATGAGGAATTTAGAATTGTGCTTTGCGGCAGTATTTGTGTCTTGGAAGGGCTGACAGCTTCATGGAGAAAGGCCTGTCAACCCGCCGCAGCCAAGAGTGTCTTGGGAACAGCGCACACTGTTGAGGGGCTGGAAGAGAGATGTGAATCTGAAGACATAAGTGGCAAAGTATAGGAACGGTTTTACAGCTCTGAACTTTTCACAGTGAGAATGCAAATGGAAGGGGCATGTTTTGTCTTTCCTCCGGATTCTAATTCCATTTCATCAGCAGCCAGAAGTTAAACCATTCTGTTTCTGTGAGGTAAGGTCTGAGTCTATGCAGGGTTTTGGCCCCCCAGGAGACCCAGGTGGCAGCTGGGAGTAACTCTGGAGGGAGAGTATGTAGCAAAGCAGAGCACATTATATCAAACTCTCTCTGGAGAGATAGGGAAACTGCTTTAGGATGTGCAGTATATTCGGTTTTATACTACATATTGCACCAAAACCCAATTTTCTAAACATTCCATGACACTGACACCAAGAGCTGAGACACTAAATCAACTACATTGGCAGGCCTCAAACCTCCAACCCAGCATACTTCTTCAGGATTTCTGGTTTTGGAATGAGTAGAACTGAAATTAGACCTGCCCCTTTAATGAACTCCTACAGTTAATTGGCAGCACACCCCCTTTTTCAAATTACCAGTCTTGTCATGAAGTGGTGATTTCAGGACAGCGTTCTCAATTGACTTACCAAAGGAAATAACTGGAAGTAAATTCTAGCAAAACACTGCACACATTTCAAATGTACAAGCAAGACAAAGGCTGATCAAATCTTCAACATGACACAAACTGGAGCTTTGTTGATAATGAGCTTTTTATTTAAAAGCACATGTATTATAGCTAAGTACATTTAGCAGGAAGGAAAAAAAACTTTGCTAATATTTCTTTTGTACAAAATGAAACAATACAAAAATACTAAAAGTGATTTTTAATACAATTGTAGGTGTACTTCTTTCTTTACGCTTATTAAAAACTTACTATCACAAATCTACAATATTTTAGTTTACTAAATACAAAAATCTGTCAATCAATGCTTTTTTAAGCAGCACTTTGTAAATAACACAGGTCATGACACAAACTTTTTATTCATAGTGGATATATCTAAAAAGGGTTCAGAGATAATATTTTACATAGTTAATTTTTAGTGATCTATACATTATTTATATATTTATAAAAATAAAAAAAACAGCTTGCTGTGGTTGAAATGATAGGACGGACTATACAATGAAAAGGATGTGCAACATTGTGGAGTTTGTCATTGTTTTCAGGGTTTTCGTGTATACTGTAAAATGATTTGGATAACTGTACAATTGTTATGGTTAATAGACGATATAAAAAAAAAAATGTTAACGATGCATCCATACCAAAGAAAATTCTTTTAAAATCCACAGTTTAAAAAAAAATTCAAAACATAGTAACAGTCCTCTGGTTACACAGTGACACACTCTCCGGACTTGGCACGGTGTTGGCTGCGGATGCCCCGACCCGTTCAGGACTTATCTACACACACACCACCAATGGGGGCACGTCTGGTGTACATCGTGGACACACGCTTCTGTCATCGAGTAATTGAGTAAGTGGGGCTCCTCCCTGCCAGCGGAAAGAGCCCTTAGCCAAAATGTGCCAGTATGCCATAGGAGTCAATCCCAAGGACTGTCACGACAGACCCCGCCCCCTTCCCCTGCTCACCACGCCTTGAGCCCCACCCAAACTCCACTACCGAAGACCCGAACGCTGAGGAGCGGCATGGCACAGCCACGCCCCCCGCAGTACTGCTTGTGATGGGAGGCAGTGCAAACTTTACATCACCCTAAAAAAAGAAATCCTTATTTATCCCTCCCCTTACCCTTCGGAAATGCAACATCCCATGGTGCTAGGCCACTGTTCAGAATATCTATAATAAGCTTGATGGGTTGATAATAAAGGGTATTCATGTTTAAACTTTTACTTTACCTCCATTCTCTCTAAATATCACAGGAAGATTCCTGTGGTGAAGAGGAACTGAATAATTCCAGGCTTCTTCAATTTTAAGTTTCGGGAGAGCTAGAACCCTCTCTGTATCATATCATATAACGGTCAACAAGCTTTCTTACAGCTATTTCTTCCAGGTAGCAAGTGGTGACAATTTGAAATGAACTTAGATATAGTGCTATAAGTTACTTTATATTGTTAATATATCTGTGCTAGTTACATTGCAGGAAAAAATATCATTCCTATTACTAAGGAATTTGTTGTCCTATATGAAGAAAGGCCACAGAGGAGGACAGAGTGAAACTGGTGACGTCCCAGAGAGGACTGTAGCCAGCCACACATCCCATCATTCCTTTAGTTTTTTCTTTGTCCTTCTTTTTTCATAACCCCCCCTCCCCTCCATCCCCCAGCCCATTGTGTGGTTACTTCTCTTGAGTCAAAGAGAAATCCATTCCAAGTGAATCTACAAAAAAGTAGTTAAGAGGCTCAAAACCCAGCACATTTGGGGCTTTTTTTGTTTAGCTTTTTCTTCTATAGCAAGGGCTCAATTTTTTAACAAAAATTAAAGTCTCAATAGCAAGAATAAACTGTCTCTCTTCCCTACATTCTACTGTCAGATGAGAAGGGTGAGCAGCAGGGTGGTTGCTGGTCAACGGTCACAGGTGTCTGTCCTTGGTGTGGTTCAGATTGTCTGGGCAGCACTCCCTCACACCATGTTGTGATGGTTGTTCCGCTCTATGATGTCTGCAGAGGGGAGCAGCTCTTTCTTGATGGGAGAGGGTGGAGGGGTGGCCATCTTGGATTTGGGCTTGAAGAGGTCAGACACGTAGAAGACCTAGAAGATAAAAGAAAGCACCGGAGGTTTCAGTTAGACTTGATAGCTATTCTGCAACGCAGTCAATTTTAGTTAACTACACTTAATTACAAAACTCCTTTCCACCTTGTATATACATTAAGATAAACCATGCGATTCACATTTTCCTGCTACTGAATGACAATACAATGACAAAGGATGTCTGTGAGGGTGTGCCAACCTCTTAGCTAGTATTATCAGGCACAATGAGCAATCGAGGGAAGGATGTGAGTGTTCACACCGTCTGTCAGAGCCCAGACTCTGACACCAGCTATACCAAACTTGCCCTGACTGCACAGCTACACTTTGGTAAGTTAAGTTTTAAGTACATCACCATGTGACTCACAATAGTAATCCATGTCATTAAGAGAGATTTTCTCCCTTCAGTTTCAACAGTATGAGGTCACTTGTGCCTGGCATGGGAGGTGGGAAGGAGGAAAAGATACAGAAAGGCAGCTTTTCCTGAGCTTTAATGACATCATTGGTGAAACAGGATGTAAAGGCCAGTCTACCAGGGAGTGGCAGAACGGAAACGGGACCGTGGAAACAGCCTTGGTCAGGAACCTTACGACTTCCTCCAAGACGCTCAAGGAACCCCAAAAATGCTTACCTGCCTGTCCGTCCACTACACCGACTAGCTATTAAGTTACAAAGCATTATAAATGGAAACATTTTATTCCATTTCAGCAGGAGTGGGCCCATGTGCTCATGCTGGGTGTCCAAACTTTCCCTCCCTGCTTTGGCAACACTAAAGTGGAGCCTGGAAGCTGAGAAGGAGAAGGATCTTGGCAACACCAGCAGTCTGTACCCCATTAGTGTCAGTCAGCCATGGACAACAGCTGAGATGTATTTTAGTGTGAAATAATAGTTTCTTCCACTCTCCGTGCCTCGAGTGACCCCGTTTACTACGTGCCGTGGGACAACAGCGGAAGCACAGAAAATATTTTGGATGGCAGGCACAAACTTGCCTATTAGGTGTCATGCTTCACTGTCATAGTAGAGCTGGCCAGCACCCGCTGCCAGTCACAAAAGAAAAGGCTAAAAAAAGGCATTCCGTTTCCTGTTATGAGTGGAGGACTCTAGACCACATGAATGCATATCCTTGTTGGGCATGACTTTGCATACCAAGAGAGATGCAACACACTCATAGGCTGGCAGTGTCGTGTAATGGTTAGGGAGTTGGGCTTGTAACTCAGAGGTTGCAGGTTCAATTCCCAGGTGGGACACTGCCATTGTACCCTTGAGCAAGGTACTTAACCTGAATTGCTTCAGTAAAATATCCAGCTGTAGAAATGGATTGTATGTAAAGAAATGTGAACTGTGCAAGTCGCTCTGGATAAGAGCGTCTGCTAAATGCCTAAATGCAGCAATTGGAGAGGGTCTGCTCATGCTCTCCCCTTCCATCTAAGACAATGCTTCAATGGGAGCAGGATCTGCAAATTGAACTGGTGAAAAAAATAATGTCTGCAGGCTAGATGCCTGCTCTATGGAATAAGAGCCATAGCCATGTCACGCCATTTTCTGGTGACCTTTTGTGGCATGACGTGATGGCTGAAATAGAAGGCATCCACTCATGCTCAATGGAACTGGATGATGCCATTTCCTGGTGACATTTAGCAGAGTGAGTTGGTCTCATTATCAGCTGAAATACAGTACATGGGAACAATTCTCATTTCACATAAGATAAGGAGTGCAGTTCCTGCATGAAGAAGAAGTCATGGGCATGACCGATCCCAGGACAAGTCTGGTTGGCACTTAGGGACCAAGCTCAGGGCACCGCCATCCCACAAGGGTCTGAGTCACGGCAGAGTTTCTGACCTCCGAACTCCAGCTGCCAATGAACCCTTATCGCAGCCGGGAAGTTCCTGTCTCATAACCCGCGGTACGAATGCAGCCTTCCTCCGGCTGTAGAACCCATTGTGTTGAGAGTGCACAGTCAGCAGCAGGAGGTGGAACCGTGAGTGTGGGCGCCTTGTTGGAAGGTTGCCAAGGTAAATGCCACAATGTATGGTTCAGGGATCAGTCTACCACTCTTCTGACATCAGCCACTAACAGTGTCCCGCACACCACCCATGATGATTACATCCTGTGTGCAAAAAAAAGGGCTCAAACCTGTCCGTTTAGTCACTGAAGTATTATTTTGTCCCATCATGTTTTATAGATGATGGAGCTGAAAGAAGGGACTCTCAAAGTCAGAGGAGGAGAGCGGAATGAGAAGGGGTGTCTGGAGAAAGCTGGAGCACACTGGGCTGACCAGCGGGGACTGCCGCCATGCTGGTGCTCATAATGGGGAGTAGACCGAGCATTCTGTGAAGCCAAAAGGGCTTAAATAAAATAAACAAGCCTCCTGTTGATGAATTTTAGAGTTTGATCAAGACTAACTGGCAGATGGAACTCTTTAAAAGGCAGGTTTTATGGCATCTGAGTCATACGACATTGAATCAGGCAGGAAATTACAGTGTGAAAAAGTCGCTTTCAAGCTATGTTTGCTTTTACTTAAGTGTCAAAAAGAATTAAGAAAAAAAGTTGAAAGACTTATTCTGTACACTTGCAAAGATAAAGTGGAGCTTCCTGCTTCGAACGTCAATGCGAAGAGGCAAGACGTTTACCAAATATTTGAACATCCAAGGGCAAGCATCCAGAGAAACATCCTTTACAAAGCCAAAATACCCAGGACGATCGTTTTGAAATGTTATTCTGAACGAGCCAGATCTGGAGCAAGCCTTGCATTTCTTTGCCTCCCCAGACTTTGCCGACCTTGCACTTTTTGTGAGAAGTGGAAGGTGCATCCATAGTTCTGCAATGAATCCCTTACCACCCTCAGGCCACATAGACCGATGAGGAAGGGTCTCCACCGAGGGTGGAGCAGTGCTGGATGTTGTCTCAAGGCACTGGAGCAGGTCCGTGAACAGCAAGAAGAACTAACTCGTGTGGGCAATTTGTTAAATGTGTAACATCTGGAGGGTTTAATAATATATATATAAAAAAGTATTTATTTTATTTTTTAGCCCAGAGCTTCAGTTTTTTTTTCCTGGCTTGATGCAAAAGGTTTCCTGTGAGTTTTGACAAGAAAAAGAACGAAATGTGTGGATGGTGATTAATTACAAAAACAAAAACAAACCCCTACCGTGGATCAACTTGAGATTTGATATCTTAATGACTACCTTGGCAGACAAGCAAAATCACTTTAGCTGAGGACTCTTATCTTGGGAGGAACCTATGGGTAACACCGGAGATTGACAATGACCCCCTTGCTCTCCCAAGGAACCACATGGCGTATAAGGTCAAAAAGAACAGAAGTTAAGTTCTTCATGGCCATGGTCGGGGAGGAGAGGAAACGTGACTTTTGTGGTCTTTCACAGCTGCCTTATGCCTGGCCTTGTCCGCTTTGCTACAGGAAGAGCCCATCAGAATTAGAGAACAGTGTCAGCCCACCTCCTACCCTCTGGCCTACATCACACACACAAAAAAGTGTGCCATCTATATGAAGGGCATTCCACTCTGAGCAGGAAACAGGATGTGACCGACTTCATCGTAGATTTAAGAAAAATCAAGCCCATTCCTGTCTAACTCAAAAGGGTTTCTCTCTCACAAGTCTGGACCTGTCAACATTGACCAAGTTCCTGGAACTCATGTCATGGCGGACACCATCTGGACGGGACGGCAATGCAGTGCATTAAACAGGCCACGTCTGATGTGGGTTTTTAACAGCAGAGGGGTCAGAGGATGTGAGAAAAATAGCTTCTCTTCCATAACTACCAACGTGTCTGAAACCGGCTAGCTGTTACTTATCTGTCAGGCCTCACTGCACAAGGCCTAAAACATAACAATGATCCCGGGGGACTAACCCATGGATAACTTGAACTTTCACAGCCGCTCTATGTATGGCCATTTACACTAATAGAGCAGGAGAAAAGAGTTGGGCCATCCCCATGTGACAATAAATAACACCCACCCTAGGCGCCTTCAAAGGCCTGACGCACTCAGTGTCCAAGTGTGATGTATTGTACTTTAGCTCTGGGTGAGTGTTTTCATTTCTTCTCCAACAACACAGACTACGCGATCTCCCTGAAGGCCACTTCTGAACTGGGGTTATTAAAGATATTTTAATTGCGCTCCCTAAGTGTTCACAGATGTGCGTTTCGCTAGATTCTTTGGTTGGGACGGCGGAGCAGGGAGCCTGAACACTTCCAAGCTCCATGAAACCATCCAACTGTGCCTAGAAGTGCTGGGTGTGCTGGTTTTGCAGGCCCCAGTTAATGGGAGAAAATGTGAACCAGAACCAGAACAGTATCTAAAGACAAACAAACAAAACAACAAAACAACAGAGTACAGACTAATTTATCTTTGGAGATAGTTGTATCAGTTTGCTTGAAGCCATAACTGCCTTTGAACATCCAAAGGCTTAATTGTGAGGGTGAACTATTTTACAGATGTGCTACAAGACAACTGATCAGGGTTATTGTGTACATACATTTTCTTGTGAATTTCAAAAAATTGAATCATATGCCAAACAAGGCAAGGTAGCCTACCTACTCAGCTTTGATGTAGCAGTTGCCTATCTTTCGATCATAAATAACTTCAGCCTAAATACCATACACTCCAAGACCCACAATCCACAACTGATAATGACTAAAAAAAGTATGAAATGGCAAAGCTTCCGGGCCCTGTCTGGTCGACGGAGCATAAATGATCAAAATAAAGGCTGCACGCTAGAAGTGTATTTGTGTAGCTTATCGCATGTAAATCAAAACAACCAATATATAAATCAAAACAAGTGGTGACCCTTATCGTGGGTCAAAATTCAAAAGCCAATGTGCCCATAAGACTAATGGCTCAATTGCATTTTTTTCAAAAAAGGAATTTGTTCATTAATGGCTGCAAGACCAGAGGGTAAAAGGAGATTAAAAACTCTAGCATAACAACCGAATTAGCGGCATTGGAAGCTGCGCTAGGTGTCTCCAGTGCTTTGGAGGAGGGGCGTTGTCAGGGGCAATTTGTTTGATGAAATCCATCCCTGTAGACTCCAGTGCGCGCTGGGTATCGGAGCCGAAAGGAGCAAGCCTGCCAAGAGCTACCCCAAAATCGACCTGGTAGCACAGTGACAGTAGTTGTGCCAAGGCCTGGCAGCTGTATAGAAAGCCTCTGCAAAAACACTTATATTTTATGGAATGAACAATTTCCACGTTTGCTTTTGGGCCCCCACAAGAGGGCAGGGGGCCTTTCGGGATGGCAGCCTGCTTTCCAAACTGCTCCTGCAATCGTGGGCAGAGGCCTGCTTCGCCTGACGGAAAGAGGCAGCCAAATAAAAGAGGCCTCAAAATAATTAACACCATCTTTTTTCTGTTTCACAAAGTGGATTCTTTTTTTTCATCTTCACGATTCCGTTTTCCTTGGCGTCACCCAGCCCGCTGTCGTGTTATGGTTACTGCAGGAAATCATCTGGCAAAAACCAAGACGCTAAGTGTCAAGTGTCAAACTCTCAGATCTCTTTTTGTGAGTGTGTGTGTGCATGTGTGTGTGTGTGTGTGTGTGTGTGTGTGTACTGTATGTGGGTACTCTCACCCGGCTGAGGGGCTGTGTGTTCACTGAGAGCTGCGGTATGGCTCCAGGCGATTCTCTGTTCATTATGAGGAATCAGGATTTTTTCCACACCACTGGCTGCGCAATTTCACAGAGAAAAGGGAACATGCGGAGAGTGGGGTGGGGCTGACAATGTCGTGATTTGGCTCCAATGATATTTCATGGCTCACTACCAGCTCCAGCCCGCTTGGAATCAACTGTCCCCCATTGCGTTTAATGTCTTTTTTTCCCTGCAAGATTCCTTATGGCGTGAGGCGGACCATGAAGCATTAAAAAACTGCACTAGATGTTCCAAAGGATCGCTGAGAGTGTGGGAAAAGCGACACTGGGAAACAGGGCTGATTATAAAGGGTGCTCCTTGACTGAGGATAAATGATTTCCTGAAAACGTACATTTGTAACACTGGAAAACTAGGTCGGACCCAAAACAAATGACAGGACGTACTGTATAAACAAAAACAAGAAAAACTCTACATTGTACACTGTAGCATTTTATCGCAGATGTTTTGCATCTTCCTGTTGCATACTTGTTGATTGACGCAGCTGGTGTGAACGACCCGTTTAGAGTGAAATGTGGGAAGCAGAACTTACTATGCAGTAGGCCACCAGGGCTCCCTGTGCAAACCCGGCCAGCACGTCGGTGGGGTGGTGCTTGTGGTCAGAGACGCGGGACAGGCCGGTGTAGAAGGCCATCATGAGGAGGGTGAACTGTAGCAGGGGGCGCAGGAGGCGAGCGCCACGCCACGAGAAGCGCGACTGCAGGTAGAACTGTGGAAGGACAAGAAACACAAATCAGGTACAGCCAGTAAGCATACACTCTCTGTCTGTGCTGGAGTATTGAGTTTGAAATAATATGTGCTGCGTGGAGGTTTCTGGTTCAAAACGCTTTTGGGACACAAATGTTGTCTTTTTGATTGCCAACTACTGAAAATCCCTTCCGTGCATACCTAGAATAAATAGGTAATGTGTAAATACAAGATACGCAAGTAGTCCTGTACGAGGACATCTGAAAAGCAAATACAGCTTGTATTGGAATACAATGTAATGGGTGAAAGAGGGAATTATTTGGATAGGAAGCACAGCTTATATTGGAATATAATTGAATTTCTGAAAGGAGGAATCTGCTGGATATATTAGTGAATATAAAATGTGAAACTATGGTAACAATGTGCAAGCCAACTTAGAAAATATTACCTAATCAACAGCAGGGAATGGAAGCAGAATTGCAGGAACACAAAATGCAGAAGGAATGAACACTGGATTTCACACAATAGTTCACAATACTCTCTCTTGAACTTGTTCACCCCACACCTGTGAGAAAGGCCACTGTTATTTCTGGCTAAGCACACACTTCTCCTGCATGACGACAAACTCGAGACCAAAAAGCACGAGGAAGGGACGACAGTAATTCTTGTGGTTCTAACAAATATTCACACTACAGCTGTACAAATACCAAAAGCCACTGTAAGAGGAGAAAAATATACACGCAAGTCCATTTTCAACACCCTTTCAAAACTCACCCCTCATTCTGTGAATAAACATGAGCGTAACAGAAATCAAATGGCTACAATTCCTCCACTTAAACCATTGACAGTGTGGAGGGGACATGTTTTACACTGAAGTAAAAGAAAACAGTCCAAAAGAAAATGTCGTTCAGCTCGTGGGCCCAGAGTCCCGGGCCCCCCTCTCGAGTGAAGTGGCGAGACAGGAATCCAGACACCCTGAGCTTAAACCAAGGTCAAACAGGGACCCACGGACTTCCTGTGTTTATTCTCCTCCCCAGAAAATTCATTGCCATGCATAGGCCCAGCCTTCCTGTATGTGACCAGGAGATGGAAGGGGGAGCAACATGGAGAGCCAAGAGATCACACCCCTAACCCCCACTGACAAGAGTAATCAGCGGGCTTAAAAATACCCCTAAAACATCCATCCGTATCAGTCGTATTCCCAGTAAAGGTGTGGACAAGGTCAAATACCGCTTCCTGGAAAAAATGCTATCCACAATCATCATCATCGTCATTGTTTTTTAGGAAGGAATTCCTCCCAGGGATGTTTTGTATATTCACTTCCTCTGAATCTATTCTCAGGTATAGATCGGAAAAGGGTGCGAACCACAATGTTGGGTAGCCTCATTGTTTTGTTTTTTTTGAGAGCCCACAGGATATCGCATACAATCACCCCACCCATCTTCAACTTGCACATCAAACGCTACCGTGATCATGCACCACATAATGATTTTGCCAGGAATGGATGCAATCCAAGTAGATGCATCACTCTGAGAAGCTATGCTTAAGAGTTTTAAGCCTCTTAGTCCCAGACAATATGAAGTAACCCATTGCCAGAATTCAGAATTACTCCCAGACATTTTACACTTTAATGTAAGCCAAAAAAACAACCCCCCCCCCAAACAATCCTTACCATTCCCTGACTCAGCAACCACAGTTGAGTCCTTAGTCATCTAGGATCAGCCTTGCTTTTTAAAATGACAAACAAACATCTCTTGTCCGTTTATAGTTCTGAGATTCCTGACAAGAAGGCTATGCGGATTGTTGTTGAGTTCAATTTTACACGAAAGCAATTTAAATTTGGTTTGGAAACTGGGACCGATTTATATATAAAAGAGCCAACACTGACCAGAGAAAACTGACTGACAATGACAGCTATACTGGAACCAGGAAGTAATCCCAAAGCTTCCCCAGATAATTTCCTGCGAATTCCAGGATTCTTGTGATTCAGATTTGTTCTGCTTCATTCCAAATTACTGGCCGGCTAAATAAGAAAATGACTTCTTCACCATCTGTAACTGGGAATTGTTTTGCACGATAGAGTCATGATTACTTGGTGTTCTTCCCCTACAGCAACAATTATGGTTGCCGACACTCCCAAAGAATGATAAAAACAAACCTATAAACAAAGAGTTCCTTGGATCTCACATAAAATTCGGAAATCCAAATTGCGAGAAACCACGCGAATGCGTTTAGTTGAGTCCGCGTCCGAGTGACTCATTGGAGTCACAACTGGAAGGTATGTTACTATTGAAAAGTCCAATAAAAAGTTATCATATGATTCATACTATGCATGAAAAATGCTGCTTGTGGTAAAAACCATTAAACCGAGAACCCACATATTCGTTTGTTTTAACAAATGATACATCCACTTTCAAATTCCTTAAGCTCTAACGCATATGCAAACAATACTCTCATTTCAGACAACACGCTATCCAAAATATGGCATTTACACGCTCTGGTTCTGATCTCACTACAGCCCCAATGCATCAGTGATATCTTCTCCCTCAAGCCTCTCACTCCTCTTTCCTCCATTAGAGGCCCTGTGGTATTGGGTGGACTCTCTCTCTCCCTCCAGCACACATTGCACAATGCTGCAAAATGCCTGGAATGTTGTTGTTTTTTATTCTAACTCACATAAACAGCAGACCACAAAACAAACAGGGTTTGGGGCGATGCATTTGTGGAGATGGTGTTGATACTTCAAACAGTAACTCGTTAGCAGATTGCTGGAGGTGAGTGGGGTGGGGTGGGGTGGGGGGTGGGGTGGGGGTAAAGTGCTCAGCCATGAGACAGCCATTCAAATTCTTCTGTGTGGAAGGCGTCGGTCAGAACAGGAGAATCAGGGTGATTAACGGCCACACCTACTGGCGGGGCAACCAGAGCGCATAAGTGTGCGGAATTGTCTAAAATGTACCCGTGTGCTTAAGACTGCTCTGCTTTCTTAGTAGGTGGTGAAAAAGGCTGAGAGAGAGAAACGCAAAAACCACGAAACCGAAAAGTCCCTGTGTCGGCATGTGTAGCGTTTTGCCAAAAGGCGTTTTTTCTTTAGCTTATTATTTTGGATTATCATTTTGTGCCCTGACCCCTCTAGGGCGACGGTCAAAGGTCTTTAGTTTATTTTGTCTTCGTGTGCATGCTCCCTCTCTCTTCCTCTCTCTCTCCCTGTGAGGGAGAAAAATTAACCGCTGGTCCACAGACCAATGAACTCCACTCCCTGCGTCCTGCTGTTCTGTTCCCTTCCCGGTTGTGTCGCGCGGCGTGTGACAGGAGGCTTGGACAGGCTGGGAATCTTGCACGTCTCTGATAAATGAAGCTGAATTCTGAGCTGTCTCGATGTCAGACGCGGTCCATCAAGTTGGAAAAGAGTGAAAGGATTCCAAAAGCCATTGCGGGGTAGGTGGCACCACTACTTAATCACTCTGGAAAGTACTGGAGAAAGTTTCCAAGGAAGTCATTGTGAAACTAAAGGTTTCACAAGAAATGAAAAGTACGGAGGACTGCAAAGAATCACACTGACTGTGAACCCGTCGTCAAGAATCCAATCAGCAGCTGGACATTATCTGAGCAGCTGCATCTGAGGTGTCTCCTGATGTCCTCTCCTAGGCTTTTAACATGAAGTCGGGGGAGGGAAAGCTACTTCACCCACAGGCATTTAGTGGCTGATAAGAGAAAGGCTTCCATATGAGCCCCTAGAGAAGACAATCTTCAATGCTGCAATAAATAGCAGTTATGAACTCCAAATCAAAGTAGCTGCTTCAGATGCCCTGCAGTCGGTATCTTGAGAGCTTAGAGTGGCGGACAAAGTGTGCCTGATACCCTTATCGAATCCCCCCCAGCCTTGGCACCATGCCTGCACAAGAAAGGAGTATTTTCACAGACACAGCTGAGGAGATAATAACATTTTGTCCTCCAGCAACCTTTGTTACATACCTCTCACAGTGGGGAGTGGTGTAGAGTCTGTATCAGATTTGCTTAACGAGAGAAAATGCCCATGTGACTGGTAGGGGCTGTCAATTAGTGATGGAGCAGGGGTTGAGTGAGAGGGGTCATGGATCCTCAGAACAAACCAGCAGTAGGTCATCTCATTGTGAGGAGCATTCCCTTCAGACGTGCCCCATACATTACGGCTAACTCCTCTTAGGGGACTTAAAATATAAGCATAAGCACAATTGTGTTGACCACACTCTGTGCGCACACACTGACGTTCTTTCCATCAAATGTTCATATGTTCTGATGGCACGTGGGGTTTCGTTTGAGACACAGTTTTTCGGGCCCAATGTGCTTCAGACCAGTTGAAAGCATCTTCACAGCTTCATACATTTGTGTTCAGTCTAGGACCTGATCCTGGTCCATTTAGATACTGATCTCAGTCCACATTTCCTCCAATGAAGACACTTCTGGCAGCAGAACCAGTAAAATGCTGTTCAAATATCCACTTTGTTGTCTGTGTGTCTGGTGTCTGTGTGTGTGCGCGCCATTGGCTCATCTTTTCTTCTTTCCTCTCTACGAGCATTACACTTCACCACACTCACACCAGCTCGCCAAAATGTGCTCCTGTTCCCGTGGCATGCCGGAGAGCTTGGCCACGGCTCGAGCGTCACCGCGCAGTCTGGAGGCAGCCTCCCCCAGCCAAACCAGAAGCCATCTGCTGTAACGGAGAGCTGTCTGTGGAGGAGGTTACGGCGAGGCTGGGAAATACCCGCTGTACAAGGCCTCACTCACCACACCACTGACATCACCCTTACCGTGCCCAACACGAAGCGCCATTCACAACAAGGATGGGGAATCCCATAGAGATACAGCACAAAGCTGCAAACCGCTCATTTTCCATTCCAGGGTCCTGCCGCTAATCAGAATAGCGATTTCCTTTGTTATCGCCTACATCTCTGAGATCACTGCGCTACGCCGTATTGTGATCACCGCGATAAAAAGAACAAAGGAAGAAAAATAAAGAGAGCAGTGGGCGATGTGGAAAATCCGACGCGGCAGTCTATTAAATGCGGGGGTTGCATCCAGCTTCAAAGAAAGCGGTGTGCGGGACCCTTATCAATTTTGGCCCATGCATTATGGGCCTTTAAATTTCAATGAGTGGGTGGAGGATTATATCCTTTTCTCGAAAGATATGACAATTATCCGAAAGGCACTGCTTAGAGTGTCTCCCCTTTCCATATCAGCTGAAGACAGAGCAGCCGTGAGCTGGGCCTGAGGAGGAGAGAGACAGCCAGGCACTGTGCTCGTTACAGACTGAGCCTGTCTGCGCTAGCGAGGAAGCAGATCTGATCTCTCATTCCCGGGGACAGTCAGAGGAAAGTGGCCTTTGCTTTTGAGTCCTTCGCTGGGCAAATGTCAGGACCGCATAACGTGTTCAGGGGGGCGCGCTCACTCCCGCCGGCCTGAGATACCATCTGTGAGGCCAGGGCCACGAGCTGGAGTCAGCATCCGTAGCGGTGGAACAATCAATCAAATCAATCAAATTTTATTTATATAGCACATTTAACATGACGCTCGTCAACCAAAGTGCTTTACAATACAGGTAAACTAAGGGTAAAAATAAACAGAAAATAAACAACCAACAGACATACAAAGGAACGGAACAGAACAAGGCAGGAGTCAGTGTGAGTCGGGGAACGCTAAGGAATACAAGTGAGTTTTGAGCTTAGATTTAAAGGACTCGATGGAGGGGCAAATCTGATGGACATGGGGATGCTGTTCCAGAGGTCAGGGGCCGCGACAGCAAAGCACGCCCCCTAGACTTGAGGTTGGACTTACGGGTGGTTAGGAGACCCTTATCAGCAGATCTGAGGGCCCTGACGTTGGTATAGGGGTGAGGAGGTCTGCTAGGTAGGAGGGGGCCTTACCATTTAGAGCTTTGTAGACAAATAAAATAACTTTAAAATCTATCCTATAGCGTACTGGGAGCCAATGAAGGGAGGCAAGGACAGGGGTGATATGAGCTCTCTTCCGAGTACCTGTGAGCAATCTAGCAGCAGCGTTGTGGGGTAGCTGTAGGCGGGCCATGGTCGACTTATTAAGCCCCAGGTACAGAGAGTTACAATAATCAAGTCGTGATGATATGAAGGCATGAATGACTCTCTCAAGGTCTGAGGGGAGAGAATGGCCTTAATCTTAGCTATGGTCCGGAGCTGGAAGAAACATCCCTTCACCACCGAGTTCACCTGCCTGTCAAAGTGAAATTCAGGGTCAAA
Organism: Aldrovandia affinis; assembly: GCA_029706075.1. Lineage (NCBI taxonomy): Eukaryota > Metazoa > Chordata > Actinopteri > Notacanthiformes > Halosauridae > Aldrovandia > Aldrovandia affinis. The sequence continues at coordinate 1,447,383 of JAINUG010000194.1, read as the reverse complement.
GAACACGCCTAGGTTTTTAACAAAGGGCTGAACTAGGACAGACAGGTTACCCAGGCTGCTGGCCATCACACTGGTTTTGTTTGGGGGCCGAAAAGGAGGATTTCACATTTAGACTCGTTGAGTTGTAAGAAATTTTGTGCCATCCAGCATTTGATGTCATCTAGACAGGATCGGAGGCTGTCAACACTGGACTTGTCATTGGGTTTCATGGGGAGATAGACCTGAGTGTCGTCGGCATAACAATGGAAAGAGATGTTGTGTTTCTGAATGACTAAACCAAGGGGCAGCATATACAGAGAGAATAGAATAGGGCCAAGGATGGAGCCTTGTGGGACCCCGCAAGAGAGAGAGGCGGAGGGGGAGGAGCAATTGCCGATATTAACAGAGAAGCTTCTATCACTGAGGTAGGAGGTGAACCAAGATAGAGCTGTGCCACTGACACCAACTGCCTGGCAGAGACGATCGATAAGGATGTTATGGTCTATCGTATCGAAGGCTGCACTAAGGTCTAGGAGCATAAGGACAGCACAGTCGCGGTTGTCAGTAGTGAGAAGCAGGTCATTGGTGACCTTGAGCAGGGCAGACTCTGTGCTGTGGTTGGCTCTAAAACCTGACTGAAATGTATCCAAGATGTTATTCAAATGCAGGTAGGGAGACAGCTGGGAGAGAACAACCTTTTCAAGGACCTTTGACAGAAATGGGAGCTTGGAGATTGGCCTGTAGTTATTGAGCTGGGTGAAGTCTAGGTTGGGTTTTTTCAGAAGGGGCTGGACCACTGCATGTCTGAAGCAGGTTGGAACGGTACCAGTGACTAGGGAGGTGTTAATGATAGAGAGGATGCTGGGGCCAGTTGTGTGAAATACTTCTTTCAGAAGAGCAGAGGGAACTATATCAAGGGGGCAGGTGGTCGGTTTCATAGCTGAGACTATATCTGTGAGAGCAGAGAGAGTGATAGGTTGAAAACAGGCCAGGTTGGATGAGCAGAGCGGTGAGACATCTAGGCTACATGCAGGTGGTGTGATATTACTTCTGATGTCCTCAACTTTGTTGATGAAGAATTTTAAAAATTCCTCACATTTTGTTGGAGACACATCCAGGCTAGTGCTAGAGGGGGGGCTGATTAAAGAGTTAATGGTGGCAAAGAGGGTCTTGGGGTTTTGAGAGTTGCGGATGAGGTCTGAAAAGTATGCGGCTCTCGCTGCTTTAACTGCTAGCTGGTATCTGATGCGAATGTCTTTAAGCATTTCGAAGGAAACATGGAGTCTATCCTTATTCCACTTACGCTCTGCTCTCCTGTACTCTCTCCTCTGGGCTCTAGTGGTGTCATTTAGCCACGGCTGGCCTTTAGACTTTGGCTTTTTCTGTCTAAGGGGGGCTACTGAGTCCAGAATGGAGAGGCAGGTGGAATTAAACAGGGATGTAAGTTCATCTATGTTAAGGTGGGAGGGAGAGGCTTCAATAGTGCCGATGTTAGGGGCAACTAAGAAGGCGGAGGAGAACTTATTGGCAGTCAAGGGGTTAATGCTGCGGGAGGGACGCATAGGGGAGGGGGGTCTGGGTGGAAGGAGAGAGAGAGAGGAGGTGAACATAACAGCATAATGATCAGAGGAGCATACATTTTCATCTACATTTACATTAGACACTGAAAAATCATGAGTTAGAACTAGGTCAAGCTTATGGCCTAGTTTGTGGGTGGCAGTAGTGGTATGCAAAGTGAGTTCAAACGAGTCAATCAGTTCCATGAAATCAGACACCATAGGCTTGGATGGGCAACAAACATGAACATTAAAATCACCAAGAATCAGGATTCTGTCATGGTTGGACATGATATTTGACAGGAACTCGGAAAAATGGGAAATAAAATCCTTGCTGCTAGGAGGCCGGTAAACGAGGGCGATTAGGAGGGGTTTGTCCAAATCAGCCATGGTCAACTGTACTTCAAAGCTGGAAAATTGCGCACAGTTCACAACACGGCATTTGAAAGAGTTTTTAAACACCAAGGCTAGACCACCCCCTTTCCGGATGATCTGGGAGTGCTAAAAAGTTATAGTCACTAGGACACATTTCCACAAGATGAGCAAAATCACCAGGGGTAACCCATGTTTCAGTTACCATCAAGAAATGCAACCCGTTTTGGTCGCAAAGTCATTGAGGACGAACGTCTTATTGGAGATGTGGTTCGCGTTGATAAGCGCAAACTTCACCTCGACAGGAGTCGGGACTACGGCAGTGGCTTCATGGTCCGACGGCGGCGGCATCCATGCCAGCGGGCGAAGGTTGTGCAGGACAGCCCCCCCGCGTTTCACACGTAGCCGTGCGGGGATGTTGATGTTGATGTTGATGTTGAATACTGGAGTGTTGTTCAGAGATGCAGGAGGAACGACACTGTCAACACAGACCAGGGACCTCAGATTGCAAGTGCGCACGTGGGTTTTGTTGTGATGACGTCGTAGCTGTGCATCAGGCGCCTGTCCGACAGTATGGAGGGAATAGCTGTATCGGAGTAAACAAACTTGCGCCGAGAGGCACGGTGTATGTAGCGCGGTCGACGCAAGAGTCCAAGGGATGCTATAACAGCGAGGCAGTTAGAAGTGGTGCAGCTGAAGAGGTTAATGAGTTCCCGGGCGGAGTATTTCAGGAACACCATCGTTGAAGAGGCGAGCCAGCACCGCGAGCAGGGACAGAGACGCTTCGGACCACGACAACGGTGATGGAGTGAAACCAGGGCACGATGAAGGGTCCAGAAGGGAGGATAGTCCTGGATAATCCTGGTGTCGTGTTCCTAGTAGCGTGGTATTCAGTAGTAATCAAGGCAGAGCCGATTGAAACTGCCGGCGGGTCGTTGCTAACGCTAGCTAGGTTCGTAGGTTGCCGGTGGAGAATAGCTGGACAACGGCTAGCAGCTAGCAACTACACAGCGGAGATGGTAATTAAACATGAGGTTTGTAAACATAAACATTCTTCCAGTCGACAAACGGTGTTAGTAGCTTTAGATCAGAAGAGTAGAGTCAGCGAACAGCGAAAAAACATGAAAAAGACACAAAA